>JAUJYN010000031.1:1447607-1984387 GCA_030737835.1 Acorus gramineus | reverse complement strand
TCCCCAAAAGTCCCAAGAGTCTCCCTCCGGGAGTGAGGGTGAGGGTGAGGTTGGTGATCTAGTAGAGTTGTGTAGACCAGTAATTCTGCGTCTCTTCGACCAACGGTATGGTCTCTCTCCCCAAAAGTCCCAAGAGTCTTCCTCCGGGAGTGAGGGTCGAGCGAGGTTGGTCGCGCCGCCGCGTGACCTTGTTATCCATTGGGTTTCCACCCATGTTTTTCCTTGAAAGGAAATTATTTTAGTATTGAACTGTTGTATGGTGATTGGTTTTCAGCCACTCACTGAGCTTGTAGCTCACTCCTCGCATAAGGTTTCTTTTCAGGGGCAGTGTTGGGCGTAGAGCTGGAGCTTCCTTGTGGCGTGGTTTTATGGGCGTGGAGCGTTCTTCCGGCGGGTGGTGAGTGCGAGGATGTCAGCAGTCCTAGAGTCATTTTATGTATTGTAAATCGTGCATGTGGCAAAGGTTGTATTTTATTTGGACTAGGCTTGGCTCTCACAAGACAGTGATTGTGTATTCGAGTCTGTAATAATGTTTTTGGTTTACAGACATTGTTGATATCTTATGCTTCCGCTTTTCAGTCAGTTATCATTATCTTTGCTTTGCCACCTTGTGTGTTGTTGGAGTCTTTGTTGACCTCAGGTATTGATAGCTGATATTTCATTATTGCCACGTCTCGGGGACGGCCGCCCTGGAGCGTGACAACTTAACTCCCCTCAAAAACCCTTGTCTCGACTGACAGGCGACTCACCAAGTGTCAACCTCCTCGGAATTCTACAAGCCGCCACAATTAAGGAACACACGAGGATCAACAAACAATCCTCCCATCGACATGCACCGCCCAACACGTGTTGCCTCAGGTATTTTTCCCACCCGACTAGAAGCTTTTCAATCCCAATCAAATGAAAAAAAGGGGGCATCTGTAAGGCCCACAAAACATGCCTCATGTACCGGTGGCCCATGACCTGATTCGCAAAGGCCCACGACCCAGATCACCCACCATTGGTGGATCCGGCCTGTCAGCCCTACAATGTCTGATGACCGAGCATCATCTCAAGTCAGTAAATCTAGAAGTTAATTTCTAGATTAGGGATTATTAATTGTTGATTCTCTAATATCTACACACATATATTAAATCTAGGGCTATCATTGAGCTGATCCTCTAAGATTACAAAAATATATCCTGCATGTAGAATTAATCAACAATTGATCCACAAAATCCCAACAAATTATGTGGATTTACAAAGGAATAATGACTATAGATCCTGCAAATCCCCAACAATAGCACAAGATTTATCCCCAAGAACCTAAGATTCCACCCCATTCGTCTGATGGCAAGAGGATCCCCAGAGGATTCTAGGGTTTGACAGAAAACACTATAAATAAGGAAAGGGTTCTCCCTATGAAGGTATGTGAAATTCTTTTTACTGCAACTCTAGTTGTGCGTTCTACTGATTTGAGTATCGGAGGGTCTTCCATGGGTCACCCCAACCCTGTGTCCAACGACGTTCGAGGAGGAGGAGCGCCGGCGATCCCAAGGAAGCGATCGAGAGGAGCGGAGTAGACGGATCTTGACAACCCGAATCCGGTCAATTATTTTTTGCCCCTCCAATTATGTATCTCATATGTGAATAACTTATGCAACTATCCAAACATGAATATAATAATATATTTCTTGAACACACGCGGATGAACATTAGATGAGCTGAAATGATTAATAAGTGCTCAATGTTCTAACGGAAACAAAGCCAACAAGGATGTTGGATTAATAAAGTGTCTGATCTTTCAGTAGTCCATCGCCCGTCACGTGATGTGGTCAAGGTCTCCTGCTAAATAGGCTGGTGTTAATTCCACAATCACCTTTGTATCGGGCATGGTGCACCCATTTGAAAAACCTCGTAAGTTATTTTATAATAGATAATTTTTTACATAAAATATAAAATAAGTTATTTTTTGTTTGATTATATTTTTAATTATTCACATTGGTAACATAATAATAAATTTTTTATTA
Source organism: Acorus gramineus (assembly GCA_030737835.1). Lineage (NCBI taxonomy): Eukaryota > Viridiplantae > Streptophyta > Magnoliopsida > Acorales > Acoraceae > Acorus > Acorus gramineus. The sequence goes on along the minus strand of JAUJYN010000031.1, from coordinate 1,982,378 downwards.
TTTAATTGATGATGAATAAGTTGTACATAAAAAATGAATAAGTTATAAATTAAAATTCATAAAATATAAAAATTGATTTGACATGTGAATCATTAATTTATTAGAGGTTATGATAGGTAATTTGACTTGTAGACCCTTTTATACTAGTGTAATAGATTGGATGGAATAATACAATTTTAAAAAGACATGTAATATAAATATCAGTTTATTTCACATATTCTAACATAGTTATACCTTTCTATTTATTGCAAACAAATAACTTTTTGATCTTATTCTCCCTTATCTCTTTTTATTCCTCTCCTATTTTCTCATCCAAACAGAGGCCACAGCTTTAAGTCAACAGTGAAAGACTATGCTTCCTTTGCAAGCTCCTGATAGGGTACCATTAGGGTACCATTATAAGAGGGGATGGTGTCGCTCTTGTCCGGGCATTTGTTACAAAGAAAAAAATAAAATAAAATAAAAAATTCCACTTTTCAAATAAACTGAAAGTGCCCTGCTACAGAGTCTTTATTGCACCCGGCTAATAAAGAATATATTTGTTAGAATTATATACGGTAAACGGGGTTGAAACCTAACAATTTCCTAAATAATGGAATATTGGGATTTTAGGCACGGATTCCCATTTCTAATCTCAAATACAGTCCACATTATTTTTTATTTTTTTAAAATAATATCATCATGAAATGAATTACATATATTCTAATAAATTATATGGACATATTTATAAAAAAAAATTAATAAAATATATATCTCGTTACTATAAGTTACAATGAGTGCAAGTATTAACAAGGATATGAGGTTATAAATAAGACTGTAAAATGAGCTGAGTGTAACAACGCTCATCTCAATTTAATGAGAATATTTTAAAGAATTCTGTTACACTCAGATTCATTTCCAGCCCCAATTGCAATCTTATATGCGTCGATACAAAATTAACGGAGCATATACACATGTTAACAAGATATATGCTTCAAAAGAATTTTTTTACATTTTTTAAATGTATCTGTAATTCATTAGTTTATACTTCATTTTTTATAATAGCATGTATCTCATTAGATGAAGTATACTATTTTAAAAAAATTAAAAACACATGTAAACTGAAATTGAGACTGAAATTTGGACTATACGTAACATTATTCATCTTTTAATATATATGTATATATATATGTATAGACTGGAATTGAGGCTAAAAATGGAGCTAGATGTAACATTATCCTTTCACCTTTATATTATCAACGCATTAAAAAGCACAAAGCCCTAATCACACCACCCCCCCCTCCCCCCTTGAAGAAAGAAAAATGATACATCAAGTCTCCGGCAACATCATCGTAGTCTACATTGTATTTTTTTTTACTGTTAAATGAAATACATATTAAGATATAATAGTGTATTTTTAAAAAATAATAATAATTTTTTTTTACTTCATATACTATAATAAAACCTTATACACTATGATAACATTATATAGATATTAATTACCCTAGCATAATGTATAGGGTTACAAAATAGATTATGTTAATGCAGCGCCTCCTCATGGACCCTCGTACCATTGGAGTAACGGTAAAAACAGAAACAACACACATAATGCATAGGTCTGGAGTTTCAACGTCAACTGGATAGCATCGTTCTATACATATATGATAAGTCATTCATAATACAATCATACAAGTATCCCATATCGTGCAATCTGCACATACAATACTGCACATTTTAGGATGCTGATAGAACCATCCCCTTTTCTAGCCCCAATTTTTGTACCAACACTTTATATTCATTCGTTTAGAAGGCTTATGGATTCATATACCATCTAAATCAATGCTTATACTTTTTCTTAGTTTTGGAGTGAAAAATATAGCTGAAAATAGGAATGACTAGAACATTATTCCTCATTTTTATAGCTTTTCAAATGGGCTACATTGTAATTCTAGTGGTCTCCTGCTGCTGTTTAATGAAGTTCATAATAGTTCATCATTGTTTTGAAAAAAAAGAAACAAAACTGAATAACTGAGGGGAAAACATGGACAAAGACTCAAGCAAGCTCAAAATTAAGCATACTAATTATTAAGATGAGAATTATGTGAGATATTATGAAGATTCCCGAGATCACAGAAAGACCATGTACCTCTCCTGTCTACCACAATAAATAATTATATATAAATATGCTATAATACATCAGTTTGTACGCAACGAAACATTAACATTAAATACATTTACACTAGCTAAATAAATTCTGAGACGATGCAAGTATATGTTAGTTCCAATCCGAAGCATCATAAAAACTGACAAAGTAAAATATGAACATCAAATAAACACATCCAATGAGTGTCGCATTTACTTTTCTTACAACATGATACATGTCGGATGCTGCACATGCATGTGAAATATGACTACCCCCTGCATCTTATATCCTGTGGATAACCCTCAAATATATTCACATGCTAACAGAGAACACATTTTGCAGAGTGTATTTACCGCACAAGGTCTAAAGCTTCATTGTTGTGGAAGTGCAAGCTCATCGCTGGAGGAGGAGAACAAATCCAGCAAAGCTCAGTGACAGTGTTATCAGAAGCCAAAAGGCCCTATCCTTCTCCCAACCTTTCGGTGGGCTCAAGAAGAAATCACCCCAGTAATCACTAGAGGGCACAGATTGTTTGGCTGTCGTTTTTCTTTGTTCCTGATCTTTGTATTTGCCACTCCATGATGCCGCATAGCTGCAAGAGATCATCGACATCCAGATTTAATGTGCTGGATAATATTATAAAATATGAATAGCAGTGGTAACCATGTAAAAAGAGTTCTAATCAGCATTGAAAGATAAATATAATGCAAAGAGAAAAACAATATTCAAGCGGTGTTCAATATAAGAAAGAGAATTGGTAAGACACTCTGCTTCAATAAGCTTTCTGGAGGGTGAGATGAAAAAGTATGCATGCAAGAAAAAAAGGTCATGGAACAGATGTTTGCTTCATTATAAGTATGCATGTACATGTAATAAATATAAATAAATCAAATGCCCACATATTAATTCAGTTACAGTTTCTTTATCAAATATAAATAAAATCAATTACAGTTCCAATTTGGGCATGGGTTCGAAGAGAGAAACTGATGGTTCAGGCAACGGCGTCAGAACATAAGGAAATATGGGACTGCAAGATACCTTTGAAGGTTAGGGTCTTCTTATGTATGGTCTATCTTCGCAAGGTCCTCACAAAAACCTCTATTGCACGATTGTCACCAGGAATAGATACAGCTTGCAGTCTGTGAGGGACGGAAGAGGAGACTATTGAGCACTTGTTCTTTGAGTGCCCGATGGTTAGACAGGTCTGGGGTTGGTTGAGTTTAGCTAAGGCGATTGTGGACGATTTCGTCAACGTAGACGAGGTGTGGGAGGCAGGGAAGAGGTTGCGGACAGCGGGTGACCTGTCCTTGAGGGCGAAAGTGTCCCAATCTTATATCCCAGTGATTCTTTGGACGGTTTGGTTGACGCGAAACCTCGCAGTTTTTAGGGGGCAAACACCGTACAAGAAAAAACATCTGGGAGATGGTAATTAGCTTCATTCAGGAGTGGGGTAGGTTCTGTGGAGGGGCAGCTAGGGTCAGGGTGTTGATAGGCAATGTAGAGGTTGGTTAGATCAGATAGACCGGGGCATGTATGGGCTTGGGTTGGAAATCTTAGGCAGTCCACGGGTTGATGTCTCTTCAACTAGTGGAATGGGAGCTTTTCACCAAGCTTAAACTGTGGCCCTCAGGTCTATTCATGCTTTTCTTTTCTTTTGTTTATGTACTTCCCTTTTGGGCTTTTGCCTTTTACTAATATAATGGTGATCGCCTACCGTTCACTTCAATAAATAAATAAATAAATAAATTGTCTCGATTAGGTTCAAATTAAGTTTCATTTCTTGAGCCATATCATTGACTAAGTTAATGAGGCAAGAGAGGTTGGGAGGACGAACTATCCGTTAGGGGGATCAAGTTCATGTGCCAGTGTTGCAAGCTTGTCTCGGGCCTTCAGATCAACTTCAGGAAAAGTTCAACATCCACGTGGAGGATATTCTGCAGCAGATGGCAGGGATTCTATCTTGCAAGGTGCAACATTTCCCGCTTAGATATTTGGGGTTACCCCTGTGCTTGGGGAGGATGCCCAAGTCTGAGTAGATGCCTTTAGTGTGCCGGTTTGTGCGCAGGTTGGAAGAGTAGATTTTTGACTTTTGGCGGGAAACTCACCCTTCTTCAGTTGGTTTTATCGAACCTTCCCATATATTCTTTCCCTTTTTAAGATCACGAAAGCGATCCTACGGAGATTGGATGGGATACGGCAGCACTTTTTGTGGAATGAGGCAAAGGAGGCAAGCAATAGAGTTCACCTCATCTGTTGGAAGGTGGTCTGTAGCAGAAAGGAGGGCGGGGCAGGTATTCTGAATCTTGAGGACATGAATAGGGCTCTTTTGTCAAAATGGCTTTGGCGTTGGTTGGAGCATCCTTGTCATCCTTGGGGTAGATTGATCCAGGCATGTGTGTGGGGAGCCGCCTGCGGTCAGATTGCCTGGTGGTTCTGGTTGAACTTCAGGCCTTCGGCATGGTATCCTGGCGGGTCTGGAGGGGTTCTAGGAGGCTGTCCGGTGGGATCTTGGATCGGGGGACCGGATCCGGCTTTGGCATAACTTATGGCTGGAGGATTCGCCCTTCTGTCAGCGTTTCCCTTGGATTTTTCAGATTGCGGTTTCACAGGACGGGATGGTAGCATAGTTTTGGTAGGCGCGAGGGGAGACCAGATTTTTGGAGATGCATGTGCGATGGAATCTGAAAGATGACGAAATAGATAGCTACTTGTCATTGTTAGAGGAACTTCACGCAGTTCAGTTGGCCCCCTCTCGGAGAGACAGGGCTGTGTGGAAGCCTAACCTGTCGAGGGCTTCCCGGAGAACAGTTGCTATGATTGGGCGAGGAGATCTAGGTCAACCATTCCGGAGGTGGCTAGTAAGCACAAAGAAGTGTGGGGTGTAAAAATCCCGCTGAAGGTTAAGGCCTTATTATGGACCCTATACCATCAAAAGATCCTCACCAGATACTTCATTGCTCGATGGGTCTCGAAGATGGATCGAAGGTGTGCTCTATGTGGGCTTGAGGAGAAAACGGTGGGATGCTTGGGAGTACGGGGTTATCTGGGTCATTCGCTTCACTAGAGGACTTATGGGATACTGGTCGGCGGTGGAGGGGCCATGAGGATCGTAGCATCAGTGCAAAGATGTCTCATTCTTATTCCAGCAGTGGTATGGTTGACCTGGTTGTCTCGCAACCATGTGGTGTTCTGTGGTGGCTCCCCTTATTCGGATAATATCTGGGATTTGGTGGTGGTTTGTTGCAATTTCGGATTTCGGGGGGAGGGGGTGGTGTTTGTGTGGGTGCGAGTGTGATTGCACTTGTGGGTGGGTCTTTTGTTATTCAGGGGTGATTTGTTCGTTACTCTTCATGCGGCTCGGGTTTAAATGTTCTGTTGAGGCCTTCTCAACAGCCAGCATCTCGAGTTGTTTTTAATCTTTTTGTGCCTTGTTGTATTTCCCTTTGAGCATTTCTCTTCTATATTTATACGAGGGTGATAGCCTACTATTTCACTTAAAAAAATGAGGCAAGAGAGGAAGATCATCCAATTCCTCATGCGTTACAGGATTATACTAATTTTACTCCTATAATTCACATATTTCTCTTTTTTATTAGAAATTCTTTTTCCCATTTTTCAATTTTTCTGTATTTCATTTCTTGTTTTAATACTTCCCTATATTAATGTGATCATTTGAGAACATCATTTGTCAGATTTGACAAGCATTACTCTTATTTGGTATAAAATGTTATTATTTAAAATGAGGGGGAATGCCTCTCTCTCTCTCTCTCTCTCTCTCTCTCTCTCTCTCTCTCTCTCTCTCTCTCTCTCTCTCTCTCTCTCTAAAATCAGATTTCAAAGGGCCCATGAACTATAGGCAGAATTTCAATTTTAGACATTTGATATTGAATAACAAATATAATATGTAATTAACTACCATATACATATCCAATGAGATTCATATTCAACTTTTTACAACAGACCCGGACAGCCATAAAAATCTGGAACAAAAACAATATCGAATGGAACCAAGAATAAAAATTTCTCATAATCTGGAAGAAAATTTTACAGAATGTAACAAAAAGAACAATTTCAGGTAACAGATTTTAGTAATAAAGCCTTTCAAGAGACTAGCTGCAAGCTAAGATCCTAAAGGCCACAGCTATAGGTGCCAGCCTATTTGTAATTGATATATAAACACCAGAAGAGCATATCCCCTCTGTGACTACAAGAGAGCAAATGTCTGTGACCACTGAAAAGGATGAAGGGTGACCTTCCACGACATGCAGTTGTCCCCCCCCACTAACCGGCAAATTAAATCTTGATTTGCTATGTAGAATTTCGTTGACTGTAATCTTAGTCATTCCAAGTTGGCCGGAAAGCCAAAATGCCAGGAGTACCATCACCTAGAATTTCCTTCTTCCAGTCTTCATCCTTCTTTTTCAGGGAATAAAACTGTTTTACCATATCAGTCACGGAAGAAAGGTGAAGTTCTTCCCCAAGGCCAACCTTACTCTCTTTTGATCACAGAAGAAAATGTGCAGTAGTAACAGAGTAATCTGACAGTTTGTGGTAAAAATCAAAGTGTCACTGAGGTTTTGGTAAACATATCAATCTCCTATCTTTCTTGACTATGGACTTGATTTACATCTTTGACCATTTGGATCTATTAAGCCGTAAAAAGAAAAAATTTCTACTAATCCCAAATTCAACAAGAGCCCTTTCTTGAACTCATATTGCTCGATTCTTTCCTTAGAATGCACTTAACAAACCAAAAAAAGCCAGTCCAAATGGATGAAGGGATTAAAAAGAAGAATGGTCCAGAAAGAACTCGACTAGAAACTAAACACCAAGGGGCTCGATTAAGGCAGAAGGACGGTAGGTCGATTAGACAGCAGGATGGTGGACATGCTATCCATAAAATCAGACCATACAAACTCAAATTTGCATCTTCTTCTCATAGAGAAGGCTCGTATGTAGCTTGGTTTCTTACTCAAAAATGAAAACATAGTACCTGGGATCCACATCCTATGTATTATAAGGGAGAGAACTTCCCTTCAACAGGGATACATGAGGAAAGACCTAACCCAAGATGGGAACCAAATACATAATACCAATAGAAAACAAAGGATGAAGGCAAAGCAATAACAGCAGAAGAAAGACAAAGACAAACCACTAACAGAAGAAACAAAGACCAAAAGAAAATCATACATAACAATCACATGATAACATAATAAACGTCCCTTTGTTACAAAAAAAGAAAAAATGACTGACTTATACCGCCATATATTTACAGCTAATCTTAAAAGATACCAGAGGACCTCTAATATTATGCATTCCAATAAACAATTTGAGGACTACAAGCTTCATAAAGGTTCTGCAGGATAATAGTAAAAAAAATAAAAACAAAATAAAATAAAATGAACTTGTTCATCAGTGTGCTCAAAGAACTTAACATTGTGAATTTGTATATCTCACATCTGCCCCAGCCTTTTGTTATCCTCTTGGAGTTATCCTGATTTAATGAATCATTGGTGGTAAACTCCTATGTTATAAGAAAAAATTATGAACAGAATTTTATCATTTCAGTTTGTGTTAATATTTGCAACTTAAGTAGTTGTTATACCACAAAAGTCTCACAAGTATAATTAAACAAGGACTGGAGAAAATGCATTGTCCCTTCATTTTCTACGAGAAACATGGAAAAAAAAAACAAATAATAGATCAAAACCATGAATCTAACCTGTCATAGCTAGAACCAATCAATGGTATTGTTACCATTTCATCCTTAGATATTTTGAGCTTGGGAGCCTGCAAAATGTACAGGATATCGGCAGCTTGGCGTCTAATAGCAACACTGGGATGCTGCTTCTCTAGCTGCTGGTATAGGGCAATGCAATCTCGATGACGATTATTTGCCTCATAAGCCATGGCCAGCCATATTTGTATCTGACTCAACAAATACATGGAAATACAAAAAATTAGTAGTTGTTCATTGTATTACTTGAATGTTATATTTGTTCCAAAGGTCACAGCAAGATATTAAACAAACATCATTCCCTATTTTACGAACTTATGAAAGCAAATATTGGAGACTCTAGTATCACCTCGCCCCCAAAGAATGTTAGCCGTGGAATGATGGTGAGGGCTCCTTCCAAGAACTCAATTGCTCGTCCATACATTCCCCTACCATATGCCTTTTGGCCCAGCTCAAACATTAGCTTTGCAGTCTCTCTCCTTTCTGCTTGCTCCCTTGCTAGCTACTTTTACAAAAGAAAAAGAAAAACAAGAATCTGATGATTTAGCTTCATAGGAACTAACTTTGCCAAATTTTCAATAAAAACTTCACTTTAACAAAGCAGTACATCAAAGAGACAGTGAGCTCTCTCTATAGTGCTCATCATTGATGAAATTGTGGAGGATACCACCTTAGAATGCCATCCATAAAAATGTCATATAACATTAGTTATGTAATGCCAACTTTCATCTTTGAGGCAATGCATATGTCAAAAGTATTTTATCAAGTAATGTTTTATTATATTGTGAGAGTAATGGCCAAGTAGGGTTTAGGTCTCTAACCTTAGGCTGAAGATCAACAATTAATGCATGACACAACCTATTCACCAAGACAAAAAAGTATGACACTACCAAAATATTATTCATGGCCTTATTACAGCTCAATATTATGAAAAATGTCATCAAACAATATAAAATCACTTCCCTTTTTTTGCTAAACTAAGAAAAATAGATATCAAGAATAGTCATCACAAATAGATGAATGTTAAGAATTCACACATTTTATTTATTTTGCATCTAATGCACAATGTTGAACAGTCAAAGACACAAACAAACAGCATTTTCAAGAAAAAGATTCATCCCACACGGGGATGGTTCTTTGACCAAACCTGGGATTTGTTCCCAATAGGTCTCCACATTGAATCCCCCAGGCTTACCCAATGCACATGGTTTGCGGATGATTGTGTGCATCCAGATTTTTCCAAACTATTGTTGGGGTTCCTCATCACCTAAAAAAATGATCATCCATGCACCAAATCTCAACAAAATCCAATAGCCTCTTCCCTAAAATTAATGTTCTTTTACAACCAGATATCAACATGACATCATCCCTAAACCCCCTGTGGATGTTGCTTAATTCCAAGAAGGTTAGTTGGTGAATAAGAGAGGCAACCCCATAAAGTCATCCACAAATCCAAAGGGCAGTTAGATAGTTTAACATGCCATTGGAGAGCAACTCTTCAATTTTATAAACATTAAAAGCATCCAAACTAGGAGACAGGAAGGCAAATTTATTGTAATGTCAACCTTCATCTTTAAAGCCATGGATATGCAAAAGGCCAAATGAAAACACACCTTAATTATGTATTTCATCAAGTAATGCTTCATTATATTGTGAGAGTAATGGCTAAGTAGGGTTTAGGTCTCTAACATTAGTTTCATATTGGAGTAGAAGTCTAAAAATAGTTAAAAAAGAAAGGCCTAATTGCCTAGGATATGATCCCTTTGATGAGGATATAGAGAAAAAAAGGAAAAAGAGAAGCTGAGATTGATGGTTTTATCACTGAATTAGCAATATTTTATGGGGTAAGTGGAAGTTTTCCTAGTTAAATCTTCTCCTATAAAGAGGAGAAAAACACGACCCTACCTTGGAGAGGTCACTCTACTAACTTTTCAAAAGGTGGTTTGGGCGGGTCAATTTAGCAGTAGTTTCTAAAATAAAAACTATAAAATAATCAATTTAGTTGGGCTTTGTATTTTCTGATTGTGAATTCTCCTTGCTTTCATACTTCATAGAATACAACAAGTGAATGTTAGGACACATTTAATGAGATGCTAGTATTATTATAAAGTACAATGTATGTCGCATGAGTAGAACCACTGTATGTCGAATGTTAGGACACAACATGAATTCATCAATTACTACAAATAAAAGAAAATAAAAGGCAAAATTTTTGTTAACAACAAAAGAAAAACGTGAAATCAGCGACAGACCTTCTCGAGCTCCCTCCGAACCCTCATCTTCTTTTCCTCCTCCGTCTCCTCCTCCCCCTCCTCCTCCTTCACCCGCATCTGCAGCTCCTCCGCCCTCCTCTCAAGTTCCTTCATCTCCTCGACCTCCTTCAACCTCCTCCTCAACCTCTCCGCCCACTCCTCATCATCACCACCACCCTCCCCTTCCTCTCCACCGGACTCATCCCCGCCGTTGAATTCCCCCGCCGCCCTAGGCGAGCCACGCCGCCACAGGCCGATATTCCTCCTCGGATCCCTCTTCTTGGAGGAGGAATCGAAGGGATGGTTGGTCGACGAGGTCGAGCAGGTGATGGCGGTGGTGGTGGTGACGGCGGCGGAGGATTCCCTCTTTGGGTGGTTTTCGTGTTGGGGGTTCGGTGGGTGTCGGACCTTCCAATCGAGTCTCGGAGCGGAAATGGTTTCCGGTAATAACGCAACGTTGCCGATCAGAACGACCGACATTTTTTTCCCTCTCTTTTTTCTCAGTGAGGGGAGAAGGAAAAAAAGGTGTGCGGAGACGAAACGACTGTTCGCTTCATACACGCCATTTATTTTGCTCCATTTATTTATTCGTGAGATTTTTTTATTTTGGAGAGGCATTACTTTTTAAAATTAATATAAATACACAGTCAACCTTTTTTTTTTCAACTCGTTTTATATTCCTATACACTATAATAGTGTAGTATATATTGTTCTATAACAATGTATAGAATAAAAATATTTTATTTTTTTAAAATAAAAAAAATATCATAATGTATGTATATAAATCATTTCATATAACAACATGTTTAAGGAGAGTATGAAAAGAAAAAAAAGATACTGGCTACAAAAAAAAGGGTTGTAAATCATTTTTTATGAATCTTATCTTAAAATATACTAGATTTTTTTTCTAAAAAAATTATCAATTTGAAAAAATCTTCCTAAAATTTTAATAGGGAACCCACGAGTTATCCTACCCACCCTATTTATTTAAATAAATAAATTATAACTAATTCACTCCACAAATTAAACATAAACGATATCTTTTATATTTAAGATTGTTTGACATGGATCATGTCGATCGGGAACCAGAAACCTAACCTTGGTTCTATTATGGTTCCAGTTCGATATAAACGATGTCTTCTGTGCTTAAGATGGTTTGACATGAATCATGTCGATCATGAATCAGAAACCTCAATCCATTTGACATAAACGATGTCTTGTGTGTTTAAGTTGATTCGACATGCATTATGTCGAACTGGAACAAGAATATTGTGCTTCAATTTCTGATATGTGATAGACATACTGCCGACAAATTTATATCAGGTCGACTCTTTGTTACGCCCCGGAGCGGCCGTCCCCAGAACCATACCAATCATACAATATCAGAAGTCATACACAAGAGGTCAATAATGACTCCAATTGAAAATAAAGCAATAACCAACAGGATCACATAAATAACAAGGCAACAGGGAAGCGATAACTAACTAAAAATGCAAAAGCATAAAACATAGTCCGTAAATCAAAAAATTATTACAAACCCGAATACACAATCACTGTCCTCTGAGAGCTCAAGTCTAGTCCAAATACAACCCATATGTGTAACAAGCACAATTACTAATATATACACAAGAAAATAGGATTGCTGACAGGCTCGCACTCGCCAACCGAAAGGTGAAACGCTTCACGCACGAATCATACCAGAGGGATGCTTCAGCTCCATGCCAACGCAGTCCTTGGTGGATAAACAATACACGAGGGGTGAGCTACAAGCTTAGTAAGTGGCAAGAATCCAAGTTCTACAATTATAGTATAATATTAGCACATTTTTCTTCTAAGGAAAGATATGGACGGGAGAACCCCAACAGATAAATGTCACGTGGGGATGTGATCTAACCTCACCTCACCCACACCCCGGAGGAGGGGGGGAGGGGAGGTTTGGAGAACAACTAATCCATCAACAGCGACGTATAGTATCACATACTAGAATTACGCTACAAAGATTATCCGCAACGAGATATAATAAGTCACGATGCCTTGCATCATCTAATAGCCCTCTTCCGGGTAGTCCTCATCCTGGCAGCCATCCATGGTCGATACTCGAGCCTCGTACAATAGTCACATCATACTCTAGGCATTCTTAACGACACGGTGGCACAACGCAAGAAAGATTCAATACCGGGTAGCTTCAACGCACGATGATGTAGGAAAACAGTACTCCACGTTCGCGATATCATCCGATAACCTTCTCCTCAGCGGCCTTCCAAGATAGGTACGAAGCCACAAGGGTATCGAAATACACATTGGGCCTCCTATGATGTGGTGGCACCATCCAGGATAGCTTCGACGCTCGAAAGCTTTGACGCACGATGATACAGGAGGAAGCACTCCAACCTCATCCTCACCTTCACCCCTTGGGTGACATGGGACTATTGGAAAAGAAATCAACTCACTAACTCCCTTAACCTTTCGGTAGCCCTCCCCTAGGTAGCCCTCTTCCTGACGGCCTTCCAAGATAGGTACAAAGCTACAAGAGTATTGAAATACACATTGAGCCTCCTATGATGTGACGGAAGTATCCAGGATAGCTCCAACGCCAGATAGCTTCAACACGGATACGAGGTAGGAGAGAAGCAATCCACGCTCTCAAGATGATCCTTGTAGATCAACTATTATCAATTAACAAATACCAATATCATCCGATAGCCTTATCCCAGGTACCCCTCTTCCTGACAGCCTTCCAAGATAGGTACAAAGCCACAAAGGTATTGAAATACACATTGGGCCTCCTATAATATGGTGGCACAATCTAGGATAGCTCCAACACTAGGTAATTTTAATGCATGATGATATGGGGAGAAAACACTCCACGCCAGCAATACGATCCTCATGAATCAACTACTATCGGTTAGTACATACCGATGCTAATTGAATTCCCATAGAGACGCATCACTCGGATGAAGAGAAAAATGTTAAGTTCTCGCACTGAACAATGATAAGGCGTGACCCAAAAAGGCGGGCCATCCACGCGCACCTATTACAGATTGGCCAAACATACTATCATAATTATCGATTGACGAACACCGATACAATAAAGGAATTATCTGAATTCCCATATGAAAGCATCGCATGGATGCAGGATAGATAACCTACTATAAATCTATCATACTCAATAATATTACATAAAAAAATATAACATGAGAAATTCTACCCCATAAGAGGTACATGAACCATATGTCCAAATAAGAAAATCAATCAGGAACTGACTATGCATAATTAAGTCCTAAGATATTCACACAGTTCCACAATATGCACAGATAATAGTGGAACTCAAATCATTGAGACATCAAGTGTGTATGTATATATAACTAAGAAAAATCACATTATAATAGACTAGGAACGGCATACACTACACAGATGAGCATGAATGCAATTAATTTAGCATATACACAAGGTATAGCCCACTCTAGGCTTCAAGCAGTTCACATAGAATGTGGTTAAAATAGCATAAAAGGGCATGCAACATAAGTCTACACTAGCATGCATTCCGAATAACATCCACGATCACCAACTGAAGGGGCACAAGATCAAACTTGTGAACAAGCAAGTTCATGCTAAATATCTCTCATGTAAACTAGAAATTTCACTAGGAACCACCTCAACTACTCAGTTCGAAAAAGTAAGAGAGAATCTCATCATGTCATGTAAATACCGATAGCCTTGCCCCAACATCTATGGCAGCAACAGCATCACCACACACTCAAATCCACAACAAGGCCCGGTAAGAATGCACCCAATGCTTCGCATTAATTGATCATCATTTTTCATTCACAAATACACGTCATATGACATCTCAACATATGCTTACTAGTAAGCTAATACAAATGCTCTAGCAAAGGTTAAGCGTAGAAGAATATGGATCAACTGATGATTAACCACGCTAAATATTTAGTAATATAGAGGTAGTTTTACAAAGAACTACCTAAGACATGTTATATTTCACATTTCATGATATATCATCTACATGATCATAATAACAAGCAATATATCAACTCGGATCCTTAGGTGAATTTATATAACACTGAGAGAGCTAGTACAAGGCACGTCATTCAAACATGAAATGCCAAAAAAGAAAAGATGTATGCATAACTCACTACAATAGCAAATGACTCCTTATATACTTGATCATAGGCTAAAAGATCAAAGAAGAGCAACTCAACTTTTGGCATTTATATAGCTCATAAAACTAGGCACTACAATCAATACTAATCGCAAAGAATTAACTACTAAGCAACTACTTACTCAAGGAAACCATTTCGTTTCATAAATTAGGTCGCAACATATGAAAGGGGACTAAGACATGCCCGATAAAGTTCAAAGGACCCATCCTAATAGCATGAACAAGAACTACCAATGCATATCAATTTCCGAAGGGTGCGAATCATACACTTATATCTTAAGCATGCAACTCATGACTAACACACGCTCGTCTCCCCTGGTTCATATGCGTATAAATAGTCCACATGAAACAATAACAATTATATAACTATGCATCAAGTTCACAATACTAATGAATTGGTCGAACCACTCACCTAATGAGCGTGCGGCTCGCGGGAGATTAGGAGGTGACACACTTGAATCCTTAGCACGAAGCCATTCTGCCGAGAATGGTTCAATGCTGAAACTGATTAATGGGTTAGATTAGGCTGCGACAAGGTGCTCGAGGCCCCGAGGTACACTCTGCACACGTCCGAGCACTCCATGCACGCCGCCCATGCGCTCCGCATTCATGCGAGCACGCACCCGCAGCCCTGAAAGTTGCTCGTGCGATCACGAGCGCACCTATGCATCAACCCACATGTCACTAGCGCCACCGACCACCATTACTAGCCACAACTCTTATTCTTCCTCAATGTGACACACTCACAAACGGGTGGCGTGCACACATACTCTGCACACAACACACAAACATGGATTCCTCTCCCACTTCCTTCACTATTTCACAGACCATAAGCACAAACACAGTGAGGATACTCACCCATATAAATACCCTTATCACTCCCTCCACTACCCACCGAACACCTTCCAAACACAATAAAAATAATGAAATGAACAAGAGAAGAAGAGAGATGGGGAAGATGGGGGATACAAATCTCACACACACTCATATTATATCTCTTCTTTCTTCCTTTCTCTCCTCCCTTTTCTTTCTTTCCTTTCTCCATTAATGGCTGCCGAGAGGGGTTTCTCGAGTGAGTGAGGGAGGGTCAAGAGTGAGAGAGAGGACTTTTAATTCATGAATAAAAAGGGGTTTGGTTAGTTGCCATAAGGGAGGGGTGAGTTTAAGCTTCTCACACCACTCACACACAAATATATATAAAAGAAAACTCGGTTGCTAATATATGTACACCCCAAGCTGAGCCATATATCTAACCAGTTAACCTAGTAAAGAAAAACCCAGATATCAATCGAAATTATATAATTTCTAAAACGACATCAGAATGTGATAAAAATTTCCATGTAAGCCAAAGCAAATTTCAGAACTACAAATATGCAGTTAAATTTTGCAATTGAGTGCTCAAACTTTTAATATAAATAAAAACACGATATTTGACCACTAAAAAGTGACACAGTCTTAGCATCATTTCCTCGTTAGAAAAATTTCATCCTCGAAATTTAGGAATCTTAGTAGGGAAAGATATAATTATGTGTCACGCATGGCGTCCTCTCACCTGTGGGTGGGGGAAGGAAAAGTATTTCACTAGAGGTGGCTATGGAACTCAGTCCGTAAGCAATTGCCCACCAATTCACATGGGGACGCATCCAATCCTGACAATTGAATCACCACTTACAACTTCCCCCATATCTAGATGGAAGGGCAATAAATAACAGATGCTTCAATGGACATTTCCTAACCAAGAAAAAGAACCCCTTGAGAGGATCTCTTGAGGTCCCGATATAGGATATCCCGACAACCGAACAAGGAACACGGAGTACCCTAGCTCGGGTCTCAACAATTACCCCGCAAGGCTCCTTAGCCTCGAGAGGGAAAAATGAAAGAAGAGATCACATTAGGTGATCCACACACCTTGCTATCAAATACAAGAAGTCGGCGGTGTACGCGGACTCCATGGTTACAAGTAATACCGATGCAGGGGAACAAAACTCCCTGATCGAAGTGTGATTCACACCCAGACGGTTATAATAATCCCATCAATCTGAAACTCCCAAGCCGGACTCCTGTCCAAGCCATGGTCCCGTAGTAGGGGACCCTACAACTAGAGGTGTAAAACGGGCCGTGCCGTGCCGGCCCGGCCCGCTAAACAACCGGGCTAACGGGCCGGCCCGGCCCCCGTTTCATGTAACCGTGCCGTGCCGGCACGGCACGGTCCGCAGGAGGGCGGCCCAGCACGGCCCTCCGTGCCAGCCCGGCGGGCCGCCGTGCCGTGCTAGCCCGGCGGGCCAAACGGGCCGGGCCCATTGACGGGCCAACGGGCCGGCCCATTAAAATGTCCATTTTTTTAAATTTTTAAAGTTTAATATTTAATTCCATGTTTAATTTACTAGTTCCTTTAAATTAAAAAATTAAAAAAATATACATAAGTCATTTATAAAAATTGAAAACTAAAAAGAATTAAGAATACAAATATTTATTTTATTGAATATTGAATTTCTTGAGTACATGAACAATAATTAAATAAATGATAAAATGAATAAAAAATACACAAATAGTACATTGATGAATAAAAATAAATTATACAATTCTTAAAAAATACATTGACAAATATAAAAAATTAATATAACATAAAAAGTGAGTAATAATTGCATCACTATAGTTTTTAATACATCCCAACTAGGTTGGCACCTATTAAAACTATCAATCACTTGCAACTCACCTTTCAAAAAATTAAAAAAATACAACAATGAGAAGATTTATATGTGAAATCTTCATTGATCATCATCTATGTTGAATTTTGTAAAATCCACCTCAAGACTATCTACAAATTCTTGATTTCTTTCATCAGCATCACTCCAATCCTTCAGACAAATAAGAGCTTCCAGTGAACTTGCTGCCAACCTGGTCCTCCTCTCAGATAATATTCTCCCACTTGTACTAAAAGAAGATTCTGAAGCCACTGTAGACACTGGAGGAGTTAGTAAATCTCTTGCCATTATAGAAAGCACAGGAAATGTCACTTCATGTGCTTTCCACCATTGCAAGAGATCAAAATTTTCCATCTCCTTTTCAGTTAAAAGAGACTTCCAATCATTTTCTAAATATTTAAACAGTTCATTAAGATGAGAACTACCACTACTAGAATCATGTGAAGTGTGTGAACTTTGTGAAACAAAATCAAAGAAATAATCTTTTTTCTTACCTTTGCCTAATAAACTAATAGATGAAGTGGAGGATGATGCTCTAGTTCTATTTGCATATTTATTTTCATATTTTTTATACATTTCAGTTAAAGCAAATTCTACATCTTCACCACTTATAACCATTGGAAATCTAACATTATCACTTATTCTTGAAATTATAGTTTTAACAGTATCTAATTTAATAGTAATATCCATTACAGCAGCTAAACAAAAAAGCATAGGAATATCTTCAAAATATTTTTTAAATTTTTGTTCCATCAAGATAATAGATTGTTGAAGTATACTATAATCTCTATATTCTTTAAATGCACAAGAAATATTAAATAATTGTCTAAGTATAAGATTTGATGTAGGATAATAAACACCTGAACAAGCAATAGAAGCATCATAAAAAATACTTAAAAATTGCACAAAAACTTTTGAAATTTGCCAATCAATAGGAGAAATATCAACACGATTGTTAAACATTTCATTAAATTCAATAATCAAATTTTCATAACCCTCACAACTTTGCAACATTATATATGTAGAATTCCAACGAACATGCATATCAAGAGGAAATTTTCTAGGGGGAATATTGCGTGTCGCACAAAAATCACCAAATGCTTGTACTCTAGAAGGTGTACAAGTAATAAATTTTAATGCTAATCTAATATTTACTAATGATTCTTCAATATGAGTTAATCCATCTTGCACAATTAAATTAATAATATGACATACACATTTACAATCATAAAATTCAAAATCATAAGGTAAACCCAAAGAAGATTTAAATTTTAAAATAGCACTAACATTATTACTAGCATTATCAAAAGTTATGGATAAAATTTTTTCAGTTATATTATATTCTCTAAAAATATCCATTATTGCTTGATAAATTACTGTGCCGGTGTGTGGAAATGTAAGTGGACGAAAAGCTAACATTCTTTTATTTAACATCCAATGAGAATCAATATAATGTGAAGTAACACAAATATAGGCTAAATCATTCTTACCGGACCATAAATCAGATGTGCATGAAATTTTTTGAATGTTCATGAATGATTGAATTAAATGATTTTTCATTTCATTGTAAACTCTAATTATATCTGATCTAATAGTATTTCTAGAAACAGCTCTATATTGTGGATTAACGTACCTTTTTTGAAAACGTTCAGCAAATGTAAATGGTTGTTCATCAGATGCTATATATACAGATAAACCTTCTCTCATACTAGATTGATTATAAGAGAATGTAGACATTGTACCTTCAGTACTACCTGTTTGACCGAAACTCCCAATCTGAGACTGCGTACCGGGATTCAGTTGTTGTTGATGCCTTTTCAGACATGATTCAGCATGTCTCTTGAGATGTCCGGTACCACCCGCGCTTGCACAACTAAAATTTTTGTTACAATATTTACAAACAGCTCTATCTTCCATTCTACCTTGGTATTTAATATTCTGTATTGTGTAGTGCTCCCAAACTTCAGACTTCCTACTTCTTTTAGAGGGTTTTTTTTGTTTTCCAGTTGGGGGGTGACTAGATGATGCACCAACATCACCTCCAACTGATTCATGGGGGGTTTGGGATTGGTCTTGGGGTAAATCATGTAGGCTATCTATATTGTCAAATTCATCATCAGTGTGTGAAAATTTGAAATTTGAATTTAAAATTTAAAATTTGAAATTTGAATTTAAAATTTAAAATTTGAATTTAAAATTCTTCTATTTGAATAGTTAAAATTTAAAATATTAAAAATTTGAAATTTAAAATACACTTTGGTTTTGAAATATGGAATTAATTTGAATTTAAAACTTGAAATACACTTTGTAAAACTTGAAATTTCAAATGTGTAGAGAGTAGAGACTAGAGATGAAGAGTGTGAGACTAGTAGAGATTAGAGACTAGAGAGAGAGAGAGAGAGCTTCCCCTAATCTCCTTAGGCTTGGAGAGTTGGAGCCTTGAACCTTCCCACCTTTTGGAGAGAACTTCCCTTGGAAAGAGCCTTGAAGAAATGGAGATTGGAGACAGAGAGAGCTTTCACCACCACTTCAATTTGATTGAAGTTTTCACTTGGAAAGAAAGAGAGCACTTGAACACTTGGAATTCCAACACAAAACTAGAAAATTTTAGAGGAAGAAGAGAGTGTAGTAGTGGAGGAGTAGAGAGATTTGTGATTGAATTGATGAAGAAATGGGTGGATGGGGTGGGGTATTTATAGGTGAAGATTTTTGAGTTCGGGCGGCCCAACGGGCCGGGCCAACGGGCCATGCCGGCCCGTTGGCCCTCCCAACGGCTAGTTGGACTAGCCGTTGGGAGCCAATGGCTAGTAAACTAGCCGTTGGGACGGGCCAACGGGCCGGCACGGCCCATTGGCCTGCCAACGGCTAGTAAACTAGCCGTTGGGACGGGCCCACGGGCCGTGCCAACCGGCCGGCACGGCCCGTTGGCCCGTCCCAACGGCTAGTACATTGGCCTGCCCAACGGCTAGTTGGACTAGCCATTGGTGGAGGTGGGGCCCGCGGCAAAAACCGTGCCGCGGGCCTAGCGGGCCGTGCCGTTCCGGCACGGCGGGCCTAGCCGGCCGTGCCAGAAACGGCACGCGGGCCGGATGTCAGGCCCAGCCCGCGTCGCCACCCAAACGTGCCGGCCCACGGCACGGCCCGGCACGGCCCGTGGCACGGCCGGCCGTGCCACGGGCCGTGCCGGGCCGGCCCGTCCTGTTTGACACCTCTACCTACAACTGACCTCAACAAAACACGGAGCACAAGTGTGACCACGATCACATCAACGGAAGCGAAGAGGCATGTTAGCAACCTAGGGCAAAGTACTAAGATCAGAGTAATTGGATAGAAACTTTGCAACTCATCTACACGACTAGACTTATGCTTTGACAGGACCAGGCTCTGATACCATCTTTGTTATGCCCCGGAGCAGCCGTACCCAGAACCATACCAATCATACAATATCAGGAGTCATACACAAGAGGTCAATAATGACTCCAATTGAAAATGAAGCAATAACCAACAGGATCACATAAATAACAAGGCAACAGGGAAGCGATAACTAACTAAAAATGCAAAAGCATAAAACATAGTCTGTAAATCAAAAAATTATTACAAACCCGAATACGCAATCACTGTCCTGTGAGAGCTCAAGTCTAGCTCAAGTCTAGTCCAAATGCAACCCATATGTGTAACACGCACAATGACTAATATATTCACAAGAAAATAGGATTGCTGACAGCCTCGCACTCGCCAACCGAAAGGTGAAATGCTTCACACACGAATCACACTAGAGGGATGCTTCAGCTCCACGCCAACCCAGTCCTTGGTGGATAAACAATACACGAGGGGTGAGCTACAAGCTTAGTGAGTGGCAAGAATCCAAGTTCTACAATTATAGTATAATATTAGCACATTTTTCTTCTAAGGAAAGATATGGACGGGAGAACCCCAACAAATAAATGTCACGTGGGGATGTGATCTAACCTCACCTCACCCAAACCCCGGAGGAGGGGGGCAGGGGAGGTTTGGGGAACAACTAATCCATCAACAGTGACGTATAGTACCACAGACTAAAATTACGCTATAAAGATTATCCGCAACGAGATATAATACGTTACGATGCCTTGCATCATCTAATAGCCCTCTCCCGGGTAGTCCTCATTCTGGCAGCCATCCATGGTCGACACTCGGGCCTCGTACAATAGTCACATCATACTCTAGGCATTCCCAACGATACGGTGGCACAACGCAAGACAGATTCAATATCGGGTAGCTTCAACGCACGATGATGTAGGGCAACAGTACTCCACGCTCGCGATGTCATCCGATAGCCTTCTCCCCAGTGGCCTTTCAAGATAGGTACGAAGCCACAATGGTATCGAAATACACATTGGACCTCCTATGATGTGGTGGCACCATCCAGGATAGCTTCGACGCTCGAAAGCTTCAACGCACGATGATACGGGAGGAAGCACTCCAACCTCATCCTCACCTTCACCCCTAGGGTGACATGGGACTATTGGAAAAGAAATCAACTCGCTAACTCCCTTAACCTTCCGGTAGCCCTCCCCCGGTAGCCATCTTCCTGACGGCCTTCCAAGATAGGTACGAAGCCACAAGAGTATTGAAATACACATTGGGTCTCCTATGATGTGATGGCAGAATCCAGGATAGCTCCAACGCCAGGTAGCTTCAACACGGATACGAGGTAGGGGAGAAGCAATCCACGCTCTCAAGATGATCCTTGTAGATCAACTATTATCAATTAGCAAATACCAATATCATCCGGTAGCCTTATCCCAGGTAGCCCTCTTCTTGACAGCCTTCCAAGATAGGTACAAAACCACAAGGGTATTGAAATACACATTGGGCCTCCTATAATATGGTGGCACAATTTAGGATAGCTGAGGTACAGGGCCGAGTTGGTAAGCTATCAACCCGAGCCCACAATGACCTTCCTCTATTCTGTGATGGTCAGGGCACCCTCACCCACATGAAAGCGAGCTACTCCTACCATCCCCAATCACCAGTCACTCATTGACCTCTTCACCATGTCCCAAAGGTTTTCAAAGTAAAATGTTGAGCCCTTAAATACCATAGCATTCGCACGCTCCAAGTGGTCCAAACACATGCTGGCTCAATTGAGAGCAAGAACCTACCTGATTTGCTTTTGTCTCTTTTCATCTTCTTATGCACCGCCACCTTCCATGGATCCTATAATGAACAAAAGTTGAAGCTCTAGTTTGTGATGTTTGCCACCAAATGCCAAATCCGAATGGTCGAAGGACAATTGCAAAATAGGCAGAACATCGACTCGTCTACACTGTGACAATGGCACACTCCATCAATTCTGAGGGCTTCAATTTCGATCGATGGTGACAAATCAATCCTTGTACGGCAAGCCACATGAAACACTTCACCTTGAGGGGAATCTTTGACTTCCAAATCACGCGAGCATGCACAATCAATCAATCGCACGATCTCTATCCCACCAATCATATCACCATATTACTGTGAAGTTTTCACTTGAATGAGCCACCCATGAGACCATGTCATGCGTGCCTCTCCTTGGTTGAAGGTTTTCCAGCATACCTAGAAGATGGGTGTACTGTTCAATAACATCCTCGCACAATCCATGGCGCATGCAAGTATCAAACCAAACCCCCCCCCCCCCCACACACACATTGTCCACTCTCCAGAAATTGATGTACGGTGCCCTCTTGGAGAAACCGCCTCCCCCTGAGCCTCGGGGATAAGTCACCTAGCGTGTGATCCATGCACCAACGGTCCTCCTAGTATCTGATCACCTCTCCGTCATCGAGCTGTCATTTTACAACATTCGCCAAGCCCATCCAGAGTTCAAAGAGACCGTGAATGATAGGAGAGTAACAAGATAATGATTTAGGGACCATGCCCCCAGAGCTCTGGGAGAAAAGGAGATCGCATGTCGTTCCTTGATCAGTTTTACTTGGCGATAGGGGAACGACTGATGGGTAGAGAGATCGTGTGTTCGCTCACCCTTGCTGCATCCTACCTTGAAACCCAATGCCAACACCATTTAGACAACAGAGCCTTGTTCACAATGTATAAATCTAGGAGATCAAATCCTCCATTGAAATGTCGAATACACATCTTTTCCCATAAAAAAGGAAAGGTGAGTTCGCCTTTGAGAAGGTACCTCTCCAAAAGAAGCATCTGCAATGAAATGCAACCCATACATTATGCTGACTGAAGGTGAAGCGAGAAGAAGTGTGTCATCAGCAAACTGCATGTGGTTGAGCTTCGTCCTCAACAAACATACTGAAATTGCAAGGTTGGAACCATGAATTAGAGTGGGGGGGGGGGGGGGGTTGTGTCACGCCCCAGGGCGGCCGTTCCCGAGACGCGGCAAGTGTATATATGATATCAGTCTAAACAGGAGTTCAATAACATACTCACACAACAGCTAAAATGACAACACAGACAAAAGCAGGGCTGACATGATATATACACAAATAGCGGAAGCTAAAAGACTGAGTCTGTAATTCAAAAACATATTACAGACTCGATACATAATCAACTGTCCTGTGAGAGCCAATATATACAAAGACATCCAAATAATACACAAACGCGTGCCCAAGCACGGAATATAATACATACAATCACAAGGGATGCTGATAGCCTCTGATACTCGCGGGACGTGGCGCTACTCCGCTACTGATGAAATCCCTCGGGGAGCTCCTCCTCTAGATCCGACTCAGATAGCACTGGAGAAAAATATTATGCGAGGGGTGAGCCACACGCTCAGTGAACAGCACAACCCATGCATCACAGCTATATTAACCACCAGATATTACTAATCCACAATCTCATTATTAAAAGCCACAAAATGGCAACAACTAAACAATCCAGTGGGTCGCTACCGCCAACCCACTACACCCTCACCCTCACCCTCACCCCTCAATAGGTGACAAAGGATATTGGGACTTACAAACCAGTGGGTCACCACATCGCCGACCCACCGCACACTCACCCTCACCCTCACCCCTCAATATGGTGACATAGGATATTGGGACTGACTAGGCTAATGGTCACCCTTGGTCCACCGATAGTCTCTCCCCACTCCGTAGGCCGTTTGGCCACCCCCACATTCAGCACAGTCCGTCCCAAATCAGGAGGTGCCTACTGATGGGAGCCCCTGCACGGGACAGCCTTTCCAACGCCGGGGTAGTCTCTACACGGATCCAACGAAGGGAACAAAACAGCCTATCCATCGTATATGATCCACTCGGATCTGCAGACAACACATCACAACAACTCTAATGTCATGAATTCTTCAAAATTCCTCCAGGGCGCATAACCATGATGCGGGGAACATATATATAATAATTATTAACAACAGGTATAATAATAATTATTAACAAGAGGTATAATATTATTGGGACAAGAAACCTTGGAGGGCAGCATGAGGTCCCGATATAGGACATCCCGACAACCAAACAAGGAACACGGAGTACCCTAACCCGGGTCTCAATGTTGACCTCGCAAGGCCCCTCCCTATAATATTATCTAAGACATGCTAGCAATCAGTTATATAAGTTAAACTAGTAGGACGCATGCATAGGCCGAGGCTTCCTAGCATGAGAACAGGGTGACAGGATGCATGGCTCTTACACATATCCTATGGGTGCAAGTCCCTAACATACAAAGTCTGGACGCAACCCACACCCAACTGCGATGCATCTGTGTAAATTGCGAACCCACCACTCCCAGATGGAAGGGTAAGAACTGGCGCTGAGGTGAGCCTTCGCTTCAGCTCCTGGAAGCTCTCCTCACAAGAAGGGGACCACTCGAACCGAACGTCCTTTCGAGTGAGGCGGGTAAGAGGAACGACTATCTTGGAGAAACCCTCGACAAACCTCCTGTAATAACCCGCCAATCCCAAGAAGCTCCGAATCTCTGTGGGGTTCGACGGTCGACGCCAATTCGACACGGCGAGCATCTTCTCCGGGTCCACAGCTATACCCTCACCGGAAATCACATGGCCCAGAAAGGCCATCCGCTCCAACCAGAACTCGCACTTGCTGAACTTGGCGAACAACTGATGTCTGGCCAAAGTCTCCAAGACTGTGCGAAGATGGTGAGCGTGCTCCTCCAGACTCCTCGAGTACACCAATATATCATCGATGAATACTACCACAAAGGAGTCGAGGAAGGGTTGAAATACCCGGTTCATCAGATCCATGAAAGCCGCCGGCGCGTTCGTCAACCCGAATGGCAGTACTCTGAACTCGTAGTGCCCATACCGGGTGCGGAAAGCCGTCTTCGAGATGTCTGACTCCCGGATCTTCAACTGATAGTACCCCGAGCGGAGATCGATCTTGGAAAAGACGCACGCTCCCTGGAGCTGGTCAAACAGATCGTCGATCCGCGGCAACGGGTACTTGTTCTTCACTGTCCGCTTATTCAACTGCCTGTAATCAATACACAGCCGCAGTGAACCGTCCTTCTTCCAGACGAACAGGACAAGGGCTCCCCACGGAGACACACTCGGACGTGCGAAGCCCTTCTCCAGCAACTCCTCCAACTGCTCCTTCAGCACCCTCAGCTCTGCAGGGGCCATCCGGTACGGAGCCCTCGAAACCGGCTCGGTCCCGGAATCAGATTGATCTCAAACTCGATCGCGCGATCCGGCGGTAATCCTGGAAGATCATCGGGGAAAACCTCGGGATACTCTGCCACGACCGGAGTCTGACTGATATCTGCCCGCAGCGGTGCATCCTCCAGAGCAATATAAGCTAGAAAGCCCTCGCACCCACCCTGAAGGAGTCTCCACGCCTGCATGGACGACACGAACCCCAGAGGAGCTACGTCTCGATCGCCCACGAACTGGAAGGACCTCCGACCAGGAAGGTGGAACGACACCGACTTGGCGAAACAGTCGATGCTGGCATGACTAGCCGCAAGCCAATCCATCCCCAGGATGGCATCAAAATCCGCCATCGCAAGCTCCACCAGCTCTACCGGGAACTCATGCTCCGCGATCTCTACCGTACACCCTCGGTACACTGAACTGAGGAGAATATGGTCTCCCACGGGCAATGATACCTCTAATACGGCATCCAAAGGGGCGGACGCCACGCCCGTCCGTCTCGCGAAAGCGGGAGACACGAACGAGTGGGTGGCTCCGGAATCAAACAGTACATAAGCAGGAAACTGGGAGATCTGAACAGTACCTCTGACCACGCTGCCTGATGCCTGGGCCTCCTCTGCCGAAAGCGCTGCCACTCAGCCCTGGACGAACTGAGGCTGAGGAGCAGGGGCACGCCTCGCCTGCTGCGCTGGCTGCCTCCTCTGATCAGCACGGCCACCCTGTGGCTGCTGCTGCTGACGCTGAGGCTGCTGCTGCGGCTGGCGCTGAGGCTGCTGCTGCTGCTGGCGCTGCTGCTGAAACGGCTGCTGGAACGGCCGCTGCTGCAACTGCTGCTGCTGGGGCATCACTGCGGGTCGGCCAGCGTCGGGGCAATTATACAGAATATGCCCGACGCGCTGACAGTGATAACATCGCCTCGTCTCTGGTCGCCTCATTTGGACTGGCACTGCTGCGATGGGTGCTGGACCTCGCGCTGGCACCATATCTTCTGGAAGAGAGGCAGCCGCTGACTGCTCGAAGCGGGGACTCTTCTTCTTGCGCTGCCCTCTGTCCTGGCCTATGGGTGGCCTCTGGTCTGTCGACGAGGTCGAAGCTCTCACCTGGATCCCGAGGTCTCTCTCGACGGTCTTCGCTCGAGACACTAAGTCGGAGTACCTCGTGAAAGCGTGTGCGGTGACGTGCACTCGGATGGCACTGCTGAGACCGAGCTCGAATCGACGGCACCTCATGTCCTCGTCCATCACCAGAGCTGGAGCGAATCTGGACAGCCTCGTGAACCGCGTGGAGTAGTCAGCGACGGACATAGTGCCCTGAGTCAGCTGCTCAAACTCCTGCATCACTATCTGTCGCGTCGAGAAGGGGAAATACTCCTCCAAGAAATATCTCCTGAATCCCGCCCAAGTGAGCTGCTCCAATCCCTCTGGGATGTCTACTGATCGAGTAGCCCACCAGTCGGCGGCGCTACCCTTCAGCATAAATGTCGCCAGGGAGACTCGCTGGCGGTCTGTGCAAAGCATCGTCGAGAAGATGGTATCCACCTCCATCAGCCATCTCTCTGGGGCAAGGGGGTCCTCCGTCTGACCCTGGAACTCAGGAGGATGGAGCTTCAGAAAGGCTGAGAGTCCACTCTGCTGCACCCTCGCTGCTGCCTCTAGCTCCGCCTCCCTCTCCTGAGGATCCTGAACTCTGACCGCCGGAATAGCCACAGGGACCGGGGGTACATCGGGTACCACAGGTGGATCTGCCACCAGGGGAACCTGCGGAACTGCCTCGCGGGCCGCCCGCAGCTCTCGAATATCCCGTGCCTGATCTACTAACATCCTCGTCTGGGTCTCCACCATATCCGCTAACCGCGCAAACGCGCGCTCCCAGGCAGGAGGCTCCTGCGCTGGTCCTGGCCTCTCGGCTGAGGACTCACCAATAGCATCCTCGACTCTGGCAGGTCCGGAGACCTCCAAGGGTCGAGAGGGACCACGTCCGCGCCGTCCTCTGCGAGGAGGCATATCAGCAACCTAAGAAAACCAGACACTAGGATCAGAATACGCATATAGAAATCCTAGGACTCATCTCTACGAAAAAGAAGACATTTGGCTCTGACAGGACCAGGCTCTGATACCAACTTTTGTCACGCCCCAGGGCGGCCGTCCCCGGGACGCGGCAAGTGTATATATGATATCAGTAAACAGGAAATAATAACATACTCACACAACAACTAAAATGACAACACAGATAAAAGCAGGGCTGACATAATATATACACCAAATGCGGAAGCTAAAAAGACTGAGTCTGTAATCAAAATATACTACAGACTCGATACATAATCGTATGTCCTGTGAGAGCCAACATGTCCATATATACACAAATAAAATCCATACATAATCCAAACTAGGTGCCCAAGCACAGAGTATATACATACAACAAAGAGAAGGGTGCTGATGGCCTCAAAACTCGAGGGACGTGGCGCTACTCCGCTACTGGTGTAGTCGCTCGGGAAGCTCCTCCTTCAAGTCCTCCTCAGTGATCACTGAAAAAGATTTGATGCGAGGGGTGAGCCACACGCTCAGTGAATAGCACAACCCATGCATACAGTTCATATTAACCACATTTAAATCAAGTCAATAGCCCCAAAGCGGCATAAACAACACAAATCCGGGGGTTCGTCACATCGCCGAACCGCCATACCCTCACCCTCACCCTCACCCTCAATAGGTGACCAAGGATGTTGGGACTTAATGGGCGGATAATCATCCATACACAATCCTGTGGGTCGTCGCATCGCCGGCCCACCATACCCTCACCCTCACCTCTCAACAGGTGACCTAGGCTCTTGGGACTGACTAGGCTGTTGGTCACCCTCGGTCCACCGATAGTCTCTCCCCACTCCGTAGGTCGTTTGGCCACTCCCACGTTCGGCGCAGTCCTTCTACCAAATCAGGAGGCGCCTACTGATGGAAGCCCCTGCACGGGACAACCTTTCCAACGCCGGGGTAGTCTCTACACGGATCCAACGGAGGGAACAGAACAGCCTATCCATCGCATATGATCCACTCGGATCCGCTGACAGCACATCTCTACAACTCTAATGTCTTGAATTCCTCAGAATTCCACCAGCGCGCATAACCAGGATGCGGGGAAATAAATAAGACATAAATGGGGAAAAGAGACCTTGGGAGGGTAACCTGAGGTCCCGATGTAGGACATCCGACAACCAAACGAGGAACACGGAGTACCCTAACCCGGGTCTCAATGTTAACCTCGCAAGGCCCCCTTATATTCCCAAAGCATGCTATCAATATTAAAGCTTGCATTTAATTAAATAAATCAAACTAATAGGACGCATGCACAGGTCGGGCTTTCCTAGCATGATAACGGGGTGACATGATACACGGCTCATGCACAAATCCTAAGGGTGCAAGTCCCTAACATACAAATCTAGGGTGGCATGCATTCTACACACACATCATGCTTACATGGATTATATCAAAGCAGTTAATACTAACTATGTGCCCCAGGGGAGGACGGTACACGCTCAAAGGCATGTAGCGCCTCCCAAACTGGGTTGGGTTGTCCCACTCACCGGAAGTCGAGTCGACGCGCGACCGTCCGTGGAGATCTGCAAGACAGGGTATTAACTGGTGAGTATAAATCCACAAACACAACAAGAAGACTTAAAATACACAAAACCCACAACCAAACACCCAACACTCGGGCAAACGTGCATACGACCCGCACGCACGCTAGCCCGAGCACTCCGGCAACCACCCGCACGGCCGGCAACCACCCGCACGGCCACCCGACCGCCCGGGTGCACCGCCGTGCCTTAGCCCACGCACCCCGCGCACCGCCGGGCCCCTGCCCTCAGCCTGGACACGCCGCCGAACCTCCCGGGTGCACCGCGCGCCCCCTGCGCCCCAGTGCAGCCGCCCGCGCACACCCCGCATGCCCCGCGCTGGCCTGCGAGCACCCCGCACGCCCCGCGCGCAGCGCCTCGCCCCGCGCACACCCCGCGCGCACCACCGCTGCCTCATCGCGCCCCGCGCGCACCACCGCCGCCTCGCCGCGCCCCGCGTGCACCCCGCGCGCACCCTGCACGACGCCCCTCGACCAGCACCCCCCCCCCCCCGAGCGCACGCCCTGCACGCACTCCGCGCGCATCGTCCGCTCGCACATCTCCCCGCACCAGCCGCTCGACCAGCCCTTGCACCAGCCGCTCGACCCGCTCCTCGCACCAGACCCGCACAGCTGCTCGACCAGCTCCTCCCGGGTGCACCCGCGTACAGCACGCCCAGCGCCCGCACGCCTAGCACCCGCACGCCCAGTACGACCAGCACGCATGCCCTGCACGCCCGCGCACAGCACGCCCTGCACGCGCGCCCTGCTTGCCACCAGCTCCCCCCGCGCGCACGCCCGCCCGCACGCCCGTGCGCGCCCAGCTTGCTGCACTCCTGCCGGCTGCCCGAGACTACCTCCGACCCTTACCCGAGCACCTCTACCACCACTCACCGACCTCCGACCACCACCCCAGCCCTCCGACGGCCACCCACAGCCGCCGACCTCCACCCAACCCCAAAAACCCCCCCTATCAAGCATCTAAGCATGAAAAAGAGGGAAAGAAGGCTTACCGAGGGGAGGAAAGGATGTCTGGTAGCTCTCCGCGCACCGAAACTCCTCTCCAAGGGTTTCCACCACTGAGGTAAACTCCCACCTCCGAAATGGCTCCGATCAGAGGAGAAAAGAGGGTGGATGGGAAGGCTAGGATCGCCGGAATCGGGATTTGAAGGCACCGGGGTGTAGATCGGGACCCGATCTACACTTCTTGTGCTTTAGGTTTTTGGGTTTGAGGGGTCTAAGGGCTTCAAAAGGGAGAAAAAGGAGAGAGAGGAGAGAGGGAATGATTTGGTAGGGATGATGAATAGTGCTTCTCAAAATTAGATCACACATATATATAGTAAGTGACTTAAAAACCCAGATACGCCACGGAACTGTGAAATTTCGAAAACGTTGCCGGAATTCGATGAAATTTTCATGAGTGGCTTAAAATGGCACCAGGACACATAATATGCACTTAGATTTTTAATCAGAGTCCTCTAGCTCAGGACGATAGCTAACAGTCCCAAAATTATGCGCTTCCGATCGAAAAATGCAAAAATTTTAAAAACTGCCAAAATGCTCCAATGGTTACCAACAGGCCAAAAAGTGACACATATATAACACATAATATGCAGTTAGATTTTCAATCGGAGTCCTCAAACTCAGGACGATAGTTAACAGTCAAAGATTTTAGCGGTTCCGATCGAAAAACAAAAAAAAAAACGAAAAACTGCCAGAATGTCCCAACGGTGACCAGAAGGTTAAAAATGACACATATATAACAGATTGGCACATAGCGGCAAGAGAATGATTCAGATAAAAAGAATAATTATAGATATATAATTAGTTAAGACGAAATTAAGACAATTGGATAATGGTCGATTGCTTGAAGAAATGACAATCAATTCATATCGAAAGTTATGTTTTTACTTATTTTTATATATTTAGTGATCTAGAAAAAATCTTGAAATCTAAATACTCCCATCATGAAAAATAGAAAAAATAAAGCTTCAAAAATTAAAAATATGAATGAATATGAAAAAAATAATTGATCACTATCACATACAAGGATATTCTTTAGCCTTATATTTTATAAAGATATTTTCAAACTTAACTTCCAAAAAATATAAGAGACACAATGTAGTAATGATTAAATATCAAAATAAACAAAAAAAATCATTAAAAAAATCCAAATAAGTGATTTTTCAACACCTCAAAACTAGATACCGATATTCCCATGAAAACAAAGCTTTTCACAATTTTTTTTAAAAAAGGACCCATGACTCTAAATCTCAATGGGCGCTAATGCACTGAGTTTGTTTTGTAGCCGTATTTTCATTATTTTCATTTGCCACGTCTAGTGCAACATTTAAAATTGGTTAACGACGTATATATTCAACTATCTCCATATACAGTATTACAGAAAACATAAATAAAATATATGTATTTATTTAATATAAGCATATATTTCATTTCCATAAAAGATTAATATTTTTTATTATACAAGCATAAACTTCAAAAAAATCAAATGTATGTGGCATGCTAATCAGGGTGCAAATGGGACTGCACAGTCTGCACGTAACATTTTCTAATTTCAAACCCATTTATTTCAATTAGGATTTTTTGCATATACCCTAAAAAGATCTTATTTTGTCAAAATAACATTGATGAATTACTATTTTTAGCAATATCCTTTTTCTCGATGGTATTCTTGCAAAATTAAAAATAATTACTGTTATATATGTGTCACTTTTAACCTTCTGGTAACCGTTGGGACATTCTAGCAGTTTTTCAGTTTTTTTTCATTTTTCGATCAAAACCGCTAAAATTTCGGGGTGTTAGCTATCGCCCTGAGATTGAGGGCTCCGATTGAAAATGTAACTGCATATTATGTGTCCTGGTGCCATTCTAAGCCACTCACAAAAATTTCATTGAATTCCGGTAACGTTTCAGAATTTCACAGTTCCGGGGCGTATCCGGGTTTTGACCGAGCGAGAAGTCATTGGGAGACTTTGACTTGGTCAATGTGGACCCTTGACTTGGTCAAATGATTTTGGATTTTAGTGTGGTTGGGTTGACTAGGGTCAAACCACACTTAAGCCTCCCTAAGCTAGCTTAAACCCTAATTAACCTAGCTTAGCCTAATCTAAATGAGGTTTGACTTCTTTAAAGAAAGCAAAAAGTTGCCTAGCACTATTCATTGTCTTCTCCAACACATTTTCTCTCTCCCCCCCTCTCTTTTTCAAGCTTTTGAGCCACCTAGGGTGCCCAAACCTTAAAACCTAAAACATAGAAATGGTAGATCCGGTCCCGATCTACACCCCGGTGGTTTCAAATCCCAATTCCGGCGTGTCTTGCCCTTCCTCCCGCCCTCTCTTCTCCTCAGATCTGAGCCATTTCGGAGGTGGGAAGAGGTCTTGGTGGTAGAGACCCTTGGAGAGGCGTTTCGGTGAGCGGAGAGCAACTGAGCTTCCCTTCCTTCCCTTGGTAAGCTCTCTTTCCTTCTTTTTTTGGCTTAGATGCTTGTTAGGAGGGTGGTTTTGAGGTTGGGTGGTAGTCGGCGGCTGTGGGTGGCTGTTGGTGGTGGTTGGGAGGCGGTCGGAGGCCATTGGTGGCCGGTAGTTGGTGGTAGTGGTGCTCGGACAGGTTGGTGGTCTGTCCCGGGCAGGATGGCAGCGGGCGCAGCAGGCAGCGCATCAGGTGGCCAGGCGCGCGAGCGCGTGCAAGCGGGCGTGCACTCGGGTTGTGCAGGGGGCGTGCTGGGCGCGCTGGGTAGGCTAGCAGTGCTGGCATGTAGG
Source organism: Acorus gramineus (assembly GCA_030737835.1). Lineage (NCBI taxonomy): Eukaryota > Viridiplantae > Streptophyta > Magnoliopsida > Acorales > Acoraceae > Acorus > Acorus gramineus. The sequence goes on along the minus strand of JAUJYN010000031.1, from coordinate 1,949,380 downwards.
AGGCAGGCAGGCGGGCAGTGCTCGGGCAGCAGGCGAGCGGTACTCGGGCCACTCGGCGATGCGCGCAGGCAGGCAGCGCGGGCAAGCAGCGCGGGCAAGCTGGCAGGTGCCCTGGGCGCGCGTTGCCGAGCGTGCGCATGGGCGCTAGGTGAGGGTCCCGGGTGTTGGGCGCTGGGCGTTGGGTCGCGGATGCTGGGCGCTAGGTGTGCTAGGCGAGGGTGCTGGGCGCTGGGTGCTGGGGCGCTGGGCGCTGAGCACCGAGCAGGAGCATGCGCGTGGGGCGCTGGGCAGAGGCGCAGGCGTGCGCGCGGTGAGGTGAGCAGTGGATGATGCGCGCGGGGTGAGGCTGGTGGTGCGCGCGGAGCGAGGAGCTGGGCGAGGGCGTGCGGGGTGCGCGCGGGCTGCTGCGATGGGGCGCAGTGGGCGCGCGGTGCACCCGGGTGGCTCGGCGGCAGGTCCAGGCGTGCAGGCAGGGGCCCGACGGTGCGCCTAGGTGCGCGGGCTGAGGCGCGGCGGTGCATCCGGGGGCGGGTGGCCGTGCGGGTGGTGCGGGAGTGAGTCGGGGTGCTCGGGCTAGCGTGCGTACGGGTCGTATGTACGTTTGCCCGAGTGTTGGGTATTTTTTATGTGTTTGTGGATTATACTCACCATATTAAATACCTGTCTTGCAGATCTTGACGGACGGTCGCGCGACGACCCAGCTACCGGTGAGTGGGACGATCCAACCTAGTAGGGAGGCGTTACATGCACTTGGGCGTGTACCGTCCTCCCCTGGGGCACCATAGTAAATATTAACCTGTTTAATATGAAAACTATGTAAGCATGATAATCTGTAGTATGCATGCCACCCTAGATTTGTATGCTAGGGACTTATACCCTTAGGACCCGTATAAGAACCATGCACCTTGTTATCATGTTTTCCATGCTAGGAAAACCCCGACCGATGCATGTTCCCATTTAGTTTAATTTATTTCAATAAAATGCGAGCATGTGATTATTAGCCTGTCTTAGTGAATATTATAGGGGAGGGGCCTCGCGAAGACAGCGGTGAGACCCGGGCTAGGGTACTCCGTGTTCCTTGTTTGGTTGTCGGGATGTCCTATATCGGGACCTCATGCTGCCCTCCCAAGGATTCTTTCCCCGTTAATATTCCAACCTCTTTATTATTATAACGCATGTTTCCCCGCATCCTGGTTATGCGCCTTGTTGGATTTCTGAAGAATTCAAGGCATTAGTGTCACGCCCCAGGGCGGCCAACCCCGGGACGCGGCAAAATGTATATATCATATCAGATCAGAAGCCTACACAGGAGGTCAATAATATATATCATACACAGACAACTAGAATGACACACATGCAACAAAAGGGACTGACATGATATATACACCAAATGCGGAAGCAAAAGACTGAATCTGTGAATAAAAATTCTACAGACTCGATACACAATCATACGTCCTGTGAGAGCCAATATACACAATATACAACTGAACATATACCAACACGTGCCAAGCACGGAAATACAATACATACAACTGAGATAAGGGATGCTGATAGCCTCTGGTACTCGCGGACGTAGCGCTGCTCCGCTACTGAAGAAATCCCTCGGAAAGCTCCAACTGCTGCTCCGGCTCTAGCTCAGGCTCAGTGGCAACTGGGGAAAAACATGTGCGAGGGGTGAGCCACACGCTCAGTGAACAGCACAACCCACGCATCACAGACAATATTTACCAATATTCCATTATTTTATCCAGCCATCAATACATAACAACATAAACCAGTGGTTCGTACTTCGCCGAACCACCACACCCTCACCCTCACCCATCTATGGGTGACATAGGCTATTGGGACTGATAAATATCTATTCACAAATCCAGTAGGTCGCTCATCGCCAACCCACTACACCCTCACCCTCACCCTACCACGGGTGACATAGGATTTTGGGACTGACTAGGCTGTTGGTCACCCTTGGTCCACCGATAGTCTCTCCCTCCACTCCGTAGGCCGCCTGGTCTACTCCCACATTCAGCACAGTCCGTAACCAAATCAGGAGGTGCCTACTAATGGGAGCCCTCTGTCAGGAAGGCCCTGTCTAACGCTGAGGGTAGCCTCTACCGAATCCAACGCAGGGAACAGAACAGCCTATCCATACGCATATGATCCACTCGGATCCGCCAACTACATATCATCACAACTCAAATGTCATGAATTCCTCTGAATTCAACCAGGTGCATCATCAAGATGCGGGAACATGTACAAAAATCAGTAAGGCTGGAATATCATTGGGGGAAAGAAACTCGGAAGGGCGGCGTGAGTTCCCGTTATAGGATACCCCGACAACCAAACAAGGAACACGGAGTACCCTAACCCGGGTCTCACCGCTGTCCTTGCAAGGCCCCTCCCCTATAATATCTACCAACTATACTAATAATTATACCAATCATACAATCATTACATATAATATTATTGGGACTAGAACCTTGGGAGGGCAGCCCGAGGTCCCGATACAGGACATCCCGACAACCAAACAAGGAACACGGAGTACCCTAACACGGGTCTCAGCGTTGACCTCGCAAGGCTCCTCCCTATAATATTATCCTAAGGCATGCGATCTAACAGATACCAGCATTTAATTTTAATAAATAAACTAGTAGGACGCATGCATAGGCCGGGGTTTCCTAGCATGAAAACCAGGGGACATGCTGCATGGCTCATACGCATATCCTAAGGGTGCAAGTCCCTAACATAAAAGCCTAGGGTAGCATGCATTCTACATTTTTCATCATGCTCACATGCAATACATATTATTACAGGTTAATATAATCCACGGTGCCCCAGGAGAGGTCGGTATACGCCCAAGTGCGTATAACACCTCTCTACTGGGTTGGATTGTCCCACTCACCAGAATCGGGGTCGTCGCGCGACCGCCCGTCGAGATCTGCAAGACAAGGTATTATTTGGTAAGTATAAATCCACAAATATTATTAAATACATAAACCCACAATTAAACTCCCAACACTCGGGCAAACGTGCATACGACCCGCACGCACGCTAGCCCGAGCACTCCGACAACCACCCGCACGGCCGGCCACCACCCGCACGGCCACCCGACCGCCCGGACGCGCCGCCGCGCCTCAGCCCGCGCACTCCGCGCACCGCCCGGGGCTCCGCGCGTCCACCGAGCCCAGCCGCGGCAGCCCGCACGCGCCCCGCACGCCGTGCGCTGGCCCGCGAGCACCCCGCACGCCCCCGCGCGCGGCGCCTCGCCCCCGCACACACCATCCCTGCCTTGCCGCGCCCCGCACACGCCTCGCGCACGCCTCTTCGCCCCGCGCGCACCCCGCGCGCACCTCCGCCGCCTCGCGCGCACCTCGCACGCACCTCCGCCACCTTGCCGCACCTCGCGCGCACCTCGCACGCACCTCCGCCACCTCGCGCGCACCTCGCACGCCCTCGCCGCGCCCCGCGCGCACCACCACGGCCTCGCCGCACCTCCGCGCGCACCCCGCGCTCGGCCACCACCTCGCGACCAGCTCCTCGCGCACCAGCCCGCCCAGCACCTCGCGCACCAGCTCCTCGCGCTCGCTGCCCGCTACCTGAGGCCCCCAGCACGCCTGCACGACCGGCACAGCACGCCTGCACGACCGGCACAGCACGCCTGCACGACCAGCTTGCACGCCGCCCGCGCGCGCCAGCTTGCACGCCGCGCGCACGCGCGCCCGCGCACGCACGCGCGCATGACCGCGCGCGCCCAGCCTGCGCGCCGCTGCTGCTCTGCCTGCTGCCCGAGAACACCCCCTGCTGCCCGAGATCACCCCCTGCGGCCCAAGACCACCCAAACCACCACCCACCGACCTCCGACCACCTCCACCGCCCCCCGAAGGCTATCTACAGCCGCCGACCACCCCTCATACACAGATCCACCCTCCTAGCATACATCTATGCAAGAAAAGTGAAGAAATAGGGCTTACTGAGGGGAGGGAGCGAAGTCCGGACGCTCTCCGCGCGCCGAAACCTTTCCCACAAGCCTTCTCACGACCCGATCTATCACGGCCCTCGGTTTGGCTCGAAACAGAGGAGAGAGAGGGGAGGTCGGGGAGGCTAGGATCGTCGGAATTTGGATTTGAAGACACCGGAGCGTAGATCGGGACCCGATCTACACTTCCCGTGCTTTAGGTTTTTGATTTTGAGGGGTGTAGGGGGCTCGAATGGAAGAAAATCGGAGGAGAGGAGAGAGAGAGAGCTAGTCGGGAAGATGATGAATAGTAATTAGATATTTTTTTTTTATTCCTTTTAAGTAGAGCGCGACTTAAAAACCCGGATACGCCCCGGAACTGGGAAATTTTTGCAAACGATGCCGGAATTCAATGAAATTTTCATGAGAGGTCTAAAATGGCGCCAGGACACCAAATATGCAGTTAGATTTCCAATCGGAGTCCTCTAGCTCAGACGATAGCTAACAGTCTGAAATTATGCGGTTCCGATCGAAAACCCTAAAAATTTTAAAAACTGGCAGAACGCTCCAACGGTTACCAGCAGGTTAAAAGTGACACATATATAACACATTAGAGTTGTAGAGATGTGTGGTCGGCGGATCCGAGTGGATCATATGCGTATGGATAGACTGTTCTGTTTCCCTTCGTTGGATCCGTGTAGAGACTGCCCCAGCGTTAGAAAGGCCGTCCCTTCCGAGGGCTCCCATCAGTAGGCGCCTCCCGATATTTGTGACGGACTGTGCTGAAGTGTGGGTGAAGGCCAAGCGGCCTACGGAGTGGAGGAGAGACTATCGGTGGACCAAGGGTGACCAATAGCCTAGTCAGTCCCAATATCCTATGTCACCCATAGAGGGGTGAGGGTGAGGGTGTGGTGGGTCAGCCATGGGGTGACCCACTGGTTTGTGGAATTGTGGTCTAAGGATGATGATTAGGTTTGTATGTCCCAATATCCTATGTCACCTATTGAGGGGTGAGGGTGAGGGTGTGGTGGTTCGGCGATGTACGAACCACTGGATTTATGATGTTATGCCACTTTGAGGCTGGTTATTGTTTAATTGTGGTTAATATAGCTGTGATGCATGGGTTGTGCTGTTCACTGAGCGTGTGGCTCACCCCTCGCATATGTTTTCTCCAGTTGCCACTAAGCCGGATCAGCAGGAGGAGCCTTACGAGGGATTCCTTCAGTAGCGGAGCAGCGCTACGTCCACGAGTGTTTGAGGCTATCAGCATCTCTTTTTGGCTGTATGTATTTTATTTCCGTGCTTGAGCACGCGTTTGTATATATACTCAGTGGTATTTGTGTATATTGGCTCTCACAGGACAGATGATTGTGTATCGAGTCTGTAGTATGTTTATTTACAGATTCAGTCTTTCGCTTCCGCATTCGGTGTATATATCATGTCAGCCTCTTTGTTGTCTGTGTGTCATTCTAGTTGCTTGTTTATGGTATATTATTGACCTCCTGTGTAGATTCTGATATTATATATACACTTGCCGCGTCACGGGGACGGCCGCCCTGGGGCGTGACAATTATATTGTGCAAAAATACCTCTCAAGAGGGCTTTGACGCAAAATTGAAACCCTTCTCAGAAGGTATTGCTGAGAATAGTATCTAAAAGAGGGTATTTGATAATATGAGATTTTTTAAAGAAGTTTACAAGTATTCATTCTCCACTAAGTGAGAGCCCTTCAATCCAACCATCCACCCACCGCCAAAGTGAAACACATTCATCTAGAACATTCGCAGCAAGCGTGAATAGAAGATCCCCCTGGTGAAGCCCATGGTTCAAAAACCGTGGGATTCCGCATTGACTACTTTTTTTTTCTTGGCTCGCTAAATCTCACATTTTCGACAGCCAATAACCAAACTCACTATTTTGTTAATCCTTGGTTCCTAAAAACCAAGTTGCCTTTTCTGTTCCACAGACCTGTAAAAAAAATGCTTACACATGCCAAGTTTCTCAACCCATGATTTTCACTTGCACACACAATACTCAAGTGGAACATTCATTTGAATTGGTCGCACAGAGAAAGTCATTGCGTGTACTTCATAACTTAGAATAGCAAGAAAAGAAATCCCAGAAGATTAAAATAAGTAGTGTGCACGCATAAGCATATAGAATTTTAATACAAACTTTAATAAGCTTTAGTTGCCAATTTCATATCATGCTTGCTAGCTATATAATTGCATTGTCTTCTCTGCTCTTGGTCGTGGTCAATGAATTTGATAGGGTTTTCCAAAATTAACTTATTAGACTTGTCAATTTCATATTGTCCGCGCTGGGTTTGGATTCTCTGATTATTGTTTCATACTTATATCTTGTTTAACGATTATTGTGTGGTTACCACGTCATCATGGTTACAATAAAAAAGATGTAAATACATCAAATCATGAATAAGTCAATATTTAATAAATAGATCCATTTTATTTGATGAATTTTATATCATCTGATCAATCCAAGTACAAAAATAAACAAAGAAAAAAAAGCAGAGGATCCTTTCCCGAAGATTGGAGGGGTGGTAAATCATCTGCTTGTTTTTATGTGCTTGTTTTGTGTTTGGATAAATCAGATGGTATCAAATTCATAGGATTTTTTACATATATTTTTAGTACAAAAAATAATATAACAATCTCTATATATCGTATTAATCCCACATGATTTATGAATATACATTTATCATACTGAACACAACATTTACTAAATATATCTCATACATGAACTTTGTCACTATGAATCTACAAATGTGCATGCACCATACCAAATAAAAACTTTGCTAGAATATTTGTCACACACAAACAAACAGTGACTATGCATGAGGTTAGCTTGAAAGTTCGAGGATGTGCTTGCAGGAATCATAGAAGATGATTTATTGAACTATTATAATGCGGGGTTCATGTTGATCAACTTGTTCGACCTTCTCTAATCTCTTCTATTGATGTAATTAAATCTACAATGCTTTCTTCAAATTTTTTTTATATAATAGCCCACTTCAAGAAGTAGATGATCACATGATAGACAAACTGGCCATTGCCTGCTACGTTAGTACAATGATATTAGTTATTGTATGCATAAGCACACATTGATTTCATCAACCTATCATCTCTATCTCAGGATTATTAAATGGAAAAAAAAGCTTGGCCAACAAAACAAGGCAGGCCGGCATTGAAGAAAAACAATTCATTATAGTTTTGAATCCAACTCTCTCAAGTTACAAAAACATTTCAACTTCCTATCACTACTTGGTCTTCCAAAGGAGGATAGAACTATGATGATGGAGAAATGCATGCGCTGCATTTCAAGCATCCCCAAAGATCGCAATGGAGGAAAAACAAAAAAGGAAGACAATGTTTTCCAAGCATCATCACTTGTTTCATCTAAAGAATCCAGTTATGAAAGAACGAACAAAAACACTAAGTCGACAGCGAGGATGATCGTCCTTGTTGGGGGGATGGTGGAACTCTATCCGCAGGTGATTACGGTGGCTCACGTGATGGAGAAGTACCCTGGACTGGTTGTCACAAGGCCTAAGGTCTTCAAGAGGCCCCATGAGTCAATAGTCGGGTCAGAGGAGTTTGTTTCCTGGTCAGAAATTCTATTTGGTCCCTTCTACAACAGTTGTTAAGCTGAGAAAGAAAGTGTCACCGAAGATAACGCCACTAAAGGAGGCAACGAAGGCGGCCGTGAAAGAAAACTATGAGGATGTAGAAGTCTGTTCTGCAAAGGATTTTTATGTTTTAAAGGAGAAATGGCGAAAGTACATGAGGAATCGGGGGGGTTGCAATTGGAGCAAAGATAGAGAAGAAGAAGAAAATTAAGGAGAAGCCGTTCACACCGCCGATCAAGAAACCCAGGATTAAGGGGCTCGGGTGGCAGCCCAGCCTTCGTTCTGTTGAAGAGATCTCTCCTTGATTCAGATAGTGTATTTCAGTCCTCAAGAAAATGCAATCTGTAATGTGGTGGTCTGGTGCACTATTTTCCTCTGATATGTATATTTCTTTGACACAAAATGAAAATGTGCATCTATATTTTTGCATTTGAATTGGCTGATCTCAGTGTTGTATATGTTTTGTGGGATTCAAAAATTGTGTGTGAAACTTGTATTGTCTGAAAAACCATAATTGTGCAAATTCACCAATAAATCATGTTGTTGACGAGGAATGCTTTAAGCAGGAATCACGTATTCTTAAATTTCTGAACTTTCTCTATGTATTCTTAAATCTCTGAACTTTCTCGATTCTAACCATGATGAGGGGTCCAATTCTCAAAAATCAATCCAAAAATAATGAAAAATTTTAGACTATTCTTTTTACAATCCAAAATGTAAACCACATATATTTTTATTTTAAAAAAAAAATAAACATCATTTAATAATAATTTATATGTTTTAATAAAAAGTGTATACCGCTCCATTTCAAATTGAATGAATTTATTTCTAGTAAATAATAATAAAAAAAGTTTAACGATATATATGTTTTTACTGTATTTTTAACTATGCATATGCTTAGACTATAAAAAAGTCACAACATACAAAAATAAAAACCAGACGGACCAAATATCATCGAGAGAAATGCCTATTTCAAGACTGACTGACTTTAACTGTTCTGCCGAACTTCCTTCAGGTTGAGTCTAAACCTCAAAGAGGAAAATTTGTTCAAAACTGGTGTTCAATGGAATTACCCATTCATATCGTTCTGGATTAATGAAAGGGTAAAGGTGGTGTTCAGTAGAAAAAGAAAATCAGTCATCTTATTGAATAGTGGCAAAAAAAAAGATAATTAAATCCTTGAACCATGATTTATTTTAGATGAAATTCTTAATAAGGATTATTAACTAACCACAGGTGTCCCTGAAAACATCAATATGTTTTACGTAATTCATTTCAAGAGACCCTGTCCTCACCTTACACTGGATTTTAAAGACAGCAATACCTGATTGTCCGAGTTTGAACAGCACAGTTTACATGGATCACACAGAAGACAGTTTGTTCTAAAGTCTATTATAAATTATAATGTAATAAAAAATCACCCGTTATCAAATTGATCAATGAATCTTTGCATCTAGATGTTCATCCTCTCAAATTATAAAAGCCTCTGCAAATCACCTTTGCTTATATCCTATCAAAATTTTAGTCTCCCTTCAATGACGAGAGAGAGACTTTTTTTCCCTCCACAACAAATGTTCCACTTCCTTCAAGCTGCAAACAGGCAAGAATTGTTTTATCTAAAAAAAGCACTGGAAATTAAATCAGGATGCTAAATATTCCCACCAAATAATTCTTTTTATACTTTCCTGTGAAACACAAAACGAAATACCATAATATGGCATAAAATCACATCCTTGGTAACTGTATAAAAAATGTCATGTGAAAAGAGAATTCTACTTGTTCATGTCATTTGATAATAAAAAAGATGCATACAGATAGATCCATGGGAAGAAAAGGCTTCTAATTTTTGGTATATTAGCAATCATTTATCTTCCAAACAATGTTTATCTGGTTTACATGTCTTATTTCAAATCTTTCCCAACTTAACCTGACTACATAGAAGACCCCATCTGTCTAAAACATTCACTACATTGATTACAATGGACGAGACAATTACAAATACCAAATCATAAAAAGAATAAGTTAACAATGAAAGATATGTCATTCGGAATGTATGTCATACTTGTGCACATGAACAGAAAATTATCCTTCAGATCTTTTAGATATATGTCCAAAATTCAACCCATCAGTCCACAACATCCAACATATCAATGATCTCATATGAATTTCACCCTATGCATTACATCAACAAAGCAACAACATTCACTAATAAAAAAGAGTTTTTAATATCTTCCATGGTTTTAGGCAATTTGTCACGCAACTAATTTGGTCCCAGTTATTGCAATATATTCACGTGATTGCACAGATCACAGACTATCCAATATGTTAGTAAGGAAACCAGCATCTACCAGGCAAAGACCAATAAATGGGCTGCTCATTAGGCATCATGGAGAAACTAATTTGAGCTGGCTATGCTATAATTCACAGGATCTCAGAAAGAAAGGTATAGATGTGGCCCAGTAATTGAATTAAGAACAAGTAGAAAATACAATAGCAACAATCATAAGCCTTCTTCCATCAATACAGGTCTACCATATGGGCCATTTAAGGATCCAAGGATTTGATAATGTTTTATGACTCATTGTCCACCTGATGACAACCCCAACAATTTAGTGCTTGTCAGTTAGCTGGTAGAGGAGAACACTCTAAAACCTAGAGTAATCAAATAAGATAACTAAATGATATACATAGGAAAATAAGGAAGACCTAATCAAAATCAAATATTGAATACATAATTCTAACCCCCTATCTTGATGTCCACACTATTTTAATTGCATTCTTCTATAAGACATTCTATCTGATACTATCACATAATACTAAATACATAACTCTAAACCCCTATCTTGATGCTCTATCTAATATACTGTATAGAAAATATGCTTATCAAAGTTATCTTGGAAGTTCTATCTTGATGTATACATTTTGAATTTCTTCCTAGTAATCAAGACCTTTAGAGTCATTCAAGTATATATGCTTATCGAAATTATATGCCACACTAAACCGAAATTATATGCCACACTAAACCAGACTTCAACACTTCAAAACTGCAACAACCCATGAAATCCAGAAAACCTTCCAACAGTACAACACCAAACCACTTTTGTTTTTTTTTAAAAGAGGTAGGAACTTTTATTGATAAAAGCCCTCGAACAAAATGGACACGAGGGATCCTCTTACAAAGTGAAAAAGATATAAGGAAAAGGAAGGTCGAATAGGAGGGATCTCCCAATCAAAATAAAATATGAGCAAACTCCTCTCAAACTAAGAACGACCCATAGTTGAAGAAGGACTATCCACTTGAAAGATCATCTTCACCCAATGTATACAAGATAAGCGCCCAAGTGTTTTCCACATACACCCTCTTTTATTGCAAAAGGCCTTCATTCTAGGGTATCCATATACAACAACATACCACTTGATGGATTAGCCATTGAAATTTAGCCTCATTGCTACGGTCACCTTTTTCCTTCTTTTTCAGAACAAATTCTATATATCTCATCTATATCTTGGAAAAGGCAATGAGAGTCAATAGCCTTTCCAACCAATTCCCAAATTTTCATAACGAATGGGCAACTAAAGAATAAATGATCCCTATTCTCATCATCCACCCCACATAATATGCATGCAACATCCATATTGTGGGCCCATTTCGAGAGACTTACCTTGGTGAGGACCTTGTCTAGGGAATGAAGCCACATGAATAACCTTACTTTCAAAGGCCTTCATTTACCTTGTTGGGACACGACACCAAACCACTTACCTTGGACAGTTCACAAGGCCTTCATTTACCGTTCTTAGCTATCATATAATGATGCAAACAACAGATGCCCATGTTTAAATTATAACCCACCCTAAGTTGACAATTTTTCGATAACCAAACTCATCTTACCTGATCAAATCCATTATACCTACTACAGTAAATCTATTTTGGTAATCACCACTAATATTTATTGAACGATATGAATAGGTCTTGTTAGATTTTTTTGTATATGGTTCGCCCATTGAATTCTCAAGAAACCTGTTTATGTACATCTGTATCAAACAATTGTACAGGTTTACAACGGGGAGAAAAGTCACTGAAAAATCTTGTTCAAGAACCTAAGAATATCTCCACATCCTCACATTAATATTGAAGAAGAAAGACAATGACAGCATTGAAGATGTGCTGCTCTATATCGTATTTAAAACAAAACTGAGAATCCTAATGTGAATGACCTCTGTAGAATAACAAAATAACCACTAGCAAGCATCCTGTCAGTAATCAGCACACCTTTTAGTATATCCACTCCTTGATAACTTTTTCAGAAAGTAATTATTGAGTTTCATTTCACATTGTTCTGAAGTAACAAAGCACACACATTAGATGCAATCAATCTTGAAGAAAGGGAGACCATATGGTCCCCAGTTTGACTACTACCATCCAATGTTTTGATCATGTATATTATGACAAAAGAAATCCAACTACGTAGGCCATTGACTATAGAGAAATTTAGATGTACAATTCCATATATATAAGCAAAAAAAAAATTATTTTATTATCCCCCACCCCCACCCCCACCCCACCCCACCCCCCAACACATGAGTTTTTCTGTTTATGATAGGTAGAACTACTGAATCACACAAAATTTATCTATGAATATCTCTTCAAGATATACTGATGCAATTTGTATTGTCGCACATTTTTAATGACAATACAAAAGATCTGAAAAATTAAAAAAGGGTGAATCTGTCATATTACCATATAATAACACTTAAAAGATATAAACATTTTCCAGATCACTAGCCACGAAACTGCAGAAACAATTGCCTGAGATAACTTGGGAGATACATTTTTCATAAGTATGATTTAGCATCATGCTTAGAGGAGAAACTGGAAAAGACAGAAGGACAGCGTGCCTCAATTAAATCTTTAAGTTGTTTTAACTTCAATGATTGAGAGGGGACCTGCAAAGAAGAAAGTTAACTTACATGTGCAAACAAAGATACTAAATACGAGAAACTTGTTTTTTGTTAAAACATGCACCTGAAGAAGAAGCTGTTTGCATAGCTTTTTCAGCTTGATTTTTGGTTCAATGTCATTCATCATTGCTGACTCTTCACTTCGTTTCCTTTTCAATGAACAGGTAGAATCACAAGAATCTTCTCCATCACTGATATCAAAATATGTCTTTTGTCCTTTTGGTCGACAGCCAGCTATCTTTCTAGGCTGGTCCTTGATGCCCCTGCTTTCCCGTTGTAGCTTTATCCTAGGCAACTCAAATACCCACACCAATATTAACAGACCTTTTTTTTTTTTTTTTGAAGGGAAAGTTTACTAAAATAAATGTGAAGTCAGATGTCCATCTCAATAAATGTGCATTTAACCATAAAGTTCAAGTTTTCCTTTTTGGGTTTTTTCTGGTTTTTTTATTTTGGAGAATATAGATGACTGATCCACCTACCTACATATATTCTAAACTCACATCTGATCAAATGAAATTACAGGTGATTCAAAAAATAAAACAAAATCCACAACAAATAGACGTGAATGTATTTAGGAGACCAGCAAGTGGGGGGTTGTTTTCAATAAAAAAAGGTGGGAACATTTTAAAGGAGTATCATTTGATGGATAATAAAAATAGTTGGACAGAATTCGTTCATGATGTATGATGAGGCCATGGAATGATTCATGAAGGGTTACAAAGACGGATTACGATGGGTTCAACCCACATAAAGACGATGGAGTAAACTAAGCAAAATGAATTGAACCATCCTTCCTCAGGAACCAAAAGGAATTCATTGCCCTCCCCCGAAAAAAAGGATCCCCATGAATTTTGAGAGGGAAAAAAACTTCAACCAAGACATTTGTGAGGGTTGAAAAAATGGGACGTGTGAAGTTGTGGAAAAAAAAATCTAGGGTTATTTTTTGGAGCTCCTTGTGAAGCATTGCAAGAGGTTGAAGCAGACTTGCTTATTCATCTCTCCATTGACACATCTCCTAAGTCACAATTCTACATTAAAAATGATTCGGAAGGCCGTACAATGAGATATTTGTTTTGAAATGAACTTTTAAGATGGGTACAATTCCAGTGCATAAAACAAACTAAACGGAACCCAAACAAATCCCAGAGAACAAAAAAAAAAAAATTAAAAAATAAAAACACACCAGCTTTATCGCATAAACAACCAAGAAAAAAGAACCTGGAATAATAGAGCAATTGGGATACCCCTACACCCGGCATAGGAATCTCTTGATCTCATTCAGATATCACTACACCCAGCATAGGGATACTCCTACCCCTGATGGTGCCTCCCATAAATTCTCAATGTAAGGTTTTACTCCCTTGAAAAAAAATCATTAAGCACAAACCAAATCGCCCAACATCCTGCTGGAATTAAGAGTTGCGGGACCTTTTCTTTAGTGCTTCTATCTTCTTGCCTCAAATAACTCTTTCCAAGCTGACAAAGTTGAGCTAATATCTCATTGAGCTAATAAAAATCAGTCTTCATCCCTGCTTCTGCCCCAAGCCCTATCCACAGCCTTTCTAAATATACCAACCACATAAAAACTACATCTTCAGACTACATCTTCAGAGGTAAACTTCCAAATTTCCTTCCTTTTCAAAGTTGTGCTAGGATGGTCCACTCTCTCTCTCCTCAACCAAGAGTAATAGCTTTTCACTGAGAAACCAACCCTTTTGTGAGGGGTCCATACAACACAGTCCTCACCAGCACAAAATTCATTAATATCCACAATGATGTACAAAAACAACATTGCAATGAGTTCCAAAATTTCCAATATCTAATATGTTTTCAAAATAATTATGTTTTATGAATAATATGCATTTTCACACTTTTGAATCGAATCAAACTTTTAATATCACATTATGTCACGCCCCAGGGCGATTGTCCTCGAGACGCGGCAATATATAAAGTATCAGCTATCAATACTTGAGGTCAACAAAGACTCCAACAACAACACACAAGGTGGCAAGGCAAAGATAAATGATAACTGACTGAAAAGCGGAAGCATAAGATATCAACAATGCCTTACATTATTATAGACTCGAATACACAATCACTGTCCTGTGAGAGCCAAGTCTAGTCCAAATAAAATACAACCTGTGCCACATGCATGATTTACAATACATAAAATGACTCTAGGACTGTTGACATCATCGCACTCGCCACCCGTCAGACAGAACGCTCCACGCACATAAGATCACGCCACAGAGAAGCTCCAGCTCCACGCCCAACACTGCCCCTGAAAAGAAACAGTATGCGAGGGGTGAGCTACAAGTTCAGTAAGTGGCTGAAAACTAATCACCATTACAACAGTTCAATGTTAAGGTAATTTCCTTTCAAGGAAAGCATGGGTGAAAACCCAATGGATAACAAGGTCACGCGGCGGTGCGACCAACTTCACCCTCACCCTCACCCTCACTCCCGGAGGAAGACTCTTGGGACTTTTGGGGAGAGACCATACCGTTGGTCGAAGAGACGCGGAATTACTGGTCTACACAACACTACTGGATCATCTACATCGAGATAACTGCCCAATGATGCCTTTGAACATCGATACGCAATCGGACCCAACAACTATGGGAACAGACGAACAACGAATGAGTCACGCAGTAATGTGTTTTCACCTCATCCTCACCCTCACCCTTTCTAGGTGACATAGGACTTTTGGAGAGATTAGACTGCTCTACACCCTTGGTCCACGTGTAGCCCTTTCCGCGGTTAGCACCTACCTAGTATACTCCCACGATTAGTACGTTCCCGAATGCATCGGTAGTACCTACAGATGAGAGCCCTCTGTCAGGATAGCTTTTTCAACGCCGGGGAGTTCCTTCACGGATCCAACGAAGAGGAGAACGATTTCACGCTCGCAATATCATTCGTTAGCCCTCTCCCGGGTAGCCTCTACCTGGTATGCCCCCATGATCAGTACATCTTGCCGCATGCATCATTAGTACCTATAGGTGGGGGCCCTCTGTCAGGACAGCTACAACCCGGCCCACTTCAACACGGACGACATTGGGAGGAAACACTCCATGTTGGCAAAGCAAACCCAATGGAAGAACAACTACTCTCGATAATCGCCTAAGCTACCGGTTTAACAAAACCGATATAACAAATGAATTCTCCTGAATTCTATTCAAGTGCATCACACGGATGCAGGGGCGATTATATCGCTCGCACACTAACTAATGAGGTACATCCCAACGACGGGTCGTACCCACGCCTATTTCAGATAGGCCTAATTAGTTTTAACATGTGCGCATATATAACAAGAGAATCATATCATAGCTATGTGCATGAACCATATGCACGATCATCTAACAATTGACTATAAGGGTAACCCCTAACATGTATTTACATCATAAACAACAAATTATACAACATGTATACAAGGTATGACCCACATAAACATGCATACATGGCCATTAATCATATAAGCACACAAGGCATAACTTAAGCATGCGTTGGATATCACAAACTTAAAAGGGAAGGGTCAAGCGTGATCTCGCGCACTAACAGGTGCATGCCAATATTTCAAACAAACCTGAGTCGAGTAGGAAATTGCATCTACTTACTCAGTTCGTGCAGAGGGAGAGGGCGAGAGAGAGATCATTATCTCATGAAGTTGGTCATAGCTTTGCCCCATTAGCATGGGCGCAACAACTACACCACGCCCTCAAGTCTTATCACAAGGGAATATTAGGCAGGTGCCCGTTATTAAGCCAGACTTAATCATGCTGGATATTTCAATTAATATGGTGGGAGTAGTATTACAATACTACCTAAGGCATGCCCTATTCTATACATCCATACACATTACAGAAATACATGTCCAAACTAGAGGGGCGCATGCGATACAGTCATTCATACATGGATACAATACATGCAATATAAGCCTAGCATGCAAGATATCTAACATATTATAGTTTAAGCATGGCCATACTACTTATCTACACAAGTAGTATAGCTAGGGTGCCCCATCGATGCGCGACGCACGACTACGCGCGTCGAGCGTATCTCGAGGGGTTGGATCAAACCACTCACCGTAACCCGGGACCTCGCGCATCACATCCGACGAGATCTGTAAGGTAAGGGCATCAGAATGGTGAGTATAATCACATTAAAACACTTAGAATTTACTATAAATACCAAAGACTTAGACATGCATGCATATGGGCTCACACGCATGCGAACACGCATGTACGCACGCATGCCCGAGTGCCCCAGCACCTACCCAAGCCCCTGGGCAGCCCCGCACGTGCCCCTGCACGCGCGCGCGCGCACTGGCGCCCTACCGCAAGCCCAGGCGCGCCCAGATTCGCTGCCCCGCGTGCGCGCACGCTTGTGCGCGCCCGCGCGCACTCGCACGCAAGATCCGCTTGCACCGCGCGCGCTGCTAGCGCCCACGCGAACCTGCGCGCCCGCATGCGCGCCCGCGTGTGCCCTTCTGAGCGCGCGTCTGCTCGCGCACGCGTGCGGACAGACCCGTGCAAGCGCCCAGAACCCTTTAACCCCTCCCCCACACTCGACACTGACCCTAAACCAACTACCTAGCATGCATGACTTCCCAACAACCCCTAAAGCCATGAAAAAACCAAAGAAAAGAAGGGGAAGAGCTCACCACGGGAGGGGGAATGAAAGGGGGAGATTCGGGGGTCCTCGAAGCACCCGCGATCACCTCAACCACCACCACCACCACCTCCACAGCCTCTCCTCAGCCTTCTTTGGCTGAAAAACAGGGGGGGGGGGAAGACATGAGAGGGAGCTTGAGAGAAGAGAAACCACAACAACAACAACACACACACAAACCTACCTTCTTACACTTCCTTCGTTACCTTCTCCTTCAATTGCTTCTTCCTCCTCCTTCTTCACACACAAAGAGGGGAAAAAGAGACCAAGAGAGGGAGAGAAAGAGTTCCACAAAATGGGAGAGAGAGGGAGAGAGAGAGAGAGAGAGGGCAAAAATGTCATTTTCATGCCCAAATAGTGTCTAGGGGTGACCTAAGGGGTGGTGAGGTTAGGGTTAGGCTCACCCTCACTCAACCACTCATTTTTGCTTTATTGGGAAGCGTGTGGAGAAGCACCACACACTCGAAAATATCTCACCCACCAAAACCCAGTAATGGTCAAACCCGGATGCGATTTGGAACTACATATTTTTCAAAACGTTACGGAATTCGATAAATTTTTATGGATTGTACAAAACGATACCAGACCCATAATATGTAGTTAGATTTTCAATCAAATTACTCCAACTCCCGCAGGTGGTTAAAAGCCAAAATTTTAACGACTCCGATAAAAAAGAAAAAGGCCTGAATGACCCAGATGTGACCAAGGCTTAATCGAAATGACTCCAAATGACACAAGCGTAACACATTATATGATTGAAATAGCTTTGAAAATTTCTCTCTTTTTTAAAAGCAATGTACAACTACTTGTCCCTTATGTGAACGTACCACAAGTATCGAATTGAAGTATATTCAGCTCCTTCAGGATAACCAATAACCACAATCTACTAACAATTACTTGTAGTATTAAATGTGATTACATGTATTATGCCCTAACTAGTCAGCATCAACAAAATTAGAGAAATGGTTTACAAATATACTTTGGGGGCGTTTATTTTCACCCTGTAAGTCATTCACCCCACCCCATTTAAAAATCCACCCAACTGTTTATTTACAAATTGCTAACCCACCCCTGTATATATACATGGGTTTGTATCCTTCCAACCCACCCCTTTCATTTCACTGCTGCTCTTTTCTCTCCTTCTCATGTTTCTCCCCCCTCCCACTCTCTCCATCGATCGCTTCCGCAAGCTTGTCCTCCTCAGCCGCGACACCACCAATTCCAATTGTTTGATCTTCCTCGACTCCCAATCCTGGGCGATCTCAGCCCTCCTAAGCTTCCCCGCTCCGTCCAAGTCGACATCCTTTCTGGTGAAGAAGAGGCGCGACTGATCTATTTCGGGGTCTCGCAATGCCTGCCAATCCAAGATGAAGTGGTGCTAGTTGTCAACATCGATGGTGGGTCCATCGAATTCATGGTGGAAAACAAAGGGGAAGTGATGGTCCGGCATCTCTGAAGCTCGTCCATGTCAAACCTGACCAAGATGCTCTGGAGGGCGAGATGATTGCCGACATACGAGGTCTCATGAATTCCATGTTGAAGGAATCAGCTTTGGCGGAGAGGGTCGGAGAGCTCGGGTTGAATGTCGTGCTAGGTTCGTCTGGGACCGTCCGATCATAAGGAAGGACATCGGGGGCGTGACGATTGGGCGGCACGAGCTGGATGATGTATGACTGAGAATAACCAGATGGGGTGGGGTTTGTTATGACAGAGAATGAATTCAATTTGTTTTTTCTTATTTATTAAATGGGGTGTGGTGAATAAGTAACGGGGTGGCTATAAACACCCCCATATACTTTATTGACTATCACCCTAACAAATCTATGTAAGATTTATTTTATTATGAAAAAAAAAAACATATTTATGTAATGGTTTTGGGGGTAATAGTGTGAAAGTAAGGCGTGCAAACTTTAAAATTATGAAACATAAAAGTATTTTTTTTTGTGCAAGAAATTGGACTATCAAGAGTATTTCCATTCTTGCTTTGGCATGGTACATGCTACAACTTTGTAGCATGTGTTTGTGTGTAACAAAATATAGAATTAAGAAATTTTTGGCCCAATTGCACCACCGAATGTCCAACTTTCTAGTATAGGCACATTTACCCACCAAAAAAATTCTAGTATAGGGCGTAAAAGTATCAAGTTTGAACACATATATTGATAGATACTCAATCCCTATTTGTACAGTAATATGCAGTTTTTTCTAGGGAGAGAAAAGCACCTGAACAAGTTTATAAAGATTTTCTTGATCTTCCTCGTCAAATGTAACTCTCTTGTTAGGCCCATTTACTACTTCAAAAGAATCTTTAGATAGAGGTTTCTGGGATGAGATTGAGCTCCAAGAAAACCTCCTGAGATAAATCCATGTTTGTGACCCCACCACGACTCAGAAGTACTTATATCAACGCTACCTGTCCCAATATACACATTGCATAAACAAATGAATGGATAAGACACGATACAGTCCTGAAGTTATTCTAGTGATATAGAAAGATAAACCCAATGCATCACCAAAAGAGCACACAATTGAGAGAAGTACAAAATACGGTCCAGATTGGGAGAGAATAAAAAAGAACTGTCTGACCGGTTTTACACAGCAAGCCGAACATATTCATGACAAAATCAAGATAACAGAACATCTGAGAAATATTAAATCGATAGATGCAAAAACACTAACGTGATTCTAATGAAATGATGCAAATTTTCTCCAAGGATAAGCAAGAAAAGCAACAATTTCAAAGTTTGTAGAACAGAAAAGTTCGATGCAATTACAGTGGTAAAGTAGCACTCAGTACCATTTTATCAGTTATCTTTGCTCCAATTTATTATTATTAGTTATCCATGTGGCCAAATTTCATGTCTAGGACAAATCTTCTAATCAAATCTCAGGATTCACCCTTCTAATTCAAGATCCATTTATATGTTATGATACATATAACACTCTAATGCTCGTTCCAAGGATTATGATACATATAACACTTTAATTCAAGATCACATTACTTAGCCAAATTTTTTTTTTTGATATGTCGATCGATATATCAATACATCGATTGGGACTTATTTTGATATATCTTTAATCTCAATATTTTAAACATTGAGCTTACCTTGTGGATGAGGCAAAGTGCCTTAATAACATTAAATATACTGTATGTCAAAAATATTGTATGTACATTGGCATATTTGGGCTATAGAATGCCAAGTCAGACATGTGTATTAGTGTGTATAAACAAAAGTTTTACAAACACATTTGTGTGACATTGATAAACACAATGTTAGATAAAAATTAAGCATGCCTGAAAATATAAAATAAACAACTACAATTGGTGGGCAATCACTCAAATTTGGGATAGTTCAACGCATCGCACATAACTATTACTGGTTACCAATAAAGTAAGAAATCTGAAGTTGTAACCCTGAATCAACCAAAAGTTCTACTTCATTGAGACTTTCCTCGAGATATGAACATAGTTGTCTCGCCTAGGCGGGTGGGCGGGCTGGGAAGCCCTAGGCGCATGAACGCCAAACACAAAGCATCATTAAGCGGGTGCTTATGCCCATTAGCCTGCTTAACCCGCGCCTAGCCCGATTAAATTCGCCCAGCCCGCTTAAACAAGCGCCTAACCCTAATGACATAATTTAAAAAGAACCCGATTAGTATGTCAAAAGTCAAAAAAAAAAAAAAAAAAACAGCGATTCTTCTCCTCGGCGACGCTCCTCATCTGCAATCCAGGCTCCACTGCTCCAGCGATTCCAATCCAGGTTGTTCTCTCTCTTTGGCATGGATTTCTCTTGTTTGAATGTTTGATGTACCTCTATTTGAGCCTTCTATCTATAGTTTGTTCTCTCTCTTCTATGACAGGTTTTATGCTTTTATTTAAAGAGTTTTTAACTTTTCATTGGTGTGACTCACTGTCACATGTGTCATCACTTCAAGATAATTATTTGTCTATTTTTTATTCTTGCTACATGTCACCCATGCAGGAATCCATCACCATATAAATATCTAGTATCTACTCTATATACTTTAGTGACTTTTTATAATAATTTAATATAGCCACATGACACATGAATGTTAAAATATTATTATACAATATACATGCATATTTTAATATCATAAATTTTTTTTAATGCTTATGTTTTGGCATCACTCATTATAATTATTTTTTTAAACTTGATGCTTTTATCATCACACACTATCTTGTTTTTAATGTAGTAATGTACACAATATCACAGTATAAAAAATTTGTACTGATTTATTATTATGTCTGATTATATCTGATTTATAATATTTATATAAATGTAATATATATGCAAAATGTTCATGAATTTATAAAATAAAAAAATGACATGTTTTCTAAATTTTTCATTATTCTATTTTTTTTATTTACGTATTTAATATTTATAAAGAATGAAAGTGTTGATTTGAATGAGTTGAATAAAGATCCTAAACGAAAAGAAAAATCAAATGATCATGGATGGAAGTATGGCTTTTGGGTTGAAAGTATTGATCTTTTAGTTTTGTAAGTTTGTTTGGTGGTTGATGGTTTTAGAACTATGGATTTTTAGTTGTTGACTTGTTGCGCCTAGGCGGCTAGGCGGTTGGCCACCGCCTAGGCTCGTCTAGCCGCCCAGACAACTATGGATATGAATAAACTATATTCTCCCATTTTTGTGGAAGTTATAAATAGGTACTTATATAATTGGACCTCCCCCAGGATATGCTTGGAAGATTAAAAGAATGAACATATTTTTAGACATCTTAACGAAATTCAAAGCTAAAGTTTAAAAAGTATGATGAAAATGAGAACATCGAGAAACGACTACAGATAACAAAGATATAAAGATTCGTAGTCACCTTTTGAATGGAGGATTTGAAGAACAAGGGCATTTGAGGAGTCCAATTCACCATATATGTTAGGATCACTTTGTGTGTTGGCTGTGTTCTCTTCAAGCGTGGTTCCCTAAAAATGTAAGACAGTGATCCTCAATGAGTTTCAAATACAAACTCTTTAGTGATGCATTTAAAGGAAATAGAATGCTTAACAGAAATTGCTCTCACTTCATTACACTTCAGCAAAAGGGAAAATTGACAATATACATACTTCTAAATTGGAGGAAGATAAGAAATTAATAATAATTAATATCATAAAAAAATGATGTGGGATCAATCTTGGTCTGATGATATTAAATCTGGACCAAGGTAACATGCAGAACTTATGTGCAGTCCCCTCCCCAATAAAAAAAATAAGGGGACATAAATAACTAGCACTTTGTTTTTGTCTTGTTTTCTTATAGATGTGACAGGATATAATAATTAAGAGAATTTAGCTATATAAATTACATAATATGATAGAAAAGAAGTTAAACATGATTCTGTTATCATTAAGATTAAGTTTGTTTGGCTTTAGTTTTATCCCAATCTTTAGGGAGTAGTTGTGTGTTTAATTACAAATAAATTTGATTATATTTGATGAAGATAGAAATTTTTTTATTAATTTTGATGAACTTTTTGATTTAGTTTGTTGGGATTTATTCCCAAGTTTTTAGAGGGTAGTTGTAATTTTTTTAATGAAAGGCAAGAGAAATTATATTAACAAAATAAAGTCCCCTGAACAGAGGATACAAGGAATCTCCAAGAGAGAGAGAGAGTCATCTGAAACCGGATGAATACACAAGAAATCCACTAAACCTACACCCCGAAACACTCGGACGTGCGAATCCCTTCTCCAACAACTCCTCAAGCTGCCCCTTGAGCACCTTCAGCTCCGTTGGGACCATTCGATACGGAGCCCTCGAAATCGGCTCGGTCCCCTGAATCAGATTAATCTCAAACTCGATCGCGCGATCCGGCGGTAATCCCGGAAGATCATCGGGGAAAACCTCGGGATACTCTACCACGACCGGAGTCTGACTGATATCTGCCCACAGCGGTGCGTCCTCCTGAGCAATGTACGCTAGAAAGCCCTCGCATCCTCCCGGAAGGAGTCTCCACGCTGGATGGACGACACGAACCCCAAAGGGGCTACGTCACGATCGCCCACGAACTGGAAAGACCTCCGACCCGGAAGGTGGAAAGACACCGACTTAGCAAAACAGTCGATGCTGGCGTGACTAGCTGCAAGCCAATCCATTCCCAGGGTGGCATCAAAGTCCGTCATAGCGAGCTCCACCAACTCCACCGGAAACTCATGCCCCACAACCACCACCGCACACCCTCGGTACACAGAACGGAGGAGAATACGGTCTCCTACGGGCAATGATATCTCCAGGATAGCATCAAGAGGGGCGGACGCCACGCCCATCCGTCTCGCAAAAGCGGGAGACACGAACGAGTGTGTGGCTCCGGAATCAAACAACACATATGTAGGGAGCTGGGAGATCTGAACAATACCTCGGACCACGCTGCCTGATGCTTGAGCCTCCTCTGCCGAAAGCGCTGCCACTCGGCCCTGAACATACTGCGGCTGAGGAGCAGGGGCACACCTCGCCGGCTGTGCTGGCTGCCTCCTCTGGTCAACACGGCCACCCTGTGGCTGCTGCTGCTGGCGCTGAGGCTGCTGCTGCTGGTATGGCTGCTGCTGTAACTGCTGCTGCTGCTGCGGAGGCAGCACTCGGGGTTGGCCAGCATCAGGGCAATTATACAAGATATGCCCGATGCGCTGACAGTGGTAACAGCGCCGCATCTCCGGTCGCCTGGCCTGGACTGACACCGCCACAATGGGTGCTGGACCTCGCGCTGGCACCACATCGACTGGAGGAGAGGCAGCCGCTAACTGATCAAAGCGGGGCCTCTTCTTCTTGCGCTGTCCCTGGTCCTGGCTCCTGGGAGGTCTCTGGTCTGCAGAAGGGGTCGCAACCCTCACGAGGATCCTGAGGTCTCGCTCGACTGTCTTCGCTCGAGACACCAAGTCCGAGTACCTCGTGAAAGCCTGGGAGGTGACATGCACCCGAATGGCGCTACTGAGACCAAGCTCAAAACGACAGCACCGCGTCTCCTCATCCATCACCAAGGCTGGGGCGAATCTGGAAAGCCTCGTGAAGCGCGTGGAGTAGTCAGCGACAGACATAGAGCCCTGCGTCAGCTGCTCAAACTCCTACATCATAATCTGGCGCGTCGAGAATGGGAAGTACTCCTCTAGGAAATACCTCCAGAATCCCGCCCATAAAAGCTGCTCCACTCCCTCGGGGATGTCCACCGATCGAGTAGCCCACCAGTCGGCGGCGCTACCCTTCAGCATGAAGGTGGCCAGGGAGACTCGCTGGCGGTCGGTGCAATGCATGGTCGAGAAGATCGTGTCCACCTCCATCAACCAACGCTCTGGGGCAAGGGGATCCGTCGTCTGGCCATGGAACTCGGGAGGGTGGAGCTTCAGAAAGGCATTGAGGCCACTCTGATGCACTCGCGCTGCAGCCTCTAGCTCCACCTCCCTCTCTAGGGGATCCTGAACTCTCACCGCCGGAATCACTACGGGGACTGGGGGTACATCGGGTACCACAGGCGGATCTGCCACCAAGGGGACCTGTGGAACTGCATCACGGGCCGCCCTCAGCTCCTGAATCTCTCGTGCCTGCTCAGCCAATACTACTCTAGTCTGGGCCTCCAGTGCCCTCGTCTGAGTCTCCACCAAATCTGCTATCCGAGCGAAAGCACGCTCCCATGCAGGAGGCTCCTGCGCCGGTCCTGGCCTCACAGCCGAGGACTCTCCAGTAGCATCCTCGCCTCCGGTAGGTCCGGGAACCTCCAAAGGCCGAGAGGGACCACGTCCGCGCCGTCCTCTGCGAGGAGGCATATCAGCAACCTAAGAAAACCAGACACTAGGATCAGAATACTCATATAGAAATCCTAGGACTCATCTCTACGAAAAGAAAACAATTGGCTCTGACAGGACCAGGCTCTGATACCAACTTTTGTCACGCCCCAGGGCGGCCGTCCCCGGGACGCGGCAAGTGTATATATGATATCAGCAGTCTATACAGGAGGTCAATAACATACTCTAAACAACAGCTAAAATGACAACACAGACAAAAGCAAGGCTGACATGATATATACACAAATAACGGAAGCTAAAAGACTGAGTCTGTAAATCAAAAACATATTACAGACTCGATACATAATCAACTGTCCTGTGAGAGCCAATATATACAATGACATCCAATATAATACAAACAGGTGCCCAAGCACGGAAATATAATACATACAATAAAAAAGGGATGTTGATGGCCTCTAACACTCGCGGGACGTGGCGCTGCTCCGCTACTGATGAAGTCCCTCGGGGAGCTCCTCCTTCAGGTCCGACTCAGTGATAACTGGAGAAAAATTATGCGAGGGGTGAGCCACACGCTCAGTGAATAGCACAACCCATGCATCACAATTTATATTAACCACAAATAATTCAAAGCCTCTAAGTGGCAGGAATTACACAATCCAGTGGGTCGCAACATCGCCGACCCACCACACCCTCACCCTCACCCTCTAATAGGTGACACGGCTATTGGGACTGACTAGGCTGTTAATTACCCTTGGTCCACCGATAGTCTCTCCTCCACTCCGTAGCCCGCCTGGTCTACTCCCACAATTCAGCACAGTCCGAAACCAAATCAGGAGGTACCTACTGATGGGAGCCCTCTGTCAGGACGGCCTTTCTAACGCTGGAGCAGTCTCTATACGGATTTAATGAAGGGAAAAGAACAGCCTACCCACACGTATACGATCCAATCGGATCCGTCGGCAACATCTTCCTAACAATTTAAATGTCATGAATTCTTGCGAATTCCTCCAGGGCGCATAACTACGATGCGGGGAAGCCTGTATTATAACCGCATGGTTATAATATTTCCTAAGCATGCTCAATACTAAATAACTCACATTTGATTTAAATAAATTAAACTAAATGGGAACATGCACAGGTCAAGGCTTCCTAGCGTGAAAATATGGTATCAGGATGCATGGCTCTTACACATATCCTAAGGGTGTAAGTCCCTAACATATAAGATCTAGGGTGGCATGCGTACTATATAACAATCATGCTTGCATACATTACATATTATACAAGTTAATATTAAACTATGGTGCCCCAGGGGAGGACGATACACGCCTAAGAGCATATACGCCTCCCAACTGGGTTGGATTGTCCCACTCACCAATACCCGGGTCGTCGCGTGACCGTCCGTCAAGATCTGCAAGACAGGTATTCAACATGGTGAGTAAAATACACAAATACATACAAAAATACACTAAAAATACCCAACACTCGGACAAGCGTACATACGGCCCGTACGCACGCGAGCCCAAGTGCCCCGACTCACCCGAACCCCCGGGCAGCCATACGCACGGCCACCCGCCCCGGGCGCACAGCCGCGCCCCAGCCCGCGCGCCCAGACGCACTGCCGAGCCCCCTGCCCGCACGCCTAGACACGCTGTGCGCTCGAGCGCACGCTCGCGCGCGCCCGCGCGCAACGCGCGTCCAGACACGCTGTGCGCTCGAGCGCACGCTCGCGCGCGCCCGCGCGCAACGCGCGTCCAGACCCGGGTGCACCGCGCGCGCACTGCGCCCCAGCGCAGCACATCGCGTGCACACCCGCACGCACTGCGCCCCCGCGCAGTACCCCGTGCGCACCCCTCGCGCACGCCCGCTCGCCTCACCGCGCGCACAGCACGCACTGCGCCTCTGCGCAGCGCTCCGCGCGCACGCCCCGCACGGCGCCCAGCGCGCAGCACCCGCACGCGTGCCCGCGCGCACGCCCGGCACTGCGCCCAGCGCACAGCACCCGCACGCGTGCCCGCACGCACACCTGCGCGTCCCCTGCCAGCTCGCCCGACAGCGCGCCTGCCCTGCGCCTGCCAGCCTGCCCTGCCTGCCGGCCTGCGCGCGCAGGCCCGATGAGCCCGCACTGCCCGAGCCGCCTCTACCACCCTCAACCGCCCCCCACACCCCCCCCCAACTCCCCAACAGCCATGCACACCCAAAAACACCTCCTAACATGCATCTAAACAAGAATGGAAGGAAAGGAAGCTCACCCAAAGGAGAGGAAGGGAAGGGAAGGAGATCGGGTGCTCTTCGCGCACCGAAACACCACCTCCAAGGCCACCACCACCAAGCCCTCCTTCAGCCCTAAAAATGGCTGAAATCTGAGGAGAAAAGGGGCCATGAGAGGGGGTCACACAAGAGGGAACTCAAAAATGAAACCATGGATGGATAGATCGGGACAATACCTTGCTTTTCTCCTTCTAGGGTTTCTTGATTCAACCACCTTAGCTAGATCAAAACAAGGAAATAAGGAGAGGGGAGAGAGAGATTTTGGTGGAGAAGATGATGAATAGTGGTGCAACTGTACATGGGCGTGGACTTAAAGGGGGGGGGGGCACACCACACACACACCACTCACACACTCACACCTTGAGATTAATTAGGTTAAACTAGATTTAGGTGAGGTTTAGGTGCACTTTGACTTGGGTCAACCTAACCACACTAGAAAACAAAAGAGTTGACCAAGTCATGGGCCCACATTGACCAAGTCAAGTCTCCCAATGACTTTTCGCTCGGTCAAAACCCGGATACGATTCAGAACTGTGAAATTCTGAAACGTTACCGGAATTCGATGAAATTTTCGTGAGTGGCTTGAAATGGCACCAGAACACATAATATGCAGTTAGATTTTCAATCGGAGTCCTCAAACTCAGGATGATAGCTAAAAGTCCAAAATTTTAGCTGTTCCGATCGAAAAACAAAAAAGCTAAAAAAGTGCCAGAATGCTCCAACGGTGACCAGAAGGTTAAAAGTGACACATATATAACAGATGCGTTCGGTAGATGTACAGATCATGGGAGTATACCAGGTAGAGGCTACTTGGGAGAGGGCTACCGGATGACGAAGGGTGTAGAACAAAAGGGTTTCTTCCAATAGTCCTGTGTCACCCTTAGGGGTGAGGGTGAGGATGAGGTGAAGTCACGTCGCCGCGTGACCCATTCGTTTTTGTCTGTTCCCATAGTTGTTGGGTCCGGTTGCGTACCGATGTTCAAGGACATCTCGTAGGGCATTTATCTCGATGTAGATTATCCAGTAGTGTTGTGTAGACCAGTAATTCTGTGTCTCTTCGACCAACGGTATGGTCTCCCACCCCCTAATCCAGTAGTGTTGTGTAGACCAGTAATTCTGTGTCTCTTCGACCAACCAACGGTATGGTCTCCCCCCAAGAGTCCCAAGAGTCTCCCTCCGGGAGTGAGGGTGAGGGTGAGGTTGGTTGCGCCGCCACGTGACATTGTTATCCATTAAGTTTTCACCCATGTTTTCCTTGAAAGGAAATTGCCTTAACATTGCACTGTTGTAATAGTGATTGGTTTCCATTCACTCACTGAGCTTGTAGCTCACCCCTCGCATACTGTTTCTTTTTCAGGGGCAGTGTTGGGCGTAGAGCTGGAGTTCCCGGTGGCGTGGTCTTATGTGCGTGGAACGTTCTGTCCGGCGGGTGGCGAGTGCGAGGCTGTCAGCAGTCCTAGAGTCATTTTATGTATTGTAAATCTTGCATGTGGCACAAGTTGTATTTTATTTGGACTAGACTTGGCTCTCACAGGACATTGATTGTGTATTCGAGTCTGTAATGATATTTTTGGTTTACAGATTTATTGATATTTTTATGCTTTCGCTTTTCAGTTGAGTTATCAGTTATCATTGCTTTGCCAGCTTGTGTGTTATTTATTGGAGTCATTGTTGACCTCTTGTACTTGATAGCTGATACTTCATATATTGCCACGTCTCGGGGACGGCCACCCTGGGGTGTGACATAATTAACACTATTATACATCTCAATTGATACATTGAGATACAGGAAAGGAAGAAGCAAAGCTATAGATCTTACAAGAATTCCCTCAAGATCCTTGGATGAATATGCTGCTACAAGTGTCCCTCTCTCTCTCTCTTCTTATACCTGATCAAGAATAAATCAAACATCAAGTGGTTGCACCAACTTTTCCCTCCCAAAATAAAACCAAATATGAAGCAATGTAAGATACAATACACAGTTATAAAATAAAATAAACATCATTAGGTAAAGTACAATTCCTTAACCTTCCTTGTGGTCGAGTTGCCTTCACAACCAAGTCCGTGCTAGTTGTGTCTTCATGCGTCCCTATATCAGAATCAACTGTCTCTATGATAAACCATGACTGGTTAAATAACACTTTAAAAGCTAAGGGCCGTTACATACCACTTTCTTTACGTTCAACTTTGTCAGCAAGTTCTGCGACTTGCTGCCAGTTAAATAAAATAACATAAAAAGATGTGGTTTTATAAATCATTTTCTGAAGAATGTATAACACTACAAGGAAAGAAAATATAGATAAAAAAAAAAACATTACCACTTTCAGTTTTTTTAGTATATTGTCAAATTGGTTGGTATCAAAGGTCCACTTATTTGCATCTTTATCAACTCCCATGCCTATCGAACAACCACACAATTATTAATAGATCAAATGAATAACAACTAGCAATATATATGTCACTACAAGAAAAAGCATTTTTTGCGACTCAAGAATGAAACCGTCGCAAAAAGCCTCTATTACCGTCGCAAATACCCTTTTGCGACGGTTCTGCGGCGGTTTGGGTTCCGTCGTACCAAACGGCGTCGCAAAAGAATAGCAGCGGTTTTTAGCCGTCGCAAATATCTTTTATAGCGGTTTTTCTACCGTCGCAAATAATCCGTCGCAAAAACTTTCTTTTTTACTATAGTAGTGTAAACTACATATTTTGCGACGGATAAACTAGCTGTCGCAAAAAACATTTTAATTTTATTTTTTGACTTTTGCGACAGAGGCCTAAACCGTCGCAAATAATGTTTTTATTTTTTTTATTTTTATTTGAGATTTTAGAAAGACTTGCAGTAGATCCCATAAGATCAAAAATAAAAATAAATATTTTTCTAAGCCTGTAAAACAACAAAAATAAATTCTCTTATTTATGAGAATTTGAAATTGCACCTGAAATAGATTCGATAAAAACAATTGACCAAGACGGGTATCTTTGATGAAGCATCTTTCAACATGTAAATTACAAAAACCTTGCAAGCAATCAACTTCAAATCACATATTCCCCCAAGCCACTTACATTATACAAACACATCTAAATCCTCTCATTATCTGAAAGTGCACTACACAAATTCTCTTCAGTTCATTAACTTCCTATTGAAAAAAATGCATGCTCTCTCCCAAAACTGCAGTTACTTTGTAATGTTTATACAGGCACTACATCATCATCTTCTATATCTGCCTGACTCTCCAAGCCTCTTGATGCCTGACACACCATTCAAGAAACAGGAGATAAGCCATCATCAGGTTCTTCTGAATCTGAGCCATCAACCAATTTTTCAAGTGAATCCATGTCAACAGTCTCAGAAAGTGTGTGAATACGTAGGGTGTCCGCATCTTGACTGATACAAATGATGTAACCTAGATGACTTGGGTGGTGGAGGTGGTGTTGGTGGGTTGGGAGAGTGAGATGTGCTGAAGACATCCTCAGAAAACTCACATGGAGATATGCCCTCCACTATCCCCATCTCCATGTCTTCTGCTGCTGCTGTGGCTTTCACTGTCCTTCCACTAGACCCCATCCCTTTATGTACTTGACCTAAAAGAAAGAGAAAAACCAAAACCCCAAAAAGGTTTTGATATCAATGAAGGGATGGAGGAGATGGAAAAAGGATTGGATTTGGATGATGATCAGAGGGAATCCCTACACAAAGAACATAAGACATGGATATCAAAGAATGCCATGTGCATAGTACATCAAACTTAAGATGAAAGGAAATGAAAAGGGAGGCAGGAACCAGAAAAGAGTGAAGATCAATAATGCACCTTTGTGGATCATATTCTTGTCCAAACAGGATATTGTCACGTAACGAGCCAGATAAAACCCAAGGGACCTGCATTTGTAATTCCTGATAATGAAATGTTTTGCATTCAAAGCTAGGAAATCTGATTATTGGATCTAAGGAGAGCAAAAGTACCTGGGAAACATACGCTAATGACCCATAGACTTTTACTGATCCTCGAATCAGCTGCATCTCCCTTAGAATTGAATATAATAAGGATGACTTTCCTGAACCAATCTGAAAGAAATATAATCCTCAGTGTGAATATTCTCATGCAAAAATAAACCATTTTTTAGTCAAAATTACAGAAAAGCAGATGAGTAGCTAATCTTGTTAGCATTCAGTTTTCTCGTCAAAAAATTCACTTGATTGGTTGTATAAAAAAGAAGAGCTGACAAGGCTCCAAAGGAAACGAAAATCCACGAAACGTAGCCGGATAAACCCTATTTAGAAAGCATAGTGAAATTTTTTTGAAAAGTAAAACAAATCAAAGAAAAGAACAATTAATATCTATGTTTCTATATTCTATTCATTTCTGGCTAAGCAGTAGCTTTGGTGAGCATGAAAAATATATCTCTACAAGGCTACACAAAACTGACATATTTTTCACTAATATAAGAAGATATCACTAATCAAACACTTATAGGAGATCACAATATTTGATAATGTACTAACATGAGAGTTACTCAAAAACACAAAGCAACCAAAATTCAAATTCATTACTCAAAAACAAATCCCGCAATTGCAATCCCAGTCAGCTTGGATCCCATACTTCAATCTCCCCGGCTCTGCAAGCAACAAACAGAACACAGTCAAACAAAACTCTGCTTCATCAAAGGTTATAATGAAATTGTTGACAAAGTTATGGGAACAAAGGCATATCTAACCCATTCTGTTCCATGTATCACCTCATATCAACTTCATGCCCCTGTTTCTTGAGTGTCTTGCTGACCATCTGTCATTAAGTAGGTTCAGATCATTCGAAAGATATATTTTTTATAATGTGTCACTACTTCTCAGAAAAAAAGTGTGAGATTTAGATCTTACATGAATTGTCTCTCTTTCCATGTGTAAGCCAAGATAATAAGATGTTTCAGTTTGTGTCACACCTAAACCAATATCCATTGTGAGATTGCCCTACAGAACAAGAAAAAAACAATTATCATGCTTAAACTGGTTATTATTTTAATTAGTTTACACTTGTACCAACTACCAAGCGATGTTATTCAAGATGGCTTACATGATGCTTTTGCATTCCTAATTGCAAAAACTCCAAAATCACCCAATCATGCAAGTGCAACAACTTTCTAATGCAAGATGTTAAGCAGAATGTTTAGCCAATGCCACACAATTAATGCACTTATGCCATAAAAAAACAGTACAAGAACTTCCAAGTGGCATATTTATTTATTTAATTATTAGACAAACAATATAGAGGGAGAGTTTTGGAGCCCTTCACAATATTCTATACACACACTATATTGTTTTTATTTTGAGAGTGCACAAGGTTGTCATTATAGTAGTTCTTGTCCTTGCAAACTGTAGGAATCAATGTTAATTGATAACAGATTCTTAAGACATGCATGTTCAATTTAAAAAATTGAGTTTCTCATGAACTAATATGTGAGCCCTTTATAGAGGAAAATTTAAAGAAAGTTATCCTACTCAGTCATGCTACTGTTGATTCACATATACAGAATAATCAAATGAATTTTATTCTGAACTAGCGCACAACAAATTGGGCTAACCTTTGCCCAGTTAGCACCACCCACCTCTGTAAAGGCCATCTTGGTCTGAGTTGATC
This sequence comes from Acorus gramineus, assembly GCA_030737835.1. Lineage (NCBI taxonomy): Eukaryota > Viridiplantae > Streptophyta > Magnoliopsida > Acorales > Acoraceae > Acorus > Acorus gramineus. The sequence goes on along the minus strand of JAUJYN010000031.1, from coordinate 1,916,480 downwards.
ATATAATACTCTCCAACACTACTCATCTTTTAGAATTTTTTTTACCTACAAAGAGATTATAAACTTTTTTGTTACTTCTGTACTATATATGATTAAGTTGCAGGAACCTCACAAGTATGTATCAAATTCTACCCTATTAAGAAACTATTGTCAATTTTCAAACATGTAAAATGAACAAATTATATCAGATTGATGGTTACCTTGGAGCACCGCACCAAATCCGATGGGCGGCCCATACCAAATCCGAGGTTCATCCTGCACATTGAGTACAGAGTACCCTTCAGTGTCCACATACCTACCAGAAAAAAAAAAGGACTCAAACTGGTATGAATTAATGCTAAGAAAAAGGACTCAAACTGGTATGAATTAATGCTAAGTAGCACAAGTATCTATTGATTCATACCAACTAATACTAATTGGTATCAACAATTTATAATTAGGCCCAAAATTGTACCTGGGTTGCACTTGATGAAATACCCAGCAGTGTATAAATCTGATAAACTCAGCATCTTTAGATCAATTTAGAATAGACAGAGAAATAAAACATCCGATGAACCAAAGTGCCCAATGAGAGCAGCCGCTAATCTGAGTTGTTTTCTCCTTTAGTAAACACAATATTTACACACAAAATCATAAATAAAAATTGACGTGAGTAATGCAAAAGGAACATGAGAACAAAATCAAACATCCTGAATCAATGCTTCCTTCACATTGAGGCATTAAGCAGTGCTTCAGATGTTAATTCTCAACATATCAACAAACAAAAGCAAATTATACTTAAAAAAGTCATCAATTCCAAAACATAGTATAACCAATTTGGCAATTAGGAATGCAAAATCATCATGAAAGCCATCCTGAGAGAGAGAGAGAGAGATTTGGAGCTCGCTGAGACGACACGGAGTTGGAGTCCGAGATCAGACGCCACAGAGTTGAAGCTCGCCAAGAACAGATGACATAGAGTTGGAGCTCGCCGAGATCGAACACGGAGGAGGAGAAGCTATCAAGGAGGAGAAGAACCGGCGCCCGATCGACATTTGGGTTTGATAGGGATGAAGAAAACTAGGGTTTAATGTGATGTTTGAAAACTAGGGTTTAATGTGATGTTTGATAGGAGAAGAAGTGGCACCCGATCACAGTTTCGGTTTGATAGGTAAAATGTAAGGGTTTGGGCTAACTGGCACGTGCATAGGACGTGCATTGTGTATTATTTGCGACGGGTCAGAAAATACCGCCGCGAATAATAATTATTTGTCACATCAGATAAGTTACCGACGTAAATAATGTATTTACAATACCAGTCGCAATAAATAGCCAATTATTTACGACCTCAAATTTTGCCAGTTAGAGACCCGTCGCAAATATTATTATTTCGATTGTTTTTCATACCGTCGCAAATAAATGGCTGCAAATGCAACTATTTCTTGTAGTGTGTCCAGGAAGCAACCGGCGGTATCCTGCTTGTTCTTCACTCTAACATATCCTTTGATTCCTTGTTTGTCTTTGCCAAGGCCATCACCTTCTTCCCATCCCTGTATATGAATTACAACAAAAGATCACAAAAAATTATGAAATTGAGCTTAAACAGATGGATTTCAAAATCCAATTTCATATCTCGACACTTTTTTATAATATATATAATTACTATATAGTTCTCGTTTTCAAATGAATTACTATAGATCATATGAACAAAATCTCAAACAAAACATCAATTTTTAGGGTTTCGATTGATCGAGAGAGGGGGGGGGGAGAGTACCATTTGTTTCATGAGGTGAAATGCAGGGGAACATCTGGAGACGTTGACGTAACATAGAGGGGCATCTGGTGCGGCTGACATGATATATTCCTCTCTCTCCACCTCTCCTCCCTCTTTTTGTTCTTTATGGATCAGCGGTGACGGCCAATAGAGAGGAGAGGGGGAGACGAGAAGGGAGAAGCAAAGAGAATGAGAAAAACCCTTTTCGTGCCTATAAAATGACGAGGGTTTTCTGTAGTAGCAATGGCTGGGCTGTGGATCTGCTGGCTCTCGGTTTGACTGATCATGTAGGGGTGCAGATAGACCCACCACCACTTTTTTTTTCCCACTACCCTTTTAAATTCACCGCGTGTAAATTTTTATTTTTCTCAAACCCAATACCTTGTGTATACAAGTGAATTGAAACATCAAACTCACCACCCTCTATTTCTTTTCCCTAAATCCCCCTCTTCTCTCTCTTTCTTTCCTCTCTCTTCTCACTCCCTCTGGTTCATCGCCAACCTGTTGCTCCCCTTCAACCGTGACCACCCTCACCATGTAGTCCTCCATTGTCGTTGTTCTAACCCTACAGTAGTGATCTATCGTTTCATTATTTTGATTTTTTTTATTGTGAATATGTTTAATTGGTTCAATGTTTTAAACATAATATTTTTTAGTGAATGTATTGACTATTAGTAGGGTCTTGAATAATGTGATTTGTGAATTAAAATGCATGTGTTTCATTGTGAAAAAATTAACAAAATCCAAGGTTAATAGGTGCAAAATCTAATAAAACTATAAATTGTTAACAGTGTGATTGTCGAATGCTATAAATCAAAGTTTACTAATGCAGTGTCATCCCGAATGAGTTTTCTCGACGTAAGGCCTGTCAAACGAATAAGTAAATTGTTGACATGACAACCGTCGAATGGTTTTATAAGTGTGTTTTTTCACAATAAATCATTCCGTATTTTGAATACTGATGACAATTCAACAACAATAAAACATACATATGCTCAAACATTTTTATTGAATGTGTTTTTTAAATGTCAATCTGTTGTTCAAATTTGAAGGTGTTATTGAACATGATTGTGTGAATGTGAATGTGATTTGAATGTATTATTGAATGTGATTATATGAATGTAAATGTGAAATGGAATGTAAAATAGTTGAGTATGAATGTGTTATTGAATGTGAATGTGTGAATGTAAATGTAAAATATTGTGTTTATGTTGAATGCTTTATATTCATTCAACTAGAAGGATTTTACTCGAAAAGAGATATGTCTAACATGTCCAAGGATTTTTAAAATCCAAATCGACAGGGCAACAATTAAATGATCATATACCAATCAACTAAGGTATAGTGAATCAAACACTTTATGTTGATATAGACACTGTCAAGCGTTTTAAAGATTGGTTGACAACGCAACCATCAAATGTTCTTAGTAATAGTTGACAGGGTGACTTCGAATGGTTCAAGCAATGGTTGAAAATGCAATTGTCACTTGTCTTAACGTGTTTTTTGTTTGGATGGTGGATTTAATGCTTTTCAAAATAAAATACAAAATAGGATTTTTAAAAATATTGGGTTGTGGATTTAATAACATAGGTAGTGAGAATAACCACACCTCATAGGGAAATGATCTTTACAACTATTTTGATTTTTTTAATATTCTAATATATTAATTTGACATTACACTAAATCTAAAATAGATAACACATAATTATAATATATAATATATATTGAAATATATATATATATATATATGAGAGAGAGAGAGAGAGAATTGATTACATGTGGTCGTGCGGCTTCAGGTTCTACCATGCGGGAAAAGGCTTCAACTGTCTGATTGGTGCTCCTTCAACTCCCTTATGCCTTTTTTTGTTTTTTAAAAAGGATGACAACAAAGTCACCAGATCAGTTCCCAAACAAAACCCCCCTCCCCAATTCACATTCTCTGTCCTCCGTACCATATCTCCTATGAAAATGAGAAACCCAAAAAATTCTCTGTCTCTCTCTCTCTCTCTCTCTCTCTCTCATTTCACTTTTCAAATCCAAATGAGAAAACCCTTTCAGCACCCCTAACCACCTCTCCCTCTTACCACCCCCAACCAGATCTGACAACCATCATCCATGGCGCATCACCACCCGGTAACCACCACCAACCCGCCTTCCAGATGTGAATTGCCACCTCCCATATATGTTCTAATTGTGTTTTATTTTATTTTTCTTTGCTTTTATAAATATATATATTGTGTTCATTTAGTTGTTGGTGTTTATTTAGTTCATATTTAATTACTTATTCAATCCTTTTTGTATTGAAAATGTCACACCCCAGGACGGCTGTCCCTGAGACGTGGCAATATATAAATACCAGTAATCATACAAGAGGTCAACAATGACGTCAATATATATAACATACAAGGCTGGCAAAGCAATGATAACTGATAGCTCAACTGAAAATGCGAAAGCATTAAAATACTACTAAGTCTGTAATCAATGTCCTGTGAGAACCAGTGCAACACACACAATTTATTAATGCATAAATGACTCTAGGACTGTTGACAACCTCACACTCGCCAATTGCCAGACGGGATGTTCTACGCACACAAGACCATGCAACAGGGAAGCTCAAGCTCCTTGCCAAACACCGCCCCTGTAAAGAAAATATACGCGAGGGGTGAGCTACAAGCTCAGTGAGTGGCAAGAAGCCAATCACCGGCCAATACAACAATTGAATGACAAGGCAATTTCCTTTCAAGGAAAACATGGGTGAAAACCCACTCGATAACAAGGCCACGCGGCGGCGCAGCCAACCTCACCCTCACCCTCACTCCCGGAGGGAGACTCTTGGGTAGAGACCACACCGTTTGTCAAAAAGACACAGAATTACTGGTCTACAGAATACTACTGGATTATCTACAACGAGATAACTGTCCACCGATGTCTCTCAACATTGATACATAACTGGAACCAACAACTATGAGAACGGACGAACAAACGAATGGGTCACGTAGCGACGTGACTTCACCTCACCCCCGCCCCCGCCCCCAAAGGGAAACTCCTGGGACACCCGGAGAGAAAACAAAGGTTAACCATAACACGTGGTGTTATTGGATATGACCCTAGGGACTTCTGGGATAAATCCTTTTGCTCTACACCCTTCGTCATCCGGTAGCTCTCTCTCGGGTAGCCTCTACCTGGTATACTCCCATGACCAGTACATCTTTCGAACGCATCTGTAGTACCTACAAGTGGGAGCCTTATGTCAGGACAGCTTCAATGCCGGGTAGCTTCAACACGGATCTGATGAAGGGGAGAACAATTCCATGCTCACAATGAGAACCACCTAGATCAACTACTCTCGATAATCACCTATCGATGATATCGAATACGCTTGAACTCCCACACATGTGCGTCACTCGGACGCAAGGAGTTACCTCTGCTCTCGCGCAAAAATAAGCCAAAGGCATAACCCAATAGGTGGTTCATACACGGGTCTAGCACGGGTAGGCCTAGCTTAATGTCATAACCACTGGTGTAACAAAACTGATACAACAATGAATTCTCCTGAATTCCAATCAAGTGCATCTCACAGATGCAGGGTGGCGATTACATCGCTCGTGCTCTAACTAATAAGGTATAACCTGACAGCGGGTTATATCCATGACTATTACAGATAGGCCCAATTAGTTTTAACATGTGATAATTATTATAGGAGAATTTTATCGTAGTTATTTACATGAACCACATGCAAGATAACATAATAATTAACTATATGGGTTATCCTAACATGAATATACATCATAAACAACATATCATGCAACATACATGCAAATCATAGCCTAACTACACATGCATACAAAGCCATTAATCACGCAGGGCGTTGGATATCACCAACTTAAAAGGGAAAGGTTAAGCACGATCTCGCGCATCAACAGACGCATGCCAATATTCCCAAGCAAACCTCAGTCAAGTAGGAACCAAATCTACCTACTCAATTCGCACAAAGAGGGAGGGCGAGAGAGAGGGAAGGCCTCATCATCTCAGGAAGCTGGTCACAGCTTTGCCCCAACAAGATGGGCGCAACAACTATACCATGCCCTCAAGTCTTATGACCAGGGAATATTAAGTATGCACCCGCATATTAACTCAGGCTTAATCATGTTAGATATTACTAATATAGTGGGGGTAGTATTACAATACTACCTAAGTCATGCCATATTCTATACATCCATACACAATACAAAAATATATGCCCATACTAGAGGGGCGCAGGCGACAGTTATTCATACATGAATACAATACATGTAATATAAGCCAAACATTCAAGATATCTAACATATTATGGTTTAAGTATGGCCATGCTACTTATCTACACATGTAGTATAGCTAGGGTGCCTTATCGATGCGCGACGCATGACTACGCGCATCGAGCGCATCTTGAGGGGTTGGATCGAACCACTCACCGCAACCCGGGTCTTCGCGCACGAGTTAACAAGAAGGGCAACAGGGCACGCAAGGCTGCACAAGTGCAGGGCAAGCGGGGCAGCACGCACGTGAGACGGCACGCATGCGGGATAGGCAAGACAGCATGCACGCACAGGGAGGCACGCACACACGGGGTAGCACCCTGGATGTACAGTCAAAGCAAGGCGCGCTGGGCACACTGCAGGGCACGCTGGGTGCGCTGGGTACAGACGCAGGGCACGCCAAGTACAGGCGCAGGGCATGGGTGCTGGTGCTGGCAGGGTAGCAGACAGGGCACGCTGGGCTCTAGGCAACACGCACAGGGCAGCATGCACGCGGGCACGACAACACCCCTATACCCAAGCAACCATGCACACACATACCGTTCAAACATAAACACAAATAAATGGCATGCATAGACTACCCAACCCTCAAGGGACAACAATCACCAACAAAATGCAAGGAGGGAGGGAGGAAAGCTCACCTAGAAAGAGAGGGTCAAGGGAGAGGGCACCATCACTCCCAAGTGCACACACCCTTACCATCAAAACCCTCCATCTCTTCCAACAACCTCCATCAACATATCCATCATTAATCCTTGATGTCCAAGCACCAAGAGAGCAAAAGGAAGGAAGGGAAATGATGTTAGAAGGCAAGGGTGGCCAAAGAACAAAGGCACACACACACTTCTTCACACACAAACACATACCTTCACCTCCTCCTTCACTTCCCCCTTCAACACATGCCCAAAACACACTCAAAATGGGCTGGACCAGAGAGAAATGAGAGAGAAAAGGTAAGAGAGAGAGAGAGAGAGAAAGAATGCATGGGGGGGGGGGGCTTTTAATAGCCAAAAAGTGTGTTGATGGGGGTTGATGAGTCAACCCAACCACACAACAAAACAAAATGCACCTTGACTTGTCAAAGCCATTCCCCACCTAGATGTGCACAAGCAATTCACATCCCAATCCAGTAATGACTAAACCTGGATGCGATTCAGAACTGCATATTTTTTCAAAACGATATTGGAATTCAATGAAATTTTTATGGATAGCACAGAACGGTACCAAGACCCATAATATGGTAGTTATATTATCAATCCGAGCACTCCAACTCCCGTAGTGTCATGCCCCAGGCCGGCCGTCCCCGAGACGTGGCAGTGTATATAATATCTTTTATTAATACCTGAGGTTAACAAAGACTCCAATAACAACATACAAGGTGGTAAGCCAAAGATAAATGATCGCTCAACTAAAAATCCGAAAGCATAAAAATACCAATAAGTCTATAAACCAAAACATTATTACAGAATCAAATACACAATCATTGTCCTATGAGAGCCAAGTCTAGTCCAAATAAAATACAACCAGTGCAACACGCATGATTTACCAATACATACGACACTAGGACTGCTAACAGCCTCGCACTCACCAATCGCCAGACGAGACGTTCCACGCACTCAAGACCACACCATAGGGAAGCTCCAGCTCCACGCCCAACACCGCCCCTGTGGAAGAAATTGTATGCAAGGGGTGAGCTACAAGCTCAGTGAGTGGTTGGAAGCCACACACCATCACAACAATTCAATACGAAGCAATTTCCTTTCAAGGAAAACATGGGTAGAGACCCAAAGGATAACAAGCTATTAACTATAACACATGGTGTTACTGGATAATAGTTTACAACGAGTCTAACAGCTACGAGGTAGAGATAGACTACAATACCTCAAGCGTTAGACATAACATAGTACAACAAGTCCTTCCACTATGAGGTAAAGATACACTACGATACCCCAAGCGTTAGGCGTAACATACCCAAAGTATACTCGACGGGTATAAGAGTCACGTGACCATGTGACTCCCAAATCACCCTCACCCTCGCCCCCAAAGTGGTGACCCTAGGGACTTTTGGGATAACTCTGTTTGCTCTACACCCTTCGTCATCTGGTAGCCCTCTCCCGGGTAGCCTCTAACTAGTATACTCCCATGATCAGTACATCTGCCGAACGCATCGGTAGTACTTACAGGTGGGAGTCCTTTGTCAAGACAGCTTCAACGCCGGGCAGCTTCAACGCGGATTGGATGAAGGGGAGAACAATTTCATGCTCACAATGCGAACCACATAGGTCGACTACTCTCAATAGTCATATACCGATGATATCGAATACCCTTGACCTCCCACGCAGATGCGTCGCTTGGACGCGAGGAGTTACTTCTTCTCTCGCGTAGAAATAAGCCAAGGCATAACCCAATAGGTGGTTCATACACCCACCTAGCACGGGTAGGCCTAGCTTAATGCCATAATCACCAGTTTAACAAAGCCGATACAACAATGAATTCTCCTGAATGCCATTGAGTGCGTCACTTGGATGCAAGGTGGCGATTACATTGCTTGCTCTTTAACTAATAAGGTACAACCCGATAGCAGGTCATACCCACGCCTATTACAGATAGGCCCAAGTAGTTTTTAACATGCGCATAATTATAACAGGGGAATTTCTATCGCAGTTATATACATGAACAACATGCACGATAACCTAGAGATTAATTATAGGGGTACTCCCTAACATAAATATACATTATAAACAACAAATCATACAACATGCATACAAGGTATGGCCTACTTAAACATGCATACAAGGTATTGTTATATATGTGTCACTTTTTAGCCTTCTGGTAACCATTGGAGCATTCTGGCAGTTTTTCAACTTTTTCATTTTTCGATCGGAACCGCTAAAATTTTGGACTTTTGGCTATCACCTTGAGTTTGAGAGCTCCGATTGAAAATCTAACTGCATATTATGTGTCCTGGTGCCATTTCAAGCCACTCACAAAAATTTCATCGAATTCCGGTAACGTTTCAGAATTTCACAGTTCCAAATCGTATCCGGGTTTTGACCGAGCGAAAAGTCATTGGGAGACTTGACTTGGTCAAAGTTGACCTTTGACTTGGTCAATGGGTTTTGGTTTTTAGTGTGGTTGGGTTGACTAGGGTCAAAGATCACCTAAACCTAACCTAAACCAAGCTAAACCTAATTAGCCTAAGTGTAAGTGGTGAGTGTGTGAGGTGTGTGTGTGTGTGGTGCTTTAAGTGGGTGCCCATGCATAGTGTTTCCCCCACTATTCATCATCTTCTCCACCTCAAAATCTCTCTCTTCCTCTCTTTAAATCCCCATTTTGACCTAGTAGGAGGTGTTGGATCAAGAAACCCTAGAAGGAGAAAAGAAAGGTGAGGACCCGATCTACCTTTGTATGGTCTCGGATTCGAGTTCCCTCATGTGTAACCCCCTCTCATGGTCCCTTTTTACCTCTCTTTTCAGCCCCTCTTTGGCTGAGTGGAGATCTTGGTGGTGGTGGTCTTGGAGGTGGCAAATCGGTGCGCGAAGAGCACCCGATCTCCTCCCCTTCCTTTCCTCTCCTTGGGTGAGCTTTCTTTCCTTCCTTTCCTTGTTTAGATGCATGTTAGGATGTGTTTTTGGGTGTGCTAGGTGAGCATGAGGGTTTGGGGTGGGGGAGGGCTGAGGGAGGTGGTAGAGTCGGCTCGGGCAGTGCGGGCTCATCGGCGCGTGCGCGCAAGCCTGCGCGGGCAGGCCGGCCGGCAGGTAGGCAGGCAGGGCAGGCTGGCAGGCGCAGGGCAGGCGCGCTGTAGGGCGAGCTGGCAGGGGTCGCAGACGTGCGAGCGGGTGCTGCGCATGGGGCGCAGTACGCAGGCGTGTGAGCGGGGAGTGCGTGCGGGGCGTTGCGCTGGGGCGCAGTGTGCGCGGGTGCATCCAGGGCTGGACGCGCGGTGCCCGCGGGCGAGCGCGTGCGTGCGCCCGAGCGTGCGTGCAGGGGCGCGGCAGTGCGCCCGGGGCGATGGTGTGCGTGCGTGCGTGCACACCCGTGCGGGTGGTCGTGCGTGTTATATTTGTGTCACTTTTAACCTGCTGGTAACCGTTGGAGCGTTCTGGCAGTTTTTCATATTTTTTCGGTTTTTGATCGGTACCGCTAATTTTTGGACTGTTAGCTATCGTCCTAAGCTAGAGGACTCCGATTGGAAATCTAACTGCATATTTGGTGTCCTGGTGCCATTTTAGGCCTCTCACGAAAATTTCATCGAATTTCGGTAACGTTCCTGAAATTTCACAGTTCCGGGGCGTATCCGGGTTTTTAAGTCGCACACTATAGATAAGTGAAATCTAATTTCCGAGTTACTATTCATCATCCCTACCAAAGTGATTTTCTCTCTCCCCTCTCTCCTTTTCTCACTTTTGAGCCCCCTAGACCCCTCAAACCTTAAAACCCAAAGCATAGGAAGTGTAGATCGGGTCCCGATCTACACTCCGGTGCTTTCAAATCCGAATTCCGGCGAGTTTTGCCCCTCCGTCCGCCCTCTCTTCTCCTCTGTTTTGGCTCATTTCGGAGGTGGGAGTAGATCCGGGCATTGGAAGCCCTTTGGGAGAGGTTTCGGTGCGCGGAGAGCAACCGGACTTCCCTTTCTCCCCTTGGTAAGTCTCTTTCCTCTCTTTCTCATGCTTAGATGGATGTTAGGAGGTGGGATTTGGGGTTGGGAGGTGGTTGGCGGCGGTGGGTGGTCGTCGGAGGGCTGTGGAGGTGGTCGGAGGCCATTGGTGGCCGGAGGAGTGGTGGTGGAGGTGCTCGGGCAGGGTGGCTGGTGGCAGCAGCACAGGCAGCAGCACAGGCAGCGCAGGCGCAGCAGCTGGCAGGGGCGCGTGAGCGCGGGCGTGCGCGCGGGTGGCGCTGGGCGCTGGGTGCTGGGCCCTGGGCGCTGGCGGGCGCAGTCGGGCGCGCAGTCGCGCGCGGGTGCGCGGGTGCGCGCGGAGTGGTCGCGGGCATGCGCGCGGGTGCTGGTGCGAGAGGGGGTGTGCGCGGGAGTGCGCGCGGGTGCGCGCGGGCGTGCGCGCGAGCGTGCGCGCGCGCGGGCTGGGCACCTGGGCACTGTGCCTGGGTGCTGGGCAGGGCGCCTGGGCGCGGTGCTGGGGACCAGTGCGCGCGGTGCTGGGGACCAGTGCGCACGCGTGCTGGGGCGTGCTTGCAGTGCGCGCGGGGGCGCGCTGGGCCGGACGCGCGGTGCGCGCGGGCGCGCGCGAGCGTGCGCGTGCGTGCGGCAGTGCGTCGGGGCGCGCGGGCTGAGGCGCGGCGGCGCATCCGAGGGCGGGTGGCCGTGCGGGTGGTAGCCGGAGTGCTCGGGCTAGCGTGCGTGCGGGTCGTATGCACGTTTGCCCGAGTGTTAGGTGTTAAGTTGTGGGTTTTGTATGTTTGGGTATTTTGGAGTATTTATGTAGTTTACTCACCGTATAAATGCCTATCTTGCAGATCTTGACGGACGGTCGTGCGACGACCCGAACTTCGGTGAGTGGGACAATCCAACCCAGTAGAGAGGCGTTATACGCACTTGGGCGTATACCGACATCTCCTGGGGCGTCATGGATTATATTAACCTGTTGTAATATGTATTCCATGCTTGCATGATTTAAATGTAGAATGCATGCTACCCTAGACTTGTATGTTAGGGACTTGCACCCTTAGGATATGTGTATGAGCCATGCACCATGTCCCCTGTTTCATGTTAGGAAACCTCGGCCTATGTATGCGTCCTACTAGTTTATTTATTAAATTAAATGCTAGTGTATGTTAAATCGCATGCCTTAGATAATATTATAGGGAGGAGCCTTGCGAGGTCAACATTGAGACCCGTGTTAGGGTACTCCGTGTTCCTTGTTTGGTTGTCGGGGTGTCCTGTATCGGGAACTCACGCTGCCCTCCCAAGGTTTCTAGTCCCAATAATATTATAAGTAATGTTGTATGATTGGTATGATTATTAGCATGAGTAGTGAATATTATAGGGGAGGGGCCTTGCGAGGACAGCGGTGAGACCCGTGTTAGGGTACTCCGTGTTCCTTGTTTGGTTGTCGAGGTATCCTGTATCGTGAACTCACGCCGCCCTCCCGAGTTTCTTTCCCCCAATGATATTCCATCATTGCTTTTGATTGTACTTATTCCCCGCATCTTGGATATGCGCCCTGAGGAACTCTGAAGAGTTCATGACATTTGAGTGGTAGAGATGTGTTGTCGGCGGATCCGAGTGGATCATATGCGTATGGATAGGCTGTTCTGTTCCCTGCGTTGGATCCGGTAGAGGCTACCCCCCAGCGTTAGAAAGGCCGTCCTTCGGAGGACCCACATCAGTAGGCACCTCCTGATTTGGTTTCGGACTGTGCCGAAGTTGTGGGTGGAGACCAAGCGGCCTACGGAGTGGAGGAGAGACTACCGGTGGACTAAGGGTGACCAACAGCCTAGTCAGTCCCAAAATCCTATGTCACCCGTCGAGGGTGAGGGTGAGGGTGTAGTGGGTTGGCGATGAGCGACCCGCTGGTTTTGTTTATGGTTGATTGTTAGTCCCAACATCCTGAGTCCCCTGTTGAGGGGTAAAGGTGAGGGTATGATCTGGGTTATGGAAATTGTGGTTTAAGATGGACAAATGTTTATGTTGTTCCTGCCCCTTAGAGGCGGGACGAATAGCTGGATTATTATGTTATGGTCAATATTGTCTGTGATGCATGGGTTGTGCCGTTCACTGAGCGTGTGGCTCACCCCTCGCATATGTTTTTCCCCAGTGGTCACTGAGCCTGAGCTAGAGCCGGAGCAGCAGTTGGAGCTTTCCGAGGGATTCCTTCAGTAGCGGAGCAGCGCCACGTTCCGCGAGTGCCAGAGGTTATCAGCATCCCTTCTTGACTGTATGTATTTGATTTCCGTGCTTGGCACGTGTTTGTATATGTTCAGTTGTATTTGTGTATATTGGCTCTCACAGGACAGATGATTGAGTATCGAGTCTGTAGAATGTTTATTTACAGATTCAGTCTTTTGCTTCCGCATTTGGTGTATATATCATGTCAGCCCTTTGTTGTCTGTGTGTCATTCCGATGTTGTTTGTGTATGATATATTGTTGACCTCCTGTGTAGATTCTGATATTATATATACACTTGCCGCGTCCCGGGGTTGGCCGCCCTGGGGCGTGACAGTGCGTATGGCTGCCTGGGGTTCGGGAGTGAGTCGGGGCACTCGGGCTCGTGTGCGTGCGAGCCGTATGCACGCTTGTCCGAGTGTTGGGTATTTTTAGTGTATTTTTGGAATGTATTGTGTATTTTACTCACCGTGTTAAATACCTGTCTTGCAGATCTTGACGGACGGCCACGCGACGACCCGGGTATTGGTGAGTGGGACAATCCAACCCAGTGAGGAGGCGTATATGCTTTTAGGCGTGTATCGTCCTTCCCTGGGGCACCATAGTTTGATATTAACTTGTATAATATGTAATCTATGCAGGCATGATTGTTATGCAGTATGCATACCACCTTAGACCTTGTATGTTAGGGACTTGCACCCTTAGGATATGTGTAAGAGCCATGCATCCTGATACCATATTTTTCATGCTAGGAAGCCTTGATCTATGCATGTGTCCCATTTAGTTTAATTTATTTTAAATCAAATGTGAGTTATTTAGTAATGAGCATGCTTAGTGAATATTATAACCATGCGGTTATAATACAGGCTTCCCCGCATCGTAGTTATGCGCCCTGGAGGAATTCACAAGAATTCATGACATTTAAATTGTTAGGAAGATGTTGCTGATGGATCTGATTGGATCGTATACGTGTGGGTAGGCTGTTTCTGTTCCCTTCGTTGGATCCGTATAGAGACTGCCCCAGCGTTAGACAGGCCGTCCTGACAGAGGGCTCCCATCAGTAGGCACCTCCTGATTTGGTTTCGGACTGTGCTGGAGGAGAGACTATCGGTGGACCAAGGGTGATTAACAGCCTAGTCAGTCCCAATAGCCATGTCACCTATTGGAGGGTGAGGGTGAGGGTGTGGTGGGTCGGCGATGTAGCGACCCACTGGATTGTGTAGTTCCTGCCACTTTGAGGCTTTGAATAATTTTGATGTTAATATGAATTGTGATGCATGGGTTGTGCTATTCACTGAGCGTGTGGCTCACCCCTCGCATATTTTTCTCCAGTTATCACTGAGTCGGATCTGAAGGAGGAGCTCCCCGAGGGACTTCAGCAGTAGCGGAGCAGCGCCACGTTCCGCGAGTGTTAGAGGCTATCAGCATCCCTTTTTGATTGTATGTATTATATTTCCGTGCTTGGGCACCTGTTTGTATTATATTGGATGTCATTGTATATATATTGGCTCTCACAGGACAGTTGATTATGTATCGAGTCTGTAATATGTTTTTGAATTACAGACTCAGTCTTTTAGCTTCCGCTATTTGTGTATATATATCATGTCAGCCTTGCTTTTGTCTGTGTTGTCATTTTGGTGTTGTTTAGAGTATATTATTGACCTCCTGTATAGACTGCTGATATCATATTTATACACTTGCCCCGTCCCGGGGACGGCCGCCCTAGGGCGTGACAGGTATTGCCTACTTAAACATGCATACAAGGCATTAATCATACAAACATAAAAAATATGCCCTAACATGTGTTGGATATTACCAACTTAAAAGGGAAGGGTTAGGCGCGGTCTCACGCACCAACATACGCATTCCAATAATCCCAAGCGAACCTGAGTCAAGTAGGAACCACATCTACTTACTCAGTTCGCGTAAAGAGGGAAGGCGAGAGAGAGAGAAAGCCTCATCATCTCAGGTAGCTGGTCATAGCCTTGCCTCAACAATATGGGCGCAACAACTATACCATGTCCTCACGTCTTATGACAAGGGAATATTAGGCATGTACCCAAATATTAACAAAAGCTTAATCAAACTAGGTATTACTAGAAAAAGGGGGGTTACAACCAAAGACTACCTAAGGCATGCCATATTCTATATATCCCTATAAATACACAAGATAAATGCCCATACAAGCAGGGTGCATACAACCATGATCATTCATACATGAATACAAATACATAGGCAAATACAAGGTATTTATATAGATAGGGGGTTCTACACAATATATAAGCTATACAGTCCTAGCATGCAATATCTAACATAATAGGGGTGCCATTATGCCCCATGGATGCGTGATGCACGACTACGTGCATCGAGCGCTTCCTGAAGGGTTGGATCGAACCACTCACAGAGACTTGGATAGTTGCGCGTCCGGTCTACGAGATCTTCAAGACACAACACAATATATATAAACAACGTGACAAACACAACTCAAATAAATGAATCATAAACATGCTCTCTAGCGCAGGACAGTGCGCGGGGTAGGGCGGGCAGCACGCGACGCACTCCCATGGCAACACAATCACATGAACAAAATGCCATAACTTCTAAACCTTACTACCAATGGTGCTCAAATCAAACATGAAGCTACCTGACACATATATAAGCCTACTTTAGGCAGACACCAACTCTTAATATTGCCTACAGCATGCATAAATAACTCATTGACACAGTCATGTAAAACTGGTGCATCTACAGCAAACATCCCTACTCTTTTATATCCACAACACCAAATACACATCCAAAAATTATGAAATAAATCATACACGTTTTCTGACATGTTGTAATCATAATACGTGAAGACATCATAACCCGATTTAGCCTCTACATGCTCAAAATAAAATATTTCCAGACACTGGTCAATTCCCACGTGAATCTGGACAGTCCATGCAATTCAGGTCCTACCTTACAATACAGATCATAGTATGACACCAAATTTCATATATAGTATCTAGACACATGAAGGATCATATCACATGCAGACATGATCTCAAGAATATGCCTCTAAATACTTGTTCCACAAGGATCTTAAGAAGACAGAAATCTGCCTTACTTACAACACAAAACCACCACCATTCATAGATAAACACAAATGCCTCATGTGCAACAATTACCCATAAAAACACACTCACAAAGAGGGAAGGGAAAGCTCACCAAAAGAGAGGGGGAGGGAAGGGGGAGGTGTAGGGGCTCGCAAGCGCACCCTTGACCACCTTGACTGCCACCACCACTACCACCACCTCAATCTTTGCTTCTCTTCACTTGGCTGAACCAAAAGGGGAGGGGAAAACAAGGGATCAGCTAGAGGAGGAGAAGATAGCATCAACAAAAACACAAACAAACAAACCTTGATCACTTCTCTATAACTCTTCCTCTTCTTGCTCCATCTTCTTCTCCTTCTCTTCTCCTTTTCTCTCTCTCAGATTTAGTGGGGGCGAAATGACCAGGCTGTCCTTGACTAAAAATTCTGGACATTCTTCACTAGAACAGCCATAACTTCAACAATCTAGCTCCGAATTGTACAATTCAAAATCCATTGGAAATCCAAGAAGATTATCTACAACTTTCATGTTTATGCTAAGATCAAATAATCCCTCCAGCTATTCCACAATGTGAGCTAAACATCAAACATGACTGCTGCCAGGATTTCCTCATCCCCAGGGTATAATTGGAAAAATACCCATAACTTTTGCGACATAAATTTAGATGATCTAATTCCACTTTTGTATGAAAGCCAATTCAAAATTGAATATCCCATGACAAAATCATATTTAAACCTCTTCATCTTGAAAATTAACAAAATTAAATCCGAATACCAATCAGAATTGCATAACTTCTAAAAAGACGTAAGAATGCGACGAAAATTTACAGGTAGGCCAATGCCAATACCAGGAGAACAATTATGCAATCAGATTTTCAATCAGAGCACTCCAACTCCCGCAGGTAGCTAAAAGCCAAAATTTTAGCTACTAATAAAAAAATAAGGCTTCAAATGACACAGGCATAACACGTAGGTAGCTAAAAACCAAAATTTTAGCAGCTCCGATAAAAAAATAAGGCTCCAAATGACACTAGCTTAATTAGAATGGCTCTTTTATGACACAGGTACAAAAGAAAACTATTAGTTAATAATTAATAATTATTCCTTTTAGAATAACCTTACCATGAAATGCAATTTGTGTTATTTTCCATAAATATGTTGATGGTTGAGTACTTTGAACGTTTGTGTTAGATCGTTTCGACAAGATTCTTACAGATCATCATTATATGCCACTAAATGCTTGTTCTAATGATACTCACAAATTAATTTATTGATGATTTACCTGCTAATTTCATTTTCAAACTTGTTGTCAGAACTTCTCTATGAAATTATTTTCAGAACTTGTTATCATAGTCTTTCTAATGTGTAATGCTTATTAATGTTATTTATTCATTTATAGATGAAACATTCTAACATTTATAGATGGAACATGTCAAAAAATTCTTCAACTCATTTCAAAACATCTGACCTGTTTAATGCATTCAACCAATTTAACACAAAACACATGTTTAATACATTCAACCTATCTAATACAAAAAGCATGTTTAATAAATAAAACACATTCAACCTATTTAATACAAAAAAACCAGTTCAGCAGATAAAACATGTTTAATACAAAAAACTTGTTTAATACATTTGGCATTGACAGTCAACCTATTTAATACAAGTCTTGATCTTTCATCTATTAACCTCCTAGAACTCAAGGCAATTGAACGAAGATTTCAAATGTCGATGCCTATTACTGCAACCAAATTGTGGATTGAATCAGACTCAAACTACACCCATTGCTTGGGTGGATGGAAAAGGTTGTATCCCTTGGATTGCTCTACTCTCCCTCTATCGAATTCACCAAAGCTTACATCTGCTTGCTAATTGGAAGGCCTCGGATATACATAGGGAAGGTAATTCCACATAAGATTAACTAGCCGCCTCGAAACAATTTTGCACTCTGGCAATCTTTGGCAAGAGATTCTATCGGCAATCGAGGAGGATAGGCATATGAAGGATACCAACGCATCAGTTAACAATGTCCTAACCCATTTTGGCTTGGGTCTTCGAAATAGGGGAGGTTTGGGGATGATGTCTGTTGGCATTCTTCTCTACCCTTTGCTACTTTTTGATGTCCAGGTTTTAGTAATTAAGTGGTGGTTGTTGGTATTTTGTTGACTATCACCTGTCTTTCAAAGCCATTCCTTCTTTGCACTTTTTTTTTTTTGTAAGAGTTGTGTATTTGTAAAAAGTTCAAAGTATAGCAATACACATGAATCCAGGATTGGAAAGTGATTGACATCTCATTTACTAAAATTTGTTGTAAGTGTAGCATTAATATGCAGATTATATTGTATTGTTCAACAGAATTCATATTCACATTTCTGATCTACCCATTTTCAGATATGACCCTTGAAACTAGGAGCATCTATGCATTTAAAACCTGGAGCACCTTTGTTGTGCTTGTGTCATTTGGAGTCTTATTTTTTTTATCGGAGCCGCTAAAATTTTAGTTTTTAGCTACCTACGGAAGTTGAAGTGCTCTGATTGAAAATCCAACTACATATTTTGGGTCCTGGTACCGTTTTGTCATACCCATAAAATTTCTATCGAATTCCAATAACTTTTTGAAAAATATACAGTTTCGAATCACATTCGGATTTGGTCGTATCTGTATTTCGGTGGGTGAGATATTTCGAGTGATGTGGCGTTTCTCTTCACGCTTCCCAATAAAGGTGGAAAAAGTGGGTGTGAGAGGGTAAGTCTAACCCTAACCTTAGCACCCCATTTGTCCCCCCTTAAGATGACCCCTAAACACTATTTGGGAGTGTAAAAACCATCTTTCTCTCTCCCTCTCTCTCTCCATCCGAAAATGCCTCTCAGTCTCTCTTTTTGCTCTCCCTCTCATGTGTGCTTGGTGGAGAAGAAGAAGGAGGACATGAAGGAGAAGATGGAGGAGCAAGAAGAGGAAGTGATCAAGATTAGTGTGTGCATTTGTTGATGTTGTCTTCCCCCTCTCCTCCTCCCCTAGCCTTTAAAGGTTTCCCCTGATTTTTCCCCTCCCCTTTGGTCCAGCCTTGAAGAAGAGAAGCAAAAGAGGTGGTGGTAGTGGTGGTGGTGGTCGTGGGTACGTTCGAGAGCCCCCGCACCTCCCCCTTCCCCCCCCCCCTCTCTTGGTAAGCCTCCCTCTTCTCTTCTGGTTTTGTAGCACTTGTGCACCCTTCTTGTATGAACATGTGTTTTGTGTGTTTATATGAGTATATAGAATATGGCATGACTTAGGTAGTCCTTGTTTGTAAATGCTACCCCTATGTCAGTAATACCTAGCTTGATTAAGCTTTGGTTAATAATTGGGTACATGCCTAATATTCCCTTGACATAAGACTTGAGGGCGTGGTATATTTGTTGCACCCATATTATTGGGGCAAAGCTATGACCAGCTTCCTGAGATGATGAGGCCTTCTCCCTCTCTCGCCCTCCCTCTTTGCGTGAACTGAGTAAGTATATGTGGTTCCTACTTGACTCAAGTCCGCTTGGGATTATCGACATGCGCCTGTTGGTGCGCGAGATCGTGCTTAACCCTTCCCTTTTAGGTTGGTGATATCCAACGCATGTTAGGTTGTATATTGCGTGCTTGCATGATTAATGCCCTTGTATGCATATGTAGCTAGGCCATGCTTTGTATGTATGTTGCATGATATGTTGTTTATGATGTGTATTCATTTTAGGAGGACCCCTGTAGTCAATTATTATGTTATCGTGCATGTGGACCATGTATATAACTGTGATAGAATTCTCCTATTATAATTGTGCATGTTAAACTAATCGTGTCTACCTATGTTAGGTGTGGGTATGACCCGTTGTCGGGTTATACCTTAGTTAGTTAGAGCGCAAGCGATGTAATCGGCACCTTGCATCCGTGTGATGCACTTGTCGGAATTCAGGAGAATTCGATGTTGTACCGGTGTTTCGAACCGGTGGTTATGGTGTTTAAGTTAGGGTTACCTGTGCTAGGTGCGTGTGTATGAACTGCCCATTAGGTCATGCCCTGGGTTTATTTTCGGTGCGAGAGCCCAGGTAACTCCCTACGTCTGAGCGATGCATCTGTGTGGCAGTTCAGGTGTATTCGATAGCATCAGTATGTGATTACCGAGAGTAGTTATTTTTTCATTGGGTTTGCATCGTGAACATTTAGTGTTTCCTTCCAATATCGTCCTTGTTGAAGCTGCCTGGCGTTGTAGCTGTCCTGACAGAGGGCCCCCACCTGTAGGTACTGCCAATATGCTCGACAAATGTACTAATCATGGGGGTATACTAGGTAGAGGCTATGTCACGCCCCAGGGCGGTCGTCCCCCGGACGCGGCAAGTGTATACATGATATCAGCAGTCAATACAGGAGATCAATAGCATACCATAAACAACAGCTAAAAAGACAACACAGACAACAAAGAGGCTGACATGATGTATACACAGATAGCGGAAGCTAAAAAGACTGAATCTGTAAATCAACAACACATTACAGACTCGATACATAATCAACTGTCCTGTGAGAGCCAATATACACACAAACATCCAAATACAATCCAAACTGGGTGCCCAAGCACGGAAATATATGCATACAATAAAAAGGATGCTGATGGCCTCAAAAACTCGCGGGACGTGGCGCTACTCCGCTACTAGTGCAGTCTCTCGGGTAGCTCCTCCTTCAAGTCCGCCTCAGTAATCACTGAGAAAAATATTATGCGAGGGGTGAGCCACACGCTCAGTGAATAGCACAACCCATGCATCACAATTCATATTAACCACAATTAATCAGTAAAAGCCCCAAAGTGGCATGAACAACACAAATCCAGTGGGTCGCTATATCGCCGAACCACCACACCCTCACCCTCACCCTCACCCCTCAATAGGTGACATAGGATAATGGGACTTAATAGGCTGATAATCATCCTTATACAAATCCAGTGGGTCCCTACATCGCCGGCCCACCACACCCTCACCCTCACCCCTCAATATGGTGACATAGGATATTGGGACTGACTAGGCTGTTGGTCACCCTTGGTCCACCGATAGTCTCTCCCCACTCCGTAGGCCGTTTGGCCACCCCCACATTCAGCACAGTCCGTCCCAAATCAGGAGGTGCCTACTGATGGGAGCCCCTACACGGGACAGCCTTTCTAACGCCGGGGCAGTCTCTACACGGATCCAATGAAGGGAACAGAATAGCCTATCCATACGCATATGATCCACTCGGATCCGCCGACAACACATCTCAACAACTCTAATGTCCTGAATTCTTCAGAATTCCTCCAGCGCGTATAACCAAGATGCGGGGAAATTATATATAATAAAAATGAGGAAAAGAAACCTTGGGAGGGCAACCTGAGGTCCCGATATAGGACATTCCGCCAACCAAACAAGGAACACGGAGTACCCTAGCCCGGGTCTCAATGTTGACCTCGCAAGGCCCCCCTTTAATATTCCCTAAGGCATGCTAACAATATCATAAGCTTGCATTTAATTTAATAAATCAAACTAATAGGACGCATGCATAGGTCGAGGCTTTCCTAGCATAATAACAAGGTGACAGGATGCACGACTCTTACACATATCCTAAGGGTGCAAGTCCCTAACATACAAAGTCTAGGGTGGCATGCATTCTACACACTAATCATGCTTGCACAGATTACATATTAATCAGTTAATATTAACTATGTGCCCCAGGGGAGGACGGTATACGCCCAAGTGCATATAGCGCCTCCCAACTGGGTTGGGTTGTCCCACTCACCGATAACCGGGTCGTCGCGCGACCGTCCGTCAAGATCTGCAAAATAGGGTAATCAACTTGGTGAGTAAAAATACACAAATACCACAAAAATACACAAAAATACACTAAAAATACCCAACACTCGGACAAGCGTACATACGGCCTGTACGCACGCGAGTCCGAGCACCCTGACTCACTCCCGAACCCCCGGGCAGCAGCCCGCACGGCCACCCACCCCAGGCGCACAGCCGAGCCCCGACCCGGGCGCCCAGCGCACTGCCAAGCCCAGCCCGCACGCCAGGACACTCCACCAAGTCCCCCCCCAGGTTCACCGCGCGCCCGCTGCGCCCCAGCGCAGCGACCCGCGCGCACACCCGCACGCCCAGCGCCCCATCACCTCGCCCCGTGCGCACCCTGCGCGCACCATCGGCTCGCCCCATCGCGCACACCCGCACGGCGCCCTGCGCGCAGCGTCCATACGCGACCCCCTGCGCGCGGCACGCATCGCGCCTCTGCGCAGCGCCCCACGCGCACACCCGCGCACGGCGCCCAGCGCCTAGCACCCGCGACCAGCATCCGCGACCAGCGCCCGGCACCGCGACCATTGCCCAGCGTCCAGCGCCTGAGACCATCGCCCAGCGTCCAGCGCCCAGCACACCCTCCTGCTCCACCCGAGCGCACGCCCCACAGCGCCCAGCCTGCGCTGCCCTGCCTGCCTGCCAGTCTACCCGGGACAGCCCGCCTGCCCTGTCTGCCTGCCCGAGCCACCCAACCACCTCCCACCGGCCACCAATGGCCACTAACCACCACCAATCACCCCCAACAGCCACCAACACCCAAAATCACCCTCCTAACATGCATCTAAACATGAAAAAGGAAGGAAAGAAGGCTTACCCTAGGAAGGAAGGGAAGGAAGGTTGCTCTCCGCGCACCGAAACACCTCCTCCAAGGCCACCACCACCGAGCACTTCCTCAGCCCTCGAAATGGCTGAAATCAGAGGAGAAAAAGGGGTGTGAGAAGGGGCTAAACACATCGGAACTCGAATCCGAAACCACCGGTGGATAGATCGGGAGCTCCCCTTACCTTTCTCTTCTTTGGGTTTTGAGGTCTAAGCACTCTAACTAGGGTAAAAGGTGGAAAAAGAGAGAGGGGGAGAGAGAAAACAAATGGGGAAGATGATGAATAGTGGGGGGGGGGAGATCTTGCTCACTTAAATAAATCAACACAATTAGATTAGGGTTAACTAGGTTTAATTAGGGTTTAAGAGAGGGTTAGGTGAGCTTAAGTGGGTTTTGACTTGGGTCAACCCAACCACAAATAAAAACAAAAGGGGTTGACCAAGTCATGGGCCCACTTTGACCGAGTCAACTCTCCCAATGACTTCTCGCTCGGTCAAAACCCGGATACACCCCGAAACTGTGAAATTCTAAAACGCACCGAAATTCGATGAAATTTTCGTGAGTGGCTTGGAATGGCACCAGGACACATAATATGCAGTTAGATTTTCAATCGGAGTCCTCAAACTCAGGATGATAGCTAACAGTCTAAAATTTTCACTGTTCCGATCGAAAAACGAAAAAAACTCAAAAACTGCGAGAATGCTCCAATGGTTACTAGAAGGCTTAAAAAGTGACACATGTATAACAGGCTACCCGGGAGAGGGCTACCGGATGACAAAGGGTTAGAGCAAATAATGTTATCCCAAAAGTCCCTAGGGTCACCCCTTCGGGGGCTAGGGTGAGGGTGATTTGGGAGTCACGTGGTCACGTGACTCTTATACCCGTCGAGTATACTCTGGGTATGTTACGCCTAACGCTTGAGGTATCGTAGTGTATCTCTACCTCATAGCGGAAGGACTTGTTGTACTATGTTATGTCTAACGCTTGAGGTATCGTAGTCTATCTCTACCTCGTAGTTGTTAGACTCGTTGTAAACTATTATCCAGTAATACCATGTGTTATGGTTAATAGATTGTTCCTCCCCGAGTGTCCTTTGAGTTTCCCTCGGGAACGAGGGTGAGGGGTGGTCACGCCACCGCGTGACCTTGTTATCCTTTGGGTCTCTACCCATGTTTTCCTTGAAAGGAAATTGCCTTGTATTGAATTGTTGTGATGGTGTTTGGCTTCTTGCCACCCACTAAGCTTGTAGCTCACCCCTCGCGTACTATTTTTTCTATAGGGGCTGTGTTGGGCGTGGAGTTGGAGTTTCCCTGTGGAGTGGTTCTGCGTGTGTGGAGCGTCCCGTCCAGCGGTTGGCGAGTGCGAGGCTGTCAACAGTCCTAATGTCATATGTATTTGTTAATTGTGCGTGTTGCACTAGTTGTATTTTATTTGGACTAGACTTGGCTCTCACATAACAGTGATTGTGTATTCGGGTCTGTAATAATATTTTGGTTTACAGACATAGTTGGTATTTTATGCTTCCATTTTTTAGTTAGCTATAATTTATCTTTCCCTTGCCACCTTGTATGTTGTTGTTGGAGTCCTTGATGACCTCAGGTATTGATAACTAATATTATATATATTGTCACGTCTAGTGGACGGCCGCCCCGTGGCGTGACAACCTCTGCCATTGAAACCTTGAGCATGTTTGACAGAAAAATTAGAGCATCAGCAGCTATGGATTATGTTCAAAATGAAATAAAAAGTTCAAATGAAATTTGTGAAGCATATGTACAGCAAATTAGTCAATAGTTGAAGCTTGAGTATCATTATATGCTATCGAATTATGTTGACCATTTTGTGATGAACTTGAAATAATCCAAATAGTATATACTAGTCTTTCACCACACACGATGTGCGTGTAAAATTAAAAAAATATTTTAAAAAATATATATATATATATATGTGATATAATGAAAATTTTAATAATGATTAAATAAATCATTTGCAAAATTCATTATGAAATTACACATAAATAAGAAATATTATTATTGAAAATTAATATTTTGCATGTATATCCCTCAACTAACCCCATATTTTAAAAATATCTCACTTGAAACTCTCAACCTAAAAATATTTTGCCTGTCATTCGGAGTCTTATTTTTCGATCGGAGTCGCTAAAATTTTTGGCTTTTAGCCACCTGTTGGAGTTGGAGTACTCTGATTGCATAATTGTTCCGTTGGTACTGACATTGTCCTACCTGTAAATTTTCATTGCATTCTGACGTCTTTTTAGAAGTTATGCAATTCCGATTGATATTCAGATTTAATTTTGTTAATATCCAATACGAAGAGGTTTAAATATGATTTTATCGTGGGATATTCAGTTTTGAGTTAGGTTTCATACAAAACTAAAATTAGATCAACTGGATTCATGTAGCAAAAGTTATGGGTATTTGTCCAATTATACCCTGGGGATGAGAAAATCCTGGCAGCAGCCCTGTTTGATGTTTATCTCATATTTCGGAATAGTCGGAGGGGTTATTTGATCTTGGCATAAACATGAAAGTTGTAGATAAGCTTCTTGGTTTTCGAATGGATTTTGAATTGTGCAATGCAGAGCTATATGGTGAAAGTTATGGCTGTTCTAGTGATGCCTGTCCAGAATTTCTTGTCAAGGACGATTTGGTCCTTTCAACCCCCTTTATTTTCATTAAAAACCCCCTCTTTGTTATTGAATTTCTCTCTCTCTCTCTCTCTCTCTCTCTCAAGCAAAAGAAAGCAATCCGAGGCTTCTTTTTCTCTTCTCTCCCTCTCATGTGTGTGTGTTAGAAGAGAAATAGAAGGAGAAGGTGATGGAGAAGAAGAAGCACTTGAAGGAAGAGCAAGGTTTGTGAGTGCATGTGTTGTATTGTTGCCTCTTCTTTCTCCTCCTCTTCTAGCTCCCTCATGTATCCCCTATTTCCCTTCCCCTTTAGTTCAGCAAGAAGAAGAGAGGCTAAGATTGAGGTGGTGGTAGTGGTGGTGGTGGTCGAGGTGGTCGTGGGCACGCGTGTGAGCTCCCACATCTCCCCTCACCCCCCCCTCTCTTGGTAAGCTTTCCCCTCTTCTTTCTACTGATTTTTTCAGCACATGTGGGTATGTGTGGGTGCTGTTGGGGAAGTATTATTATTGTCACGCCCCAGGGTGGCCGTCCCCGGGACGCGGCAAGTGTATATAAAATATCAGAATCTACACAGGAGGTCAATAATATATCATACACAACAACCAGAATGACACACAGACTACAAAGGGGCTGACATGATATATACACCAAATGCGGAAGCAAAAGACTGAATCTGTAAATAAACATTCTACAGACTCGATACTCAATCATCTGTCCTGTGAGAGCCAATATACACCAATACAACTGAATAATACAGACGCGTGCCAAGCACGAAAGTAACATACATACAGTCAAGAAGGGATGCTGATAACCTCTGGCACTCGCGGAACGTAGCGCTGCTCCGCTACTGAAGGAATCCCTCGGAAAGCTCCAACTGCTACTCCGGCTCCAGCTCAGGCTCAGTGGCAACTGGGGAAAAACATATGCGAGGGGTGAGCCACACGCTCAGTGAACAGCACAACCCATGCATCACAGACAATATTGACCACAATTCAATTATTTATCCATCCTCTAAGTGGCATAACAACATAATCCAGTGGTTCGTACACCGCCGAACCACCACACCCTCACCCTCACCCATCAATGGGTGACATAGGCTATTGGGACTCATAATCATCCATTCACAAATCCAGTAGGTCGCTCATCGCCAACCCACTACACCCTCACCCTCACCCTTCCACGGGTGACATAGGATTTTGGGACTGACTAGGCTGTTGGTAACCCTTGGTCCACCGATAGTCTCTCCTCCACTCCGTAGGCCGCTGAGCTATCACCCCTACAACTTCAGCACAGTCCGTCACAAATATCGGGAGGCGCCTACTGATGGGAGCCCTTAGAAGGGACGGCCTTTCTAACGCTGGGGTAGCCTCTACCGGATCCAACGAAGGGGACAGAACAGCCTATCCATACGCATATGATCCACTCGGATCCGCCGACAACGCATCTCTACAACTCTAATGTCATGAGCTCTTCAGAGTTCCTCCAGGGCGCATAACCAAGATGCGGGGAACACGTACAATAAAAGCAAGGTTGTAATATCATTGGGGGAAAGAACTCGAGAGGGCGGCGTGAGTTCCCGATATAGGATACCTCGACAACCAAACAAGGAACACGGAGTACCCTAACCCGGGTCTCACCGCTGTCCTCGCAAGGCCCCTCCCCTATAATATTCACTAGAATTGCTAATAATCATACCAGTTACATGACATTACTTATAATATTACTGGGACTAGAAACCTTGGGAGGGCAGCATGAGGTCCCGATACAGGACATCCCGACAACCAAACAAGGAACACGGAGTACCCTAACACGGGTCTCAATGTTGACCTCGCAAGGCTCCTCCCTATAATATTATCTAAGGCATGCGATTTAACATACACTAGCATTTAAATTAATAAATAAACTAGTAGGACGCATGCATAGGCCGAGGTTTCCTAGCATGAAAGCAGGGGGCATGGTGCATGGCTCTTACACCTAACCTATGGGTGCAAGTCCCTAACATACAAGGACTAGGGTAGCATGCATTCTACATTTAAATCATACAAGCATTGATTACATATTATTGCCGGTTAATATACATCCATGGTGCCCCAGGAGAGGTCGGTATACGCCCAAATGCGTATGACGCCTCTCTACTGGGTTGGATTGTCCCACTCACCAGAAACCGGGTAGTCGCGCGACCGTCCATCAAGATCTGCAAGACAGGCATTTATACGATGAGAAAAATACATAAATACTCCAAAATACATTAAAAATACTCTAAAAATACCCAACACTCGGACAAGCGTACATACGGCCCGTACGCACGCGTATCCGAGTATCCCGACTCACTCCCGAACCCACCGGGCAACCGCACGCACGGCCACCCGCCTCGGGCGCACAGCCGAGCCCCGGCCCGCGCGCCAAGGTGCCCTGTCGAACTCAGCCCGCACGCCTGGACACCACCGGCGTACTGCCACACGCCTGCCCGCGCGCCCTGACGCACCGCCGCACGCACGCGCACGCTCGCGCGCGCCTGCGCGCACCGCGCGTCCAGCCCAGCGCGCCCCCGCGCGCACTGCACGCACCCCCCAGCAAGCGCGCGCACTGGTCCCCAGCACCGCGCGCACTGGTCCCCAGCACCACGCCCAGGCGCATGCCCAGGCGCCCTGCCCGGCACCCAGGCACAGTGCCCAGGTGCCCTGCCCGCGCCCAGGCACAGTGCCCAGGCGCCCTGCCCGCGCGGGCGCATGCTCGCACGCACCCGCGCGCACGCCCGCGCACACCCCCGCTCGCGCCAGCACCCGGGCGCACCCGCGCGACCACTCCGCGCGCACCCGCGCGCGACTGCGCCCGCCAGCGCCCAGCGCCCAGCACCCAGCGCCCAGCGCCACTCGCGCGCACGCCGGCGCGCACGCCCTCCCGCACGCGCGCGCGCCCCTACCAGCTGCTGCCCCTGTGCTGCCTGTGCTGCCTGCTGCCCGGGACTGCCAGCCTGCCAGCCCGAGCTCCTCTACCACCCACCTCCGACCACCCCAAGGACTCCGACCACCTCCCACAGCCCTCCGACGGCCACCCACCGCCGCCGACCACCACCCAACCCCAAAACCACCTCCTAACATACATCTATACAAGAAAAGAGAGGAAAAGAGGCTTACCAAGGGGAGGAAGGGAAGTCCGGTTGCTCTCCGCACACCGAAACCTCTCCCAAAAGGCTTCCAACGCCCGGATCTACTCCCACCTCCGAGATGGGCCAAAACAGAGGAGAAAAGAGAGGGGATGGAGGGGTAAAACTCGCCGGAATTCGGATTTGAAAGCACCGGGCCTATGCTTTGGGTTTTTGGGTTTGAGGGCTCTAGGGGGCTCAAAAGTGAGAAAAAGAGAGAGGGGAGAGAGAAAAACTCATTTGGTAGGGATGATGAACAGTGTTTTCGAAATTAGATCCCACATATATATAGTGAGCGACTTAAAATACCCGGATACGCCCCGAAACTGCAAAATTTCAGAAACGTTACCGGAATTCGACGAAATTTTTGTGAGAGGCCTAAAATGGCACCAGGACACCAAATATGCAGTTAGATTTTCAATCGGAGTCCTCTAGCTCAGGACAATAGCTAACAGTCCAAAAATTAGCGGTTCCGATCAAAAACCGAAAAAAAATTGAAAAACTGCCAGAACGCTCCAACGGTTACCAGCAGGTTAAAAGTGACACAAATATAACATGTTAGGTGTAATTGCTGCTGCACATGAGGTGTTTGTGTTTATGCATGAATGGGGTGGCTTTGTGTTGTAAGTAAGGCAGATTTTCTGTCTCCTTAAGATCCTTGTGAATCGGGTACCTAGAGGCATATTTTGAGGCTTGTGTCCCATGTAATATGATCATCTCTGTATCTAGATGTTATGTATGAAATTTGGTATCATTATGATACGTATGTTGTGAGTTATAACATGTTTTTGGATGGATTGTCTAGATTCACGAGGGAATTGACCTGCTTCTGGAAATATTTTATTTCGGGCTTGTAGAGGAAAAATTAGGTTATAATTCCTTCATGGATTATGATCCCAGCATGTCATAGAATGTGTATGATTTATTTCATAATTTGTAGATGTGTATTTAGTGTTGTGGAGATCAAATAGTAGAGCTGATTGCAGCAGGTTTACCAGTTTTGCTTGATTGTGTGTCAAGGAGTTGTTATGCATGTTGCGAAAACTATCAAGAGTTAGGTAGTCTTTGTTTGAAGTACTCATCCCCTTTTGATGCCCTTGCCTTGCATATCTCATCGGTTGGATGCGCGACGACCCGGGTATCGATGAGTGGTTCGATCCAACCCTTCTGGAAGTGTTGGATGCACGTAGTCGTGCGTCGCGCATCCGTTGGACACCCTGACTATACTACTTATTTAGATAAGTCGAGTGGTCATGTCTGACCCATAATATGCTAGCTATTTGCATGCTAGGTTATTATAGCTCGTATATTGCGTAGAACCCTCTTATTCTACCTTATATTGGCCTATGGTTGCATGTATCTTGTGTGTTTATATGGGTGTATAGAATATGACATGACCTAGGTAGTCCCTTCAAGTAATACTACCCTATTATTAGTAATATCCAATATGATTAAGCCTAGGTTAATAAACAGGCACATGCCTAATATTCCCTTGCAATAAGACTTGAGGGCGTGGTGTAGTTGTTGCACCCATGCTAATAGGGCAAAGCTATGACCAACTTCTAGAGATGATGAGCTCTCTCTCGCCCCTCTCTTTGTGCAAACTGAGTGGTTCCCATCTGACTCAGGTTCGTTTGGGAATATTGGCATGCACCTATTAATGCGCAAGATCGCGCTTGACCCTTCCCTTTTAAGTTGGTGATATCCAATGCATGTTAGGGTATACTTGTATGCTTGTATGACTAATGGCCTTGTATGCATGTTTAATTAGGCCATATCATGTATGCATGATATGTTGTTTATGCTTTTATCCATGTTAGGGAGTACCCCCCCATGATTAATTATTATGTTATCGTGCATGTGGTTTATGTACATAACTACGGTAGAATTCTTCTATTATGTTATGCGCATGTTAGACTAATTGTGCCTACCCGTGCTAGGCGTGGGTATGACCCTTAGTCGGGTTGTACCTTATTAGTTAGAGCGCAAGCGATGTAATCGCCCTTGCATCCGTGTGATGCACTCATATGGAATTCAGGAGAATTCATTATTGTATCGGTTTTGTTAAACCGGTGGCCATGGCATTAATTTAGGCCTACCCATGCCAGGCGCGTGTATGAACCGTCTGTTGGGTTATATGCCTTTTGGCTTATTTCTGCGCGAGAGCAGAGGTAACTCCTCGCATCCAAGCGACTCATCTGTGTGGGAGTTCAAGAGTATTCAATATCATCGGTATATGATTATCAAGAGTAGCTGACTTCTTCTGTTGTGCCTGTGTCATTTGGAGCACTCTAATTGAAAATTTGGGTACATAATTTTTTTCCTAGAAGTTATGTATTCCTGATTTGGTATTTGGATTTGATTTTGTTAAAATCCAAGATGAAGAGGTTTAAATATGATTTTATTATGAGATGTCCAGTTTTGAGTTAGCTTTCGTACAAAAGTGGAATTAGGTCAACTGGATTCTTGTAGTAAAAGTTATGGGTATTTTTCCAAGTATACCCCGGGGAGGGAAATTCTGGCAGCAGCCCTGTTCTATGTTTAGCTCTAATTTTGGAATAGCTGGAGAGATTAGTTGATCTTGGCATGAACATGAAAGTTGTAGATAATCTTCTTAGCTTTCCAACGGACTTGGAATTGTGCAATTCGGAGCTATATTGGGGAAGTTATGGCTGTTCCAGTGAAGCATGCGCAGAATTTCTAAGTCAGGGATGAAATGGTCATTTCCCATCCCTCTTTAGATATTTATGTGTGCAACCAAAAATATCTTCTCTCTCTCTCTCTCCCTCTCACTTCCACGCCCATTTTGGCCCTCTCTTCTCTCTTCTCTCTCTCCCTCTCACTTCCACGCCTATATTTATGTGTTTGTGTTATATATGTGTCACTTTTTGGCCTGCTGGTAACCATTGGAGAATTTTGACAGTTTCTGTGTTTTTTTCGTTTTTCGATCGGAACCGCTAAATTTTGGACTGTTAGCTATCGTCCTGTGTTTGAGGACTCCGATTGAAAATCTAACTGCATATTATGTGTCCTAGTGCCATTTTAAGCCACTCACGAAAATTTCATCGAATTCCGGTAACGTTTCAGAATTTCACAGTTTCGGGGCGTATCCGGGTTTTGACCGAGCGAGAAGTCATTGGGAGACTTTGACTTGGTCAATGTGGACCCTTGACTTGGTCAAATAATTTTGGATTTTAGTGTGGTTGGGTTGACTAGGGTCAAACCACACTTAAGCCTCCCTAAGCCAGCTTAAACCCTAATTAACCTAGCTTAGCCTAATCTAAATGAGGTTTGACTTATTTAAAGAAAGCAAAAAGGTGCTCTTCACTATTCATTGTCTTCTCCAACTCTTTTTCTCTCTCCCCCTCTCTCTTTTTCAAGCTTTTGAGCCACCTAGGGTGCCCAAACCTTAAAACCTAAAACATAGAAAGGGTAGATCCGGTCCCGATCTACACCCCGGTGGTTTCAAATCCGGATTCCGGCGTGTCTTGCCCTTTCTTCCGCCCTCTCTTCTCCTCAGATCTGAGCCATTTCAGAGGTGGGAAGAGGTCTTGGTGGTGGAGACCCTTGGAGAGGCGTTTCAGTGCGCGGAGAGCAACCGAACACCCCTTCCTTCCCATGGTAAGCTCTTTTTCCTCTTCTTTTTGGCTTAGATGCTTGTTAGGAGGGTGGTTTTGAGGTTGGGTGGTGGTCGGCGGCTGTGGGTGGCTGTCGGTGGTGGTTGGGGGCGGTCGGAGGACAATGGTGGCCGGTGGTGGGTGGTAGAGGTGCTCGGACAGGGTGGTGGTCTGTCCCGGGCAGGATGGCAGTAGGCAGGCGCAGCAGGCAGCGCTCAGGCGTGCAGTGGCAGGGCGCGCGCGCGCGTGCGCGCGGACGTGCGCGCGGGCATGCGCTCGGGTGGCGTGGGCGTGCTGGCTGTGTTGGGTGCTGGGTGTGCTGGGCGAGGGTGCTGGGCGCTGGGCAGAAGCGCAGGCGTGCGCGCGGTGAGGTGAGCAGCGGATGCGCGCGGGCGGGTGCGCGTGCGGGGCGCTGCGCTGGGGCGCAGTGCGCGCGGGTGCACCGGTGCGGGGCTGGTCGAGCGGATGGTGCGAGGGCAGCGGAGGTGCGCGCGTGTGCGCGCGGGGCGCAGCGCTGGGCGCGCGGGGCGTGTGGTGTGCGCGCGGGCCAGCGCGGGGCGTGCGGTGTGCGAGCGGGCTGCTGCGATGGGGCGCAGTGGGCCCGCGGTGCACCCGGGTGGCTCGACAGCATGTCCAGGCGTGCGGGCAGGGGCCCGGCGGTGCGCCTGGGTGCGCGGGCTGAGGCGCGGCGGTGCATCCGGGGGCGGGTGGCCGTGCGGGTGGTTGCCGGGGGTGCGGGAGTGAGTCGGGGTGCTCGGGCTAGCGTGCGTACGGGCCGTATGCACGTTTGCCCGAGTGTTGGGTATTTATTGTGTATTTTGTGTATTTTGGGTGTTTGTGTATTTTACTCACCGGGTTGATTACCCTGTCTTGCAGATCTTGACGGACGGTCGCGCGACGACCCGGTTACCGGTGAGTGGGACAACCCAACCCAGTTGGGAGGCGCTACATGCACTTGGGCGTGTACCGTCCTCCCCTGGGGCACATAGTTAATATTAACTGTTATATTGTAATCCATGTAAGCATGATATATGTGTAGAATGCATGCCACCCTAGACTTGTATGTTAGGGACTTGCACCCTTAGGATATGTGCATGAGCCGTGCATCCTGTCACCTCGTTATCATGCTAGGAAAGCCCGACCTATGCATGCGTCCTATTAGTTTGATTTATTTACTTAAATGCAAGCTTGTGATATTGTTAGCATGCCTTGGGGAATATAAGGGGGCCTTGCGAGGTAAGCATTGAGACCCGGGCTAGTGTACTCTGTGTTCCTTGTTTGGTTGGCGGGATGTCCTAATCGGGACCTCAGGTTGCCCTCCCAAGGTCTCTTTTCCTCATTATTATCTTATGTATTCCCCGCATCTTGGTTATGCGCGCTGGAGGAATTCTGAAGAATTCAAGACATTAGAGTTGTAGAGATGTGCTGTCAGCGGATCCGAGTGGATCATATGCGATGGATAGGCTGTTCTGTTCCCTTCGTTGGATCCGTGTAGAGACTACCTCAGCGTTAGAAAGGTCGTCCCGTGCAGGGGCTCCCATCAGTAGGCACCTCCTGATTTGGTAGATGGACTGTGCTGAATGTGGGAGTGGCCAAACGACCTACGGAGTGGGGAGAGACTATCGGTGGACCAAGGGTGACCAACAGCCTAGTCAGTCCCAAGAGCCTATGTCACCTATTGAGGGGTGAGGGTGAGGGTATGGTGGGCCGGCGATGTGGCGACCCACTGGATTGTGTAAGGGTGATTATCAGCCTATTAAGTCCCAACATCCTTTGTCACCTATTGAGGGGTGAGGGTGAGGGTATGGTGGTTCGGCGATGTAACGAACCCCCGGATTTGTGTTGTTTATGCCATTTTGAGGCTAGTGACTTGATTAAATGTGGTTAATATAAACTGTATGCATGGGTTGTGCTATTCACTGAGCGTGTGGCTCACCCCTCGCATAATTATTTTCTCCAGTGATTACCGAGGCGGACTTGAAGGAGGAGCTTCCCGAGCGACTACACCAGTAGCGGAGTAGCGCCACGTCCCTCGAGTTTTGAGGCCATCAGCATCCTTCCTTCTCATTGTATGTATATATTTCTGTGCTTGGGCACCTAGTATGGATTGTATTTGGATGTATTGTGGATATATTGGCTCTCACAGGACATATGATTATGTATCGAGTCTGTAAAGTGTTGTTGATTTACAGATTCAGTCTTTTTAGCTTCCGCATTTCTGTGTATACATCATGTCAGCCTCTTTGTTGTCTGTGTTGTCTTTTTAGCTGTTGTTTATGGTATATTATTGATCTCTGTATTGACTGCTGATATCATGTATACCCTTGCCGCGTCCCGGGGACGGCCGCCCTGGGGCGTGACAAAAGTTGGTATCAGAGCCTGGTCCTGTCAGAGCCAATTGTCTTCTTTTTCGTAGAGATGAGTCCTAGGATTTCTATATGAGTATTCTGATCCTAGTGTCTGGTTTTCTTAGGTTGCTGATATGCCTCCTCGCAGAGGACGGCGCGGACGTGGTCCCTCTCGACCTTTGGAGGTCTCCGGACCTACCAGAGGCGAGGATGCTATTGGTGAGTCCTCAGCCGTGAGGCCAGGATCAGCGCAGGAGCCTCCTGCCTGGGAGCGCGCGTTTGCGCGGATAGCTGATTTGGTGGAGACGCAGACCAGGGCATTGGAGGCCCAGACCAGAGTTGGCAGATCAGGCACGGGAGATTCAGGAGCTGCGGGCGGCCCGCGAGGCAGTTCCGCAGGTTCCTTGGTGGCAGATCCGCCCGTGGTACCCGATGTACCCCCAGTCCCCGTGGTGGTCCCGGCGGTCAGAGTTCAGGATCCCCAGGAGAGGGAGGTGGGGCTAGAGGCTGCAGCGAGGGTGCAGCAGAGTGGCCTCTCAGCCTTTCTGAAGCTCCACCCTCCCGAGTTCCAGGGTCAGACGGAGGACCCCCTTGCTCCAGAGAGATGGTTGATGGAGGTGGATACATCTTCTCGACCATGCTTTGCACCGACCGCCAGCGAGTCTCCCTGGCCACTTTTATGCTGAAGGGTAGCGCCGCCGACTGGTGGGCTACTAGATCAGTGGACATCCCGGAGGGATTGGAGCAGCTTACGTGGGCGGGATTCAGGAGATATTTCTTGGAGGAGTACTTCCCCTTCTCGACACGACAGATAGTGATGCAGGAGTTTGAGCAGCTGACTCAGGGCACTATGTCTGTCGCTGACTACTCCACGCGTTTCACGAGGCTGTCCAGATTCGCTCCAGCTTTGGTGATGGACGAGGAGACGAGGTGCCGTCGATTCGAGCTCGGTCTCAGCAGTGCCATTCGGTGCACGTCACCTCCCAGGCTTTCTCGAGGTACTCCGACTTGGTGTCTCGAGCGAAGACAGTCGAGCGAGACCTCGGGATCCTCGTGAGGGCTTCGACCCGTCGGCAGATCAGAGGCCACCCAGGAGCCAGGACCAGGGTCAGCGGAAGAAGAAGAGGCCCCGTTTTGATCGGTCAGCGGCTGTCTCTTCTCCACCAGATGCGGTGCCAGCGCGAGGTCCAGCACCCATCGCAGCAGTGCCAGTCCAGGCGAGGCGACCAGAGACGTAGCGCTGTTATCACTGTCAGCGCGTCGGGCATATCTTGTATAATTGCCCCGACGCTGGCCGACCCAGAGTGATGCCTCCGCAGCAGCAGCAGCAGTTGCAGCAGCAGCCGTTTCAGCAGCAGCAGCCTCAGCAGCAGCCTCAGCGTCAGCAGCAGCAGCCACAGGGTGGCCGTGCTGATCAGAGGAGGCAGCCAGCGCAGCCGGCGAGGCGTGCCCCTGCTCCTCAGCCTCAGTTCGTCCAGGGCCGAGTGGCAGCGCTTTCGGCAGAGGAGGCTCAGGCATCAGGCAGCGTGGTCAGAGGTACTGTTCAGATCTCCCAGCTTCCTGCTTATGTATTGTTTGATTCCGGGGCCACCCACTCGTTCGTGTCTCCCGCTTTCACGAGACGGACGGGTGTGGCGTCCGCCCCTTTGGATGCTATCTTGGAGATATCATTGCCCGTGGGAGACCGTATTCTCCTCAGTTCTGTGTACCGAGGGTGTACGGTAGAGGTTGCGGAGCATGAGTTTCCAGTGGAGTTGGTGGAGCTCGCGATGACGGACTTTGATGCCATCCTGGGGATGGATTGGCTTGCAGCTAGTCATGCCAGCATCGATTGTTTCGCCAAGTCAGTTTCGTTCCACCTTCCGGGTCGGAGGTCCTTCCAGTTCGTGGGCGATCGAGACGTGGCTCCTCTGGGGTTCGTGTCGTCCATGCAGGCGTGGAGACTCCTTCAGGGTGGATGCGAGGGCTTTCTAGCGTATATTGCTCAGGAGGATGCACCACTGCAGGCAGATATCAGTCAGACTCCGGTCGTGGTAGAGTATCCCGAGGTTTTCCCCGATGATCTTTCAGGGTTACCGCCGGATCGCACGATCGAGTTTGAGATCAATCTGATTCCGGGGACCGAGCCGATTTCGAGAGCTCCGTACCGGATGGCCCCTGCAGAGCTGAGGGTGCTCAAGGAGCAGTTGGAGGAGTTGCTGGAGAAGGGCTTCGCACGTCCGAGTGTTTCTCCGTGGGGAGCCCCTGTCCTGTTCGTCCGGAAGGACGGTTCGCTGCGGCTGTGTATTGATTACAGGCAGCTGAATAAACGGACAGTGAAGAACAAGTACCCGTTGCCGCGGATCGACGATCTGTTTGACCAGCTCCAGGGAGCGCGTGTCTTTTCCAAGATCGATCTCCGCTCGGGGTACTACCAGCTGAAGATCCGGGAGTCAGACATTCTGAAGACGGCCTTTCGCACCCGGTATGGGCACTACGAGTTCAGAGTACTGCCATTCGGGTTGACGAACGCGTCGGCGGCCTTCATGGATCTGATGAACCGGGTATTTCGACCCTTCCTCGACTCCTTTGTGGTAGTATTCATCGATGACATATTGGTGTACTCGAGGAGTCTTGAGGAGCACGCTCACCATCTTCGCACTGTCTTGGAGACTTTGGCCAGACATCAGTTGTTCGCCAAGTTCAGCAAGTGCGAGTTCTGGTTGGAGCGTATGGCCTTTCTGGGCCATGTGATTTCCGGTGAGGGTATATCTGTGGACCCGGAGAAGACGCTCGCCGTGTCGAATTGGCGTCGACCGTCGAACCCCACAGAGATTCGGAGCTTCTTGGGCTTGGCGGGTTATTACAGGAGGTTTGTCGAGGGTTTCTCGAAGATAGCCGTTCCTCTTACCCGCCTCACTCGGAAGGATGTTCGGTTCGAGTGGTCCCCTGCTTGCGAGGAGAGCTTCCAGGAGCTGAAGCGAAGGCTCACCTCAGCGCCAGTTCTTACCCTTCCATCTGGGAGTGGTGGGTTCGCAGTTTACACAGATGCCTCGCAGTTGGGTGTGGGTTGCGTCCTGATGCAGCACGGTAAGGTGGTGGCTTACGCGTCTCGTCAGTTGAAGCCCCATGAGCAGAATTACCCCACCCATGACCTGGAGTTGGCTGCGATCATCTTTGCGCTGAAGATGTGGAGGCATTACCTCTATGGAGAGGAGTTCGAGCTCTTTACTGATCATAAGAGCTTGACATATCTGCAGTCCCAGCCGGAGCTCAACATGCGTCAGAGACGTTGGGTTGAGTTCCTGACGGACTACGATTGTGACATCGCTTACCATCCGGGTAAGGCGAATGTCGTTGCAGATGCGCTCAGTAGGCAGCCCTTGGGCATGGCCGCCCACATGGCTGTCCGTCGTTGGAGGCTTCTGGAGGAGGCCGCTTGCTGGATCAGCGTCCGAGAGACTCCTGCGGGTGGCTTTTTGGCCAGGCTAGTGGTGCAGCCAGTCCTTCTCGACGATATCCGCACGGCTCAGGCACAGGATCCGCATTTTATAGTCCTCTCTGAAGGCGTCGCCCGGGGCGAGCGTCCGGACTACCAGATTCGCGCGGACGGGATCCTGCGATTCAGAGGCCGAGTGTGCATTCCCGACGACGCAG
Source organism: Acorus gramineus (assembly GCA_030737835.1). Taxonomy (NCBI): domain Eukaryota; kingdom Viridiplantae; phylum Streptophyta; class Magnoliopsida; order Acorales; family Acoraceae; genus Acorus; species Acorus gramineus. The sequence goes on along the minus strand of JAUJYN010000031.1, from coordinate 1,878,448 downwards.
AGCTGAAGCGGAAGATTCTGGACGAGGCCCATCGCTCGAGGTACACAGTGCATCCTGGTGGCACGAAGATGTACAGGGGCCTTCGTCGCGGCTACTGGTGGCGCGGGATGAAGACGGATATTGCCCGTTTCGTTGCCCGATGCCTAGTATGCCAGCAGGTGAAGTCGGAGCATCAGCGCCCTGCGGGGAAGCTGCAGTCCATTGAGATCCCTCAGTGGAAGTGGGAGCAGATCACCATGGACTTCGTCTCGGGTTTGCCGAGGTCACGTTCGGGTCGCGATGCCATCTGGGTGATCGTCGACCGGCTGACGAAGTCTGCTCATTTCCTCCCCATCCGACTCACCGATTCTCTGGACACCCTGGCGCAGTTATTTGTCTCCGAGATTGTCCGTCTCCATGGCACTCCAGTCAGCATCATCTCCGATCGAGACGCACGTTTTACTTCGAGGTTCTGGCGTAGCCTCCAGCACGCCCTTGGTACGAACCTCCATTTCAGTACAGCGTTTCATCCGCAGACGGACGGCCAGTCGGAGAGGACGATCCAGACTCTTGAGGACATGCTGCGGGCCTGTGTTCTCGATTTTGGGGGCAGTTGGGAGAGGCACCTTCCGTTGGTGGAGTTTTCCTACAACAACAACTACCACTCGAGCATCCGGATGGCTCCTTACGAGGCACTCTATGGCCACTGCTGCAGATCCCCCCTGTGTTGGGACAAGGTCAGAGAGCGCCAGTTAGAGGGACCAGAGATCGTTCACCAGACCTCAGAGATGGTGAAGACGATTCGCGAGCGTATCCGAGTCGCTCAGAGTCGTCAGAAGTGCTACGCCGACCGTCGTCGCCGTGAGCTCACCTTCGAGGTTGGTGACCATGTGTTCTTGAAGGTGTCCCCGATGAAGGGCATCTTCCGATTTGGTGTGCGGGGCAAGCTGAGTCCGCGTTTCATTGGGCCGTTCCTCATCCTCGAGCGAGTTGGAGAGGTGGCCTATCGCATAGCTCTGCCCCCACAGTTGGCTCAGGCTCATGACGTCTTCCATGTCTCGCAGCTGAGGCGATATGTCCACGATCCTGCTCACATCATCCCGTTCGAGCCGCTCGTCTTCGAGCCGGACTTGTCTTTCGTGGAGCAGCCGATTGAGATCCTGGACCGCCGCGAGAAGAGGCTCCGCACCAAGACCGTCCAGCTGGTCAAGGTGCGATGGCAGCACCGTTCCGGTGCCGAGGCCACTTGGGAGCTTGAGGACGCCATGCGTGACGCGTATCCGCATCTTTTCCTTCTTAGATGTTCTTGTATTTATTTTGAGGACAAAATTTCCTAAGGGGGGGAGAATGTTATATATGTGTCACTTTTTGCCTGCTGGTAACCATTGGAGCATTTTGACAGTTTTTGAGTTTTTTTCATTTTTCGATCGGAACCGCAAAATTTTGGACTGTTAGCTATCGTCCTGTGTTTGAGGACTCCGATTGAAAATCTAACTGCATATTATGTGTCCTGGTGCCATTTTAAGCCACTCACGAAAATTTCATCGAATTCCGGTAACGTTCCAGAATTTCACAGTTCCGGGGCGTATCCGGGTTTTGACCGAGCGAGAAGTCATTGGGAGACTTGACTTGGTCAAGTGGACCCTTGACTTGGTCAAACTTTTGGATTTTAGTGTGGTTGGGTTGACTAGTCAAACCACACTTAAGCCTCCCTAAGCTAGCTTAAACCCTAATTAACCTAGCTTAGCCTAATCTAAATGAGGTTTGACTTATTTAAAGAAAGCAAAAAGGTGCTCTTCACTATTCATTGTCTTCTCCAACTCTTTTTCTCTCTCCCCCTCTCTCTTTTTCAAGCTTTTGAGCCACCTAGGGTGCCCAAACCTTAAAACCCAAAACATAGAAAGGGTAGATCCGGTCCCGATCTACACCCCGGTGGTTTCAAATCCGAATTCCGGCGAGTCTAGCCCTTTCTTCCGCCCTCTCTTCTCCTCATATCGGAGCCATTTCGGAGGTGGGAAGAGGTCTTGGTGGTGGAGACCCTTGGAGAGGCGTTTCGGTGCGCGGAGAGCAACCGAACATCCCTTCCTTCCCTTGGTAAGCTCTTTTTCCTCTTCTTTTTGGCTTAGATGCTTGTTAGGAGGGTGGTTTTGAGGTTGGGTGGTGGCCGGCGGCTGTGGGTGGCTGTCGGTGGTGGTTGGGGGCGGTCGGAGGCCAATGGTGGCCGGTGGTTGGTGGTAGAGGTGCTCAGAGAGGGTGGTGGTCTGTCCCGGGCAGGATGGCAGCAGGCAGGCGCAGCAGGCAGCGCGCAGGCGTGCAGTGGTGGGGCGCGTGCGCGCGTGCGCGCGGACGTGCGCGCGGGCATGCGCTCGGGTGGCGCTGGGCGTGGGCGTGCTGGCTGTGTTGGGTGCTGGGTGTGCTGGGCGAGGGTGCTGGGCGCTGGGCGCTGGGGCGCTGGGCGCTGAGCACTGTGCAGGAGCATGCGCGCGGGGCGCTGGGCAGAAGCGCAGGCGTGCGCGCGGTGAGGTGAGCAGCGGATGAGTGCGGGCGGGTGCACGTGCGGGGCGCTGCGCTGGGGCGCAGTGCGCGCGGGGGCACCTGTGCGGGGCTGGTCGAGCGGATGGTGCGAGTGCAGCGGAGGTGCGCGCGTTGTGCGCGCGGGGCGAGGCGCTGGGCGCGCGGGGCGTGTGGTGTGCGCGCGGGCTGCTGCGATGGGGCGCAGTGGGCGCGCGGTGCACCCGGGTGGCTCGGCTGCATGTCCAGGCGTGCGGGCAGGGGCCCGGCGGTGCGCCTGGGTGCGCAGGCTGAGGCGCGGCGGTGCATCCGGGGGCGGGTGGCCGTGCGGGTGGTTGCCGGGAGTGCGGGAATGAGTCGGGATGCTCAGGCTAACGTGCGTACGGGTCGTATGTACATTTGCCCGAGTGTTGGGTATTTTTAGAGTATTTTGTAGTATTTGTGTATTTTACTCACCGGGTTGATTACCCTGTCTTGCAGATCTTGACGGACGATCGCGCGACGACCCGGTTACCGGTGAGTGGGACAACCCAACCCAGTTGGGAGGCGCTACATGCACTTGGGCGTGTACCGTCCTCCCCTGGGGCACATAGTTAATATTAACTGTTATATTGTAATCCATGCAAGCATGACTAATGTGTAGAATGCATGCCACCCTAGACTTGCATGTTAGGGACTTGCACCCTTAGGATATGTGCATGAGCCGTGCATCCTGTCACCTCGTTATCATGCTAGGAAAGCCCCGACCTATGCATGCGTCCTATTAGTTTGATTTATTTACTTAAATGCAAGCTTGTGATATTGTTAGCATGCCTTGGGGAATATAAGGGGGCCTTGTGAGGTAAACATTGAGACCCGGGCTAGGGTACTCCGTGTTCCTTGTTTGGTTGGCGGATGTCCTATATCGGGACCTCAGGTTGCCCTCCCAAGGCCTCTTTTCCCTCTTTATTATCTTATGTTTTCCCCGCATCTTGGTTATGCGCGCTGGTGGAATTCTGAAGAATTCAAGACATTAGAGTTGTAGAGATGTGTTGTCAGCGGATCCGAGTGGATCATATGCGATGGATAGGCTGTTCTGTTCCCTTCGTTGGATCCATGTAGAGACTACCTCAGCGTTAGAAAGGTCGTCCCGTGCAGGGGCTCCCATCAGTAGGCACCTCCTGATTTGGTAGATGGACTGTGCTGAATGTGGGAGTGGCCAAACGACCTACGGAGTGGGGAGAGACTATCGGTGGACCAAGGGTGACCAACAGCCTAGTCAATCCCAAGAGCCTATGTCACCTATTGAGGGGTGAGGGTGAGGGTGTGGTGGGCCGGCGATGTGGCGACCCACTGGATTGTGTAAGGATGATTATCAGCCTATTAAGTCCCAACATCCTTTGTCACCTATTGAGGGGTGAGGGTGAGGGTGAGGGTATGGTGGTTCGGCGATGTAACGAACCCCCGGATTTGTGTTGTTTATGCCACTTTGAGGCTAGTGACTTGATTAAATGTGGTTAATATAAACTGTATGCATGGGTTGTGCTATTCACTGAGCGTGTGGCTCACCCCTCGCATAATTATTTTCTCCAGTGATTACCGAGGCGGACTTGAAGGAGGAGCTTCCCGACGACTACACCAATAGCGGAGTAGCGCCACGTCCCTCGAGTTTTGAGGCCATCAGCATCCTTCCTTTTGATTGTATGTATATATTTCTGTGCTTGGGCACCTAGTATGGATTGTATTTGGATGTATTGTGGATATATTGGCTCTCACAGGACGTATGATTATGTATCGAGTCTGTAAAGTGTTGTTGATTTACATATTCAGTCTTTTTAGCTTCCGCATTTTGGTGTATATATCATGTCAGCCTTGCTTTGTTGCCTGTGTTGTCTTTTTAGCTGTTGTTTATGGTATATTATTGATCTCTTGTATTGACTGCTGATATCATGTATACCCTTGCCGCGTCCCGGGGACGGCCGCCCTGGGCGTGACAGTGTGTGTGTGGCCCCTTAAGTGGGCGTGCACCCTTCTTCTTCTCTCCCCATCTCTCTCACTCACTCAAACCCATCTCCCCTTCTCTATTTTTCCACCAGTAGGGCTTGAAGAAGAGGTTGAAATAGGAAGCCCTAGAAGGAGAAAAGGAAGGTGAGGACTTGATCTACCTTTCCATGGTCTTGGATTTGATTTCCCCTTTGTGTGATCTCCTCTCTTAGCCCCTTTTCTCCTCTGTTTTCAGCCACTCTTAGGCTGAGAAGGGGCTTGGTGGTGGTGGCTTTGGTGGTGGTGTTTCGGTGCGCGAAGGGCACCCGGTTTCACCCCTTTGTCTTTCCTCCCTTGGGTGAGTCCTTCTCCTCCCATTTCCTTGTTTAGATGCATGTTAGGGTGTGCATATGGAGTATGCATGGTATGCATGTGTGTTAGAGGTGTGGGAGGGCTGAGGAAGGGGGTGGGATTGGCTCGGGCGCGCGTGCAGGGTCATCCGCTGATTGAATTTTTAAGTTGTTATTAATTACCGCAAGTGCACGGATCATTACAGAAGTATAGATCTAGCAAATACGGGTCGATCCCACAGAGAATTGTTCAAATTAAATTATTAATTGATTTACCTAATCGAATTAGACAGGAAGATTGATGAAGGTTTATTTATTTATTTATTAAAAAACGGATATTAATATAAAAAGATAACTAGGGTTTTAGAATCCACCATGCAATACCAATTTAGGGGTTATATTCAAATGTGAAACTCCACCATATAACTCAATCAATATTGACGTTAGTCAAATACCAATCGGAAATTAAATATTTAAAATCATATTAATTATTTCATAAAATGATCTATCTCCCTTCCCTTTATAAAATCTACCAACTCAATATTCAACTTGTTAAGAAGATTATAAATATCGGACAACCTAATCAAAGCATATTTTATCAAATCAAATACAAGAGATTTTTGAAGAAGGTAATAAGAAATTCACATGAAAGGTTTCAAAAGAGAATTGAAGGAGAGATTGATATTCAATAAAGCAAACAATATGGAGAATTCAGATCTAAATATAAAATCCTAAACTAGCATTGCATGGTTTCATCTTCAACCCTAGTTGAAGATTTAGCTACTAGAAAACATGATCAAACTAAATAAAAAATCAAAAATAAAAGACATCATATTATTGAAAAATTCTTGAAAATAAAAATACTAAAGTAATATTAAAATTCAGATCTAAATATATACAAACATCCAAAGATATGAGATGAAAAGAAAAACAAAAACAAAGCAAAACTCTTGAATCTTTCTTCTCCTTTGGTTGTCCCTTTGCCTCCTTCTTTGATTTTTCTTGGCTTCATATGTGTTCCTTTTATAGCCTCCAGCCTTGAATCTTGACCATTGATTTGCAATGAATTGGATGGTTAAGATTGGCCATCAACCTTCCTCATATGAATATTTGACAATTTTAGCAGGTAAAATCTTTCATTCCCGTCATTAATTTTCTGCAGAATCTTCGGATGAATTTTTGACCCCTAATAAGGTGGAATTGCAAAATATTCATGAAACATTGATTTGTAGATCTTGAAAATATCTTTTCAACGCCATATTTTGGGCCAAAATACGATATTTGAGGCAAAAGTTATGGTCAAAATAGTGGGACGGTTTTAACATTGATTTGAAGAATATTTGATTGGATTTTGATTTTTGATTCTCTCTTCACCAAATCTTTATCTAGCATAATTTTGGATCTTCAAGAATCCTCTTGATTCTCCTTCATATCTTTAAATGCTTTATAGAATATTTTGCATTGATAATCATCATTTATCTCAATTACCTGCAATAACAAATAAATTCTGAATATTAGTCATTATTACACATAAAATTAGGAAATAGAAAACTAAATTAAGGGGATTAAATGTGCAAATAATACGCTTATCAAATACCCCCAAACCTAGATTTTGCTAGTCCTCTAGCAACTAAAGTGATTAAAAACAAGGATAAGGCCACTTTCGCAGGCTCTCACGGTTGCATTTAGCGTATGCAACAAGCCCTTAAACCCCTAGGTCACCCCTAGTGGACGAGTTTGACTCGTGAGGGTTTGCAGCGAATCTACCCACAAAATTCTTTTTTTTTTTTTTTCTGCCATAATCCCATGATAGTATCAAAGAGCTCAAGATATTAAATTCTTTTCAGAAAAGTACTTAATGTAATGACATGGTGTGCTCGTGAAAATCTGGACAACACTCAAGAGATTCAGACTCCTAAGTAGAATTTTCCTTCTAATTGCTGTCGAACGGTTGGTTCTCCCTTAGACACTGAGTCAAAACCAGAATAGTCTACTAAGCCAGTAAGAGATTTGGATGTTCACTTTATTACCTCATGGGCTTTATATGTGATATTCCAGCTTACTTACTATCTTTTACAGGGAGGCTTTCACTCTATCACTGTCGAATCGGTCTTTAAACTTCAACATAATGATTGCTAAGCTCTTTGTTCAAAGCACCTTAGATATTATCTCATTGAATTTTTTTTTTTCTTCTTCTTCTTTTTTTTTTTTTTTTTTTTTTTTTTTTTTTGAAAAAAGTACTCTATCAATTTTTTTTTTTAAGACCTAATGATAAGTAGCCCTTTTCCACTGTACTTGTGATTCAATGGTTGCTTTTCAATTGATGTAAACCCTAACTCCTTATCAAGCAAACCAATGAACTAGACTTTTAGGTTCAACAGGTTTTAGAAAGTTCTTAACATTCTAGGCAATTATTAAGTCGACTCCACAAATTCATCTTAACTCAAAAATGCATCCAGATGTGTAGTGACTTTTCCAATATCAAGCACTTAAGACCTACTAAAATAGAAATTAACATAAGAGTTCATGCTACCATCATAGGGATATAGGCATTTTTTTTTTTTTTTTTTTGAATACTCTATTGTAACTGAGAATAATGAATCACATGATAAATTCAAAATGTCAAAAACCTCCCAAACCTAATCCACACATTGTCCTCAATGTTCATATGTTTGGACACGTGAAATATCAAGAATGGAGAATAAAAAAGGAAGAATTTTACCATATCAAGTGATCACCATTGAACTGCTGCTATACGATGGCATCAAAACAATTTTGTTAGTTCAACATACTTTAAAATAAAGACTACATCCAATGACTCGATGATAGTGGATGCAAACAAACATAAAATCTAGACTGAAAATGGAAAATTACCCTAACGCCCCCAAACCTAATCCAGCATGAACAAGGAAATGATGATTCGGGAGGAAAGGCAACCCAGAAAAATATAGTACAAAATGATTACCAAGAGAGCTTAATCTTGATAGATGGAATCATGGAGGTGAATGACCTCCATTTTCTCCAGTGGTAACTCCAAAAATGGGTTTAAGTTCTAGCTTGGGAGGCTTATCAATGGAAGGAAGGGGTGGTGACAGAGGAGGGGGCTCAGACTTTGGTTGCCACTTATTAAATGGGATGGTTGTTTCTGAATCTAGGAGAGCATTTACTTCCATGATCGATTTTTCCATATCAAAATTTTCTCCAAAGTGGGCAAGACAAAACTCCAAAGGATCTTTCGTGCTCATAGAATAATGTTTCAAATCCTCTAATTCATCATTATAATCTCCTAGTTGTTTGCCAATGTGGAAGATATTTAGGTCAACTGTCATATTTCCAAAAGATAATTTCATCAATCCATTTCGACAGTTAATCAAAGCATTAGACGTAGCCAGGAATGGTCTGCCTAAAATTATAGGAATTTGCCCTTTCGGGTTTAGAACAGGTTGGGTTTCTAAAACTATAAAGTCAACAGGAAAGATGAAATCCCCAACCTTAATCAAGACATCCTCAATGACACCTTTAGGAATTTTCACAGATCGATCTGCTAATTGTAAGGTCACTGGGGTAGGTCTCAATTCTCCTATGCCTAACTGTTTGTACACTGAATAGGGCATTAGATTGACACTTGCACCTAAGTCTAGCAAAGCTCGATCAATACGAGTGTCTCCAATCACACATGCAATGGTGGGACAACCTGGGTCCTTATACTTGATTGGAGTTTCACATGAAAGAATGGAGCTTACATGGGATGCTAGGAAAGCTTTCTTGGGTACATTGTTGGTCCTCTTTTGGGTGCATAAGTCCTTCAAAAATTTAGCATATGCTGGTACTTGTTGGATAGCATCTAGGAGCGGAATGTTCACGTGAACTTGCTTAAACACTTCTAAAATTTTATCTAGCTGGGTAGATTTCTTAGTTGAACCTAATCGCTGAGGATATGGGGCCTTGGGAACATAAATTCTCCCAGGAGAATCATTGGGCTTTGCTTTCTCTAGGATGGATGGGCTAGGAGGGATGGGTTGAAACCTGGGTCCTCATGAATAAATTTGGGCTTGTCCTTATCATCTTCAACATCATTATTAGGCATAATAACCTTGTTGTCCACTTGTCTACCAGACCTAAGAGTAGTGATTGCAATAACCTGGTTGGACTGGTTACTAGAAAAATCTTGGATTTTGTTATATATGTGTCACTTTTAGCCTGCTGGTAACCGTTGGAGCGTTCTGGCAGTTTTTCGTTTTTTTCGGTTTTCGATCGGAACCGCTAATTTTTGGACTGTTAGCTATCGTCCCGAGTTAGAGGACTCCGATTGGAAATCTAACTGCATATTTGGTGTCCTGGTGCCGTTTTAGACCTCTCACGAAAATTTCGTTGAATTCCGGTAACGTTTCCAAAATTTCACAGTTCCGGGGCGTATCCGGGTATTTTAAGTCGCTTACTATATAAGAGGTGAGCTAAAAATATCTGGCACTATTCATCATCTCCTACCTTGAGCCCTCTCTCTCCTCTCCTCCGTTTTTCTTGCTTTTGAGGCCCTTAGACCCCTCAAAGCTTAAAACCCAAAACCTAGGAAGTGTAGATCGGGTCCCGATCTACACCCCGGTGGTTTCAAATCCCATTTCCGGTGAGATTTGCCCCTCCGTCCGCCCTCTCTTCGTCCCTGATTTGAGCCATCTCGGTGGTGGAGGTAGATCCGGGCGTTGGAAACCTTTTGGGAGAGGTTTCGGTGCGCGGAGAGCAACCGGATTTCCTTTCCTCCCCTTGGTAAGCCTCTTTTCCCTCTCTTTCTTGCTTAGATGTATGCTAGGAGGGTGGAAATGGGGTTGGGAGGAGGTTGGCGGCGGTGGGTGGCCGCCGGAGGGCTGTGGGAGGCGGTCGGAGGCTGTGGTGGTGGTCGGAGGTGGGTGGTAGAGGAGCTCGGGCTGGCAGGCGTGCAGCTCGGGCTGGCGGGCTGCTGTCTCGGGCAGGGCAGCAGCGCAGGGTGGTGCAGGCGTACGCGCGTGCTCGCAGGCGTGCGCGCGTGCGTGCGCTCGGGCGGTGCTGGGGGGCGCTGGGCGCTGGGCACCGCAGGCAGGCGTGCGCGCGGCGTGCGCTCGGGGACCAGTCGGACAGTGCTCGGGTGGGTAGGCGAATAGGGCTCGGGCCACTCGGCGACGCGCGCGGGTAGGCAGCGCGGGCAGCGCGCGCAGGCTGGTAGGCGCGCTGGGCACGTGCTGCCAGGCGCGCTGGGCGCGTGTTGCGCGTGCGTGCGCGTGGACGCTGGGTGAGGGTCCCGGGTGCTGGGCGCTGAGCACCGGGTGCTGGGCCACGGGTAGCGGGTGCTGGGCGCTGGGTCAGGGCCCGGGGCGCTGGGCGCCGGGCGGGCAGAGGGCTCGCGGGTGCTGCGCGTGGGGCGCAGGGCACTCGGGCGTGCGGCAGTGAGTGCAGTGGGGGTCGTGCAGGGTGCGCGTGGGGTGCTCGCGGGGGCACGGCAAGGCGGGGGTGGTGCGCGCGTGGTGCGTGCGGTTAGAGGCAGGTGGTGCGCGCGGGGTGCGCGCGGAGCGAGGTGGTGCGCGAGGGGTGCGTGCGGGGCGAGGCGCTGCGCGCGGGGCGTGCGGGGTGCTCGCGGGCCAGCGCGAGGCGTGCGGGGTGTGCGCGGGCGGCTGCGCTGGGGCGCAGGGGGCGCGCGGTGCACCCGGGAGGTTCGGCGGTGCGCGGGGTGCGTTGGCTGAGGCGCGGCGGTGCACCCGGGCGGTCGAGCGGCCGTGCGGGTGGTTGCCGGCCGTGCGGGTGGTAGCCGGAGTGCTCGGGCTAGCGTGCGTGCGGGTCGTATGCACGTTTGCCCGAGTGTTAGGTGATTAGTTGTGGGTTTTGTATGTTTGGGTATTTTGGAGTATTTATGTATTGTTCTCACCATATTGAATGTCTGTCTTGCAGATCTGGACGGACGGTCGCGCGACGACCCAGATACCGGTGAGTGGGACAATCCAACCCAGTAGAGAGGGGTCATACGCATTTGGGCGTATACCGACCTCTCCTGGGGCACCATGGATGAATATTAACCAGCAGTAATATGTAATCCATGCTTGCATGATTTTAATGTAGAATGCATGCTACCCTAGTCTGTGTATGTTAGGGACTTGCACCCATAGGATAGGTGTAAGAGCCATGCACCATGCCCCCCTGTTTTCATGTTAGGAAACCTCGGCCTACGCATGCGTCCTACTAGTTTGTTTATTAATTTAAATGCTAGTGTATGTTAAATCGCATGCCTTAGATAATATTATAGGGAGGAGCCTTGCGAGGTCAACATTGAGACCCGTGTTAGGGTACTCCGTGTTCCTTGTTTGGTTGTCGGGATGTCCTGTATCGGGACCTCATGCTGCCCTCCCAAGGTTTCTAGTCCCATTAATATTATAAGTAATGTATTATAACTGTTATGAATATTAGCATATTTAGTGAATATTATAGGGGAGGGGCCTTGCGAGGACAGCGGTGAGACCCGGGTTAGGGTACTCCGTGTTCCTTGTTTGGTTGTCGGGGTATCCTATATCGGGAACTCACGCCGCCCTCCCGAGTTTCTTTCCCCCAATGATATTCCACCCTTGCTAATTACTGTACATGTTCCCCGCATCTTGGTTATGCGCCCTGGAGGAACTCTGAAGAGTTCATGACATTTGAGTTGTAGAGATGTGTTGTCCGCGGATCCGAGTGGATCATATGCGTATGGATAGGCTATTCTGTTCTCTTCGTTGGATCCGGTAGAGACTGCCCCAGCGTTAGAAAGGCCGTCCTTCGGAGGACCCACATCAGTAGGCGCCTCCCGATATTTGTGACGGACTGTGCTGAAGTTGTGGGTGGAGACCAAGCGGCCTACGGAGTGGAGGAGAGACTATCGGTGGACCAAGGGTGACCAACAGCCTAGTCAGTCCCAAAATCCTATGTCACCCGTGGTAGGGTGAGGGTGAGGGTGTAGTGGGTTGGCGATGAGCGACCCGCTGGATTTGTCTATGGGTGATTATCAGTCCCAATAGCCTATGTCACCCATTGATGGGTGAGGGTGAGGGTGTGGTGGTTCGGCGATGTACGAACCACTGGATTATGTTGTTATGTCTTAGAGGCTGGATAAATAATGGAATTGTGGTAAATATTGTCTGTGATGCATGGTTGTGCTGTTCACTGAGCGTGTGGCTCACCCCTCGCATATGTTTTTCCCCAGTGGTCACTGAGCCTGAGCTAGAGCCGGAGCAGCAGTTGGAGCTTTCCGAGGGATTCCTTCAGTAGCGGAGCAGCGCCACGTTCCGCGAGTGCCAGAGGTTATCAGCATCCCTTCTTGACTGTATGTATTTGATTTTCGTGCTTGGCACGTGTTTGTATATGTTCAGTTGTATTTGTGTATATTGGCTCTCACAGGACATATGATTGAGTATCGAGTCTGTAGAATGTTTATTTACAGATTCAGTCTTTTGCTTCCGCATTTGGTGTATATATCATGTCAGCCCCTTTGTAGCCTGTGTGTCATTCTAGTTGTTTGTGTATGATATATTATTGACCTCCTGTGTAGATTCTGATATTTTATATACACTTGCCGCGTCCCAGGGACGGCCGCCCTGGGGCGTGACAGATTTGTCCTTGAAGAATGGGTCCTCTAGGGTTAGGCTCAGGTTGACTAGGAAATTTTCCTTTATCTCTCTCATTTATGGTGGTGGCCAATTGACCAACTTGAATCTCGAGACGGGAGATTGCCTGTGTGGTGGATTGAAGGATTTGCCCTGTAGATTGCATAAATTGATTCAAAGTGGCAGACATCTGGGAGGATGATTGAGTTAGATTTTGAGTGGACTTCATAAGAACATCTAATCCTTTCTCAAAGGAAGAGAACTTCTTCTCATTTTCTGTTTGAAACCCAGGCGGAGGAAATGGAGTAGGAATGGGTCCTGTGTTTGGTCTAGGATACATGGGAGCTTGAGGAGGTCCCTGTGGGCCTCCCTGGTGTGGGCCTTGAGTCCACGACAGATTTGGATGATTCCTCCATCCAGGATTATAAGTTTGAGCATATGGGTCATTTTTCTTCCACTGTAAGCTATTGGCATGTTCGGCCCAACTTTCCTTGTGGGATGACAGGGAAGGACAGTCTTCCGCTAGGTGATTTGAAGATTTACATAAAATGCAGACAATAGTAGAGTTGGAGGTGGAGATTTGATTAACAGAATCATGATTTGGTTTCATCTCTAGGGCCTCTACTCTACGAATGAGAGATGCAAACTTGGCTTCAGACTCAAAGCTACTATCAATGGAATGAATACCTCCCTTAGAAGGCATGGGTTTCTCAGGCTCTCTAATTGTCTCCCATTGCATGGATTTTTCAGCTACTTCTTTCAAAAATGCCCATGCTTCAGTTTCATTTTTATTGGTAAATTCACCACTACACATTGATTCAACCATAGTCCTTGTGGTGTAATTCAAACCTTCATATAAAATTTGCACTAATCTCCAAACCTCAAATCCATGATGAGGACATTGCAACAACAAGTCCTTGAATCTCTCTAAATATCTCCATAAAGATTCTCCCTCCTTTTGAATGAATTGATTTATATTCATGCGAATCTTAGTAGTTTTATGCTTAGGAAAGAACTTCTTCAAAAATATCATAACTAATTGATCCCAAGTGGTGATAGATTTTGCAGGTAGAGCATACAACCACTTTTTAGCATTATCTTTGAGGGAGAAGTTGATTAACCTCAACCGGATTGAATCATCAGTTAGCTGTTGAAGTTTTAGAGTGGAACAAACTTCCTCAAATTCCCTAATGAAAAGATATGGATCCTCAGATCCATCAAATTTTGGGAGCATATTAATCATCCCAGGCTTGATCTCAAAGTTGTTAGCATTGGTTGTTGGTAACACAATGCATGAGGGTTGCGTAGTTCTAGATGGATACATGTAATCCTTCAAGGTCTTTGGAATGACATCTACTGTGTTATCCATGGTGATGGTTGAATCGGTACGAATCAATCGGTTTTTAGAATCCCTAGACCAAATGCTCATAAATCAAAATATCTCAAATCAAGAATATACTTTCACAACCAACATATTAAGATTTATCTTGTTAAGTGACGGAGGATGATTTTTAAAAGATCTAGTTGTTGAGGATCTTCCTCCTTAAGGACAGCTCCTAACTGTTCCAAGATATGCCTTAAGCTTGCCAGTTAACGATCAACCACTCAACAACCAGGAAAGTGTAAAGGATTAGTGGGGGGTCTTCCACGCTTTCGCGTGTTCCTCAATTAAGTAACCACGTCCTTTAAGGTAGAAACCTTATGAAACCACTTTCCTAGACATCATTAAACGGTTAATGGCTCACTGGAGTATCTTGGCGTCTCTTGTCCTATTGAGCTCGAAAACCTAGGGCCAAGTCTACTTCATCTTATTTTAATTAGGCTCATGGGTTTGACAAATGCTCAAGATGATGATTTGTGGGCCAAGGAAGGGCGATGAAATCCCCACCTTATGTTATGTGGGACAACCCTTAGATGGATTAATTAATGTATGCTAATTGAAAAATGCACACACCGAAAATCCCAATCAACCCCAAAAGTAACCCACTTGCAGAAGATTCGTGGGTGAATGAAATACTCACAACTCACACACAGTGAGGGAAGAATTAAATCCACCTTTTTGCCGTGATGAAATGGTTCACCTTAGGGTCGCCTTCGAACACTTTTGGATACTCGTTTAGAGAAAGAATGGTCTAAGCCTTACACCATTCTTTGTTGTGTTCTTGTAGGTTCTTGATATCCTACAAAATATGAAGAGAAAAAAATCAGCAAAAGTAAAGAAAAAAAACTAATCCGAAAGATAAATCAACATCAAATATAATATGAAACAATTCCCCGGCAACGGCGCCAAAAACTTGATTGAATTTTTAAGTTGTTATTAATTACCGCAAGTGCACGGATCATTACAGAAGTATAGATCTAGCAAATACGGGTCGATCCCACAGAGAATTGTTCAAATTAAATTATTAATTGATTTAACTAATCGAATTAGACAGGAAGATTGATGAAGGTTTATTTTTTTTATTTTTATTTTTTAAAAAAATGAATATTAATATAAAAAGATAACTAGGGTTTTAGAATCCACCATGCAATACCAATTTAGGGGTTATATTCAAATGTGAAACTCCACCATATAACTCAATTAATATTGACGTTAGTCAAATACCAATCGGAAATTAAATATTTAAAATCATATTAATTATTTCATAAAATGATCTATCTCCCTTCCCTTTATAAAATCTACCAACTCAATATTCAACTTGTTAAGAAGAGCATAAAATATCAGAGAACCTAATCAAAGCATATTTTATCAAATCAAATACAAGAGATTTTTGAAGAAGGTAATAAGAAATTCACATGAAAGGTTTCAAAAGAGAATTGAAGGAGAGATTGATATTCAATAAAGCAAACAATATGGAGAATTCAGATCTAAATATAAAATCCTAAACTAGCATTGCATGGTTTCATCTTCAACCCTAGTTGAAGATTTAGCTACTAGAAAACATGATCAAACTAAATAAAAAATAAAAAATAAAAGACATCATATTATTGAAAAATTCTTGAAAATAAAAATACTAAAGTAATATTAAAATTCAGATCTAAATATATACAAACATCCAAAGATATGAGATGAAAAGAAAAACAAAAACAAAGCAAAACTCTTGAATCTTTCTTCTCCTTTGGTTGCCCCTTTGCCTCCTTCTTTTGATTTTTGGCTTCATATGTGTTCCTTTTATAGCCTTCAGCCTTGAATCTTGACCATTGATTTGCAATGAATTGGATGGTTAAGATTGGCCATCAACCTTCCTCATATGAATATTTGACAATTTTAGCAGGTAAAATCTTTCATTCCCGTCATTAATTTTCTACAGAATCTTCGGATGAATTTTTGACCCCTAATAAGGTGGAATTGCAAAATATTCATGAAACATTGATTTGTAGATCTTGAAAATATCTTTTCAACGCCATATTTTGGGCCAAAATACGATATTTGAGGCAAAAGTTATGGTCAAAATAGTGGGACGGTTTTAACATTGATTTGAAGAATATTTGATTGGATTTTGATTTTTGATTCTCTCTTCACCAAATCTTTATCTAGCATAATTTTGGATCTTCTAGAATCCTCTTGATTCTCTTCATATCTTTAAATGCTTTATAGAATATTTTGCATTGATAATCATCATTTATCTCAATTACCTGCAATAACAAATAAATTCTGAATATTAGTCATTATTACACATAAAATTAGGAAATAGAAAACTAAATTAAGGGGATTAAATGTGCAAA
Source organism: Acorus gramineus (assembly GCA_030737835.1). Lineage (NCBI taxonomy): Eukaryota > Viridiplantae > Streptophyta > Magnoliopsida > Acorales > Acoraceae > Acorus > Acorus gramineus. Next base: position 1,862,322 of record JAUJYN010000031.1, on the reverse strand, counting down.
TAATACGCTTATCATCCGCGCGCGTGCGCGCGCAGGCAAGCGCTGGCGCCCACAGTCGGGTGCGCTGGCGGGCGCGCGCGCTTGCGCACAGACGCACGGGCGTGCGCGCGGAGTGCTGCGCGGGGGCGCAGTGCGCGCGGGGTGCTGCGCAGGGGCGCAGTACGCGCGGTGCGGCGCAGGGCTTGACTCACGGTGCGCGCGGGCGCGCCCGAGCGTGCCCGCGCGCGCGGCAGCGTGTCTGGGCGCGCGGGCAGGTGCGCGGCAGCGCGTCCGGCGTGCGGGCTGGGGCGCGGCAGTGCGCCCGGGGCGCGGGCGTGCGGGCTTGCGTGCGCACCAGTGCGTGCGCGTGCGGGTGGCCGTGCGCATGGCTGCCCGTGGGTGCGGAAGGGTGTCGGGGCACTCGGACTCGCGTGCGTGCGGGCCCGTATGCATGCTTGTCCGAGTGTTGGGTATTTCTAGCGTATTTCTTATGTATTTGTGTAATTACTCACCATTTTGATTACCCATGTCTTGCAGATCTTGACGGACAGTCACGCGACGACCCGGGTTTTGGTGAGTGGGACAATCCAACCCAGTAGGGAGGCGTTCGATGCACGTAGGCATGCATTGCCCTCCCCTGGGGCACCATAGTTGCATATTAGCTAGTATTGAATGTAAACTATGCCTTGCATAAATATTTTGTTGTATCCATGCCACCTTAGACTTTGTATGCTAGGGATATGCACCCTTATATTGATTAATATGATGTATCCATGCCTCCTTAGATTTGTATGCTAGGGATATGCACCTTTACATCATATATAGAGGCCTATGCATGCCTAGACACTTTGCCCCGATCTGTGCATGTCTCCCACCTAGTTTAATTTAATTAAATCAAATGTGAGCATGCCTTAGAGAATATTATAACCTTGTTGTTATAATATATGTCTCCCCGCATCTTAGTTATGCGCCCTGGAGGAATTCTTGTGAATTCATGACATTATTTAGCGTTACCATCGGTGTCGACGGATCTATGAGGATCGTATCCGTGTGAGTAGGCTGTCTTCTCCTTATTGGTTGGATCCGATGTAGGTACTCCTCGGCGATGGCTGACCTGACAGAGGGCTTCCGTCTGGTACCTCCGATGTGTTCGGACAGTACTGGTAGTTGGAGTGGACTAGGTCGAGGCTACGAGGGTGGGAAAGGGCTACCGGGTGGACCAGGGGTGGAGAGCGGTCTAGTATGCCCCAAGAGGCCCATGTCACCCCTCGGAAAGGGTGAGGGTGAGGGGAGGGAGGCTACGAGGGTGGGAAAGGGCTACCGGGTGGACCAGGGGTGGAGAACGGTCTAGTATGCCCCAAGAGGCCCATGTCAACCCTCGGAAAGGGTGAGGGTGAGGGGAGGGAAAGTGGGTTGGCGATGAGACGACCCACTAGAATGTGTTGTTGCTCCCGTGTTAGGGGCTATAATTAATTGAGGTTAATATGAATTGTGATGCATGGGTTGTGCTATTAACTGAGCGTGTGGCTCACCCCTCGCATATATTTTTCTCCAGTGATATCTGAGTCGGATCTGAAGGAGGAGCTCCCCGAGGCACATCAGCAGTAGCGGAGCAGCGTCACGTTCTGCGAGTGAGAGGCCATCAGCATCCCCTTTCATTGTATGTATTGTATTCCGTGCTTGGGCCCACGTTTGTATATTATTTGGATGTCGTTGTATATATTGGCTCTCACGGGACAGTTGATTATGTATCGGGTCTGTAATATGTCTTTTGAATTACAGACTCAGTCTTTTAGCTTCCGCTACTTGTATATATCATGTCAGCCACCTTTCTGTCTGTGTTGTCATTTTCGATGTTGTATAGAGTATTTTATTGATCTCCTGTATAGACAGCTGATATCATATATACCATTGCCGCGTCCCGGGGACGGCCACCCTGGGGAGTGACATAATATATGTTTCCCTGCATCTTAGTTATACTGTTATATATGTGTCACTTTTAGCCTGCTGGTAACCGTTGGAGCGTTCTGGCAGTTTTTTTTTTTTTTTTCGGTTTTCGATCGGAACCGCTAATTTTTGGACTGTTAGCTATCGTCCTGAGTTAGAGGACTCCGATTGGAAATCTAACTGCATATTTGGTGTCCTGGTGCCATTTTAGGCCTCTCACAAAAATTTCATCGAATTCCGGCAACGTTTCCAGAATTTCACAGTTCCGGGGCGTATCCGGGTTTTTAAGTGACTTGCTATATAAGTGAGATCTAAAATTAGATTGGCACTATTCATCATCCCTACCAAATGATTTCTCTCTCTCCCCTCTCTCCTTTTCTTCGATTTGAGCCCCTTAGAGCCCTCAAACCCAAAAACCCAAAGCATAGAAAGTGTAGATCGGGTCCCGATCTACACCCCGGTGCTTTCAAATTCAAATTCCGGCGAGTTTTGCCCCTCCATCCCCCCTCTTTTCTCCTCTGATTTGGGCCATTTCGGAGGTGGGAGTAGATCCCGGCGTTGGAGGCCTTTGGGGAAAGGTTTCGGTGCGCGGAGAGCAACCGGACTTCCCTTCCTCCCCTTGGTAAGCCCTTTTTCCTCTCTTTTCATGCTTAGATGTATGTTAGGAGGGTGGTTATGAGGTTGGGTGGTGGTCGGCGGCTGTGGGTGGCCGTTGGCGGCGGTGGGGTGGTGGTCGGAGGCCATTGGTGGCCGGTGGTGGGTGGTAGAGGTGCTCGGCAGGTTGGTGGTCTGTTCCGGGCAGGATGGCAGCGGGCGCAGCAGGCTGGGGCACCAGGTGGCCGGGCGCGCAAGTGCGTGCGCGCAGGCGTGCGCGCGGCGTGTGCTCGGGTGGTGCTGCAGGCGTGCTGGGCGCGCTGGGTAGGGCTAGCTGCCCCGGGTAGGCTGGGAGCAGGCGCTCCATTTGCCGGGCGCGCGAGCGCGTGCGCGGGCATGCGCTCGGGGGTGCAGGGGGAGGCATGCGGGTAGGCTGGGCTGTGTGCGCTGGCAGGCCGGGCAGGCAGGCTGGGCGCGCAGGCGTTCTGGGTAGGAGGGCATCAGGCGGGCAGTACCCAGGCGTGCAGGCGAGCAGAGCTCGGGCCACTCGGCGATGCGCGCAGGCAGGAAGCGCGGGCACCAGCGTGGGCAGGCTGGCAGGCGCGCTGGGCGCGTGCTGCCAGGCGGGCTGGGCGCGTGTTGCATGGGCGTGCGCGTGGGCGCTGGTTTGAGGGTCCCGGGTGCTGGGCGCTGAGCGCTGGGAGTTGGTCACGGATTCTGGGCGCTGGGCGAGGGCGAGGGGTGCTGAGCGCTGGGCGCCGCAGAGGAGCAGGCGCGCGGGGCGCTGGGCAGAGGCACAGGTGTGCGCGCGGGGCGGAGCTGGTGGTGCGCGAGGGGTGCGCGCGGGGTGAGGCGCTGGGCGCGCTGGGCGTGCGGTGTGCTCGCGTGGTACGCGCGGGGGCATGCGGGGTGCGCGCGGGCTGCTGCGGCGTGGCGCAGTGGGCGCGTGGTGCACCCGGGTGGCTCGGCAGGCTGTCCGGGCGTGCGGGCTGAGTTTGGCAGGGCGCCTTGGCGCGCGGGCCGGGACTCGGCTGTGCGCCCGAGGCGGGTGGCCGTGCGTGCGGCTGCCCGGTGGGTTTGGGAGTGAGTCAGGATACTCAGATACGCGTGCGTACGGGCCGTTTGTACGTTTATCCGAGTGTTGAGTATTTTAGAGTATTTTATGTATTTATGTATTTTACTCACCGTATAAATGCCTGTCTTGCAGATCTTGACGGACGGTCGCGTGATGACCCGGACTCCGGTGAGTGGGACAATCCAACCCAGTAGAGAGGCGTTATACGCATTTGGGCGTATACCGAACTCTCCTGGGCACCATGGATTTATATTAACCAGTTGTAAAGTGTATTTCATGCGAGCATGATTTAAATGTAGAATGCATGCTACCCCTAGACTTGTATGTTAGCGACTTGCACCCTTAGGATATGTGTATGAGCCATGCATCATGTCCCCCTGTTCTCATGCTAGGAAGCCTTGGCCTATGCATGTGTCCTACTAGTTTATTTATTAAATTAAATGCTAGTGTGTGTTAAATGCATGCTTTAGATAATATTATAGGGAGGGGCCGTGCGAGGTCAACATTGAGACCCGGGTTAGGGTACTCCGTGTTCCTTGTTTGGTTGTCGGGATGTCCTGTATCGGGACCTCATGCTGCCCTCCCAAGGTTCTTGTCCCAATAATATTATATCTCTAATTGATAATCAATGGTTTACCCTTGTATGATTATTAGCATATTTAGTGAATATTATAAGGGAGGGGCCTTCGAGGACAGCGGTGAGACCCGGGCTAGGGTGCTCCGTGTTCCTTGTTTGGTTGTCGGGGTGTCCTATATCGAGAACTCACGCCGCCCTCCCAAGTTTCTTTCCCCCAGTAATATTCCACCCTTGCTATTGTTGTATATGTTCCCCGCATCTTGGTTATGCGCCCTGGAGGAATTCTGAGGAATTCAGGACATTAGAGTCGTTGAGGTGTGTAGTCGGCGGATCCGAGTGGATCATGTGCGTATGGATAGGCTGTTCTGTCCCCTTCGTTGGATCCGGTAGAGGCTGCCCCAGCGTTAGAAAGGCCGTCCCTTCCAAGGGTTCCCATCAGTAGGCGCCTCCTGATTTTAGTTTCAGACTGCGCTGAAGTTGTGGGTGAGGGCTTCCATCAGTAGGCACCTCCTGATTTGGTTTCGGACTGTGCTAAATGTGGGAGTAGATCAAGCGGCCTACGGAGTGGAGGAGAGACTATCGGTGGACCAAGGGTGACCAACAGCCTAGTTAGTCACAAAATCCTATGTCACCCGTGGTAGGGTGAGGGTGAGGGAGTAGTGGGTTGGCGATGAGCGGCCTGCTGGTTTTGTGATTGGATGATTATCAGTCCCAATATCCTATGTCACCCATTGAAGGGTGAGGATGAGGGTGTAGTGGGTTGGCGGTTGAGCAACCCACTGGTTTGACTATTTGTTACCATTTTGTGGTTGTTAATAAGAGATTGTGGGTTATAAAGATTGAATTGTGGTCAATATTGTCTGTGATGCATGGGTTGTGCTGTTCACTGAGCGTGTGGCTCACCCCTCGCATATGTTTTCCCCAGTTGTCACTGAGCCGGAGCCGGAGGAGCAGTTGGAGCCGTCCGAGGGATTCCTTCAGTAGCGGAGCGGCGCTACGTCTGCGAGTGCCAGAGGCTCCCCTTCGTGGGATCCGCGTAGTACAACCCCGACGTTAGACACGCTCCCGGTCAGAGGACCAGGCGAGCTACGGAGCGGGGAGAGGCTACCGGTGGACCGGGGGTGTAGAGCAGTCTAAGTCTCTCCCAAAGTCCCAAAATGTCTCCTTTCGGGAGTGAGGGTGTGGATGAGGCGAAGACGGGTCGCTCATGACCAAATTGTTGATTCGACCATTCCCGATGATGTTGGGTTCGGTCTTGTAAATGATGTTGAAGGACATCGTTGGGTGATCACCTAGAGATAGATGATCCGGAGGGGGTTAGTAGTGTTCTTTAAAATGATGTCTTCTTCTAGTGTTCCTTTCTGGATTAAGGGGCCTTGTGAGGTCGGCGTTGAAACCCGGGCTAGGGTACTTCGTGTTCCTTGTTTGGTTGTCGGGGTATCCTATATCGGGATTTCATGGTGCCCTCCCGAGGTTTCTTTTCCCAGGCAAGGGATACCATGTTATATATGTGTCACTTTTGACCTGTTGGTAACCGTTAGAGCATTCTGGCAGTTTTTGAGTTTTTTTTCGTTTTTTGATCGGAACCGCATAATTTTGGACTGTTAGCTATCGTCCTGAGTTAGAGGACTCCGATTGAAAATCTAACAGCATATTATGTGTCCTGGTGCCATTTTAAGCCACTCATGAAAATTTCATCGAATTCCGGCAACGTTTCTGAAATTTCACAGTTCCGGGGCGTATCCGGGTTTTTAAGTCACTTGCTATATATATGTGTGATCTAATTTCGAAAACACTGTTCATCATCCCTACCAATCATTCCCTCTCTCCTCTCTCTCATTTTTCTCCCTTTTGAAGCCCTTAGACCCCTCAAACCCAAAAACCTAAAGCACAAGAAGTGTAGATCGGGTCCCGATCTACACCCCGGTGCCTTCAAATCCCGATTCCGGCGATCCTAGCCCCCTCATCCACCCTCTTTTCATCTCTGATCGGAGCCATTTCGGAGGTGGGAGTTTCCCTCGGTGGTGGAAACCCTTGGAGAGGAGTTTCGGTGCGCGGAGAGCTACTGGACACCTCTTCCTCCCCTTGGTAAGCCTTCTTTCCCTCTTTTTCATGCTTAGATGCTTGATAGGGGGGGGTTTTTGGGGTTGGGTGGTGGTCGGCGGCCGTGGGTGGCCGTCGGAGGGCTGGGGTGGTGGTCGGGGGTCGGTGGGGGGTGGTGGGGTGCTCGGGTGTGAGGGGGGTTGCTGTTCGGGCATCAGGCCGCACAAACAGCACCGGCAGCAGCACAGCAGCGCGGCAGGCTGGGTGCGCGCGGGCGTGCGCTCGGGGGAGCTGGTGGCCAGCAGAGCGCGCGCAGGGTGTGCTGTGCGCGGGGGTGCAGGGCTTGCGTGCTGGTCGTGCTGGGCGTGCGGGTGCTGTGCCCTAGGAGCTGGTCTTGCGCGGCTGGTGCAAGGGCTGGTTGAGCGGCCGGTGCGGGGAGATGTGCGAGCGATCGATGCGCGCGGAGTGCGTGCTGGGCGCATTGGCGGTGCTGGGCGTGCGGGTGCTGGGGGTGATGGCCGAGGGCAGTGCGTGCGGGAGGTCGTGCAGGGTGAGCGCGGGGGCACGGCGAGGCAGTGGTGGCGCGCGGGGGGCGCGGCGAGGCGACTGTGGTGCGCGCGGGGCGCAGCAAAGCGGCGGTGGTGCGCGCGGGGTGTGCGCGGGGCGAGACGCTGCGCGCGGGGCGTGCGGGGTGCTCGCGGGCCGGCGCGAGGCGTGCGGGGTGTGCGCGGGCGGCTGCGCTGGGGCGCAGGGGGCGCGCGGTGCACCCGGGAGGTTCGGCAGCGTGTCCAGGCGGCGGGCAATGGCCCGGCGGTGCGCGGCTTGCGTGGGCTGAGGCGCGGCGGTGCACCCGGGTGGTTGCCGGCCGTGCGGGTGGTTGTCGGAGTGCTCGGGCTAGCGTGCGTGCGGGTCGTATGCACGTTTGCCCGAGTGTTGGGTATTTATTTGTGTGTTTTGTGTATTTTGGGGTAATTGTGGATTATACTCACCCAGTTGATATCCTGTCTTGCAGATCTCGACGGACGGTCGCGCGTCGACCCGACTTCCGATGAGTGGGACAACCCAACCCAGTTTGGGAGGTGCTACATGCCTTTGAGCGTGTACCGTCCTCCCCTGGGGCACATAGTTAGTATTAACTGCTTTGATATAATCCATGTAAGCATGATGTGTGTGTGTAGAATGCATGCCACCCTAGACTTGTATGTTAGGGACTTGCACCCTTAGGATTTGTGCATGAGCCGTGTATCCTGTCACCCCGTTATCATGCTAGGAAAGCCCGACCTGAGCATGCGTCCTATTAGTTTGATTTATTTATTTAAATGCAAACTGCGATATAGATTAGCATACCTTGGGAATATAAGGGGGCCTTGCGAGGTTAACATTGAGACCCGGGTTAGGGTACTCCGTGTTCCTTGTTTGGTTGTCGGATGTCCTACATCGGGACCTCAGGTTACCCTCCCAAGGTCTCTTTTCCCCATTTATGTCTTATTTACTTCCCCGCATCCTGGTTATGCGCGCTGGTGGAATTCTGAGGAATTCAAGACATTAGAGTTGTAGAGATGTGCTGTCAGCGGATCCGAGTGGATCATATGCGATGGATAGGCTGTTCTGTTCCCTCCGTTGGATCCGTGTAGAGACTACCCCGGCGTTGGAAAGGTTGTCCCGTGCAGGGTTCCATCAGTAGGCGCCTCCTGATCTGGTAGAAGGACTGCGCCGAACGTGGGAGTGGCCAAACGACCTACGGAGTGGGGAGAGACTATCAGTGGACCGAGGGTGACCAACAGCCTTGTCAGTCCCAAGAGCCTAGGTCACCTGTTGAGAGGTGAGGGTGAGGGTATGGTGGGCCGACGATGCGACGACCCACAGGATTGTGTATGGATGATTATCAGCCCATTAAGTCCCAACATCCTTGGTCACCTATGGAGGGGTGAGGGTGAGGGTATGGGGTTCGGCGATGTGACGAACCCCCGGATTTGTGTTGTTTATGCTGCTTTGGGGCTATTGACTTGATTTAAATGTGGTTAATATGAACTGTATGCATGGGTTGTGCTATTCACTGAGCGTGTGGCTCACCCCTCGCATCCAATCTTTTCAGTGATCACTGAGGAGGACTTGAAAGAGGAGCTTCCCGAGCGACTACACCAGTAGCGGAGTAGCGCCACGTCCCTCGAGTTTTGAGGCCATCAGCATCCTTCTCTTTGTTGTATGTATATATTTCTGTGCTTGGGCACCTAGTTTGGATTATGTATGGATTGTATTTGTGTATATATGGACATGTTGGCTCTCACAGGACATATGATTAAGTATCGAGTCTATAGTATGTTTTGATTACAGATTCAGTCTTTTAGCTTCCGCATTTGGTGTATATATTATGTCAGCCCTGCTTTTATCTGTGTTGTCATATTAGCTGTTGTGTGAGTATGTTTTTGAACTCCTGTTTACTGATGTCATATATACACTTGCCGCGTCCCGGGGACGGCCGCCCTGGGGTGTGACAATGGAAGCATCAAATGGATGGAAGATCAGGTGTGAGTTTTGGTGGGGGTTAAGTCCTTTTGGGCCGAGTGATTTCTGGTGAAGGCATATCTGTGGACCCGGGCAAGACGCTCGTCGCGTCAAATTGGCGTCGACCGTCGAACCCTGCTAGGATTCGGGGCTTCCCGAGTTTGGCGAGTTATTGCAGGAAGCTTGATGAGGGTCTCTCGAAGATAGTTGTTCCTCTTAACCGCCTTACTTGGAAGGATGTCCGGTTCGAGTGGTCCCCGTCTTGCGAGGAGAGCTTCCTGGAGTTTTATCAGAGGCTCACCTCAGCGCCAATTCTTACCTCTCCGTCTTGGAGTGGTGGGTTCGCAGTTGGGTAAAGGTGTGTCCACGATCCTGCTCACGTCATCCCGTTCGAGCCGCTCGTCTCTGAGCCGGACAGTCATTCGTGGAGCAGTCGATTGTGATCATGGACCGCCGCATGAGGAGGCTCTGCACCAAGACCGTTCAGTAGGTCGAGGTGCGATGGCAGCACCGTTCCGTTGTCGAGGACACTTGGGAGCTCAAGGATGCCAGGTGTGACGCGTATCTGCATCTTTTCCCTTTCCTAGATGTTTTTGCATATTTTGAGGACAAAATTTCCTAAGGGGGAAGAATGTTATATATGTGTCACTTTTAGCCTGCTGGTAACCGTTGGAGTGTTCTGGCAGTTTTTCATTTTTTTTTGGTTTTCGATCGGAACCGCTAATTTTTGGACTGTTAGCTATCGTCCTGAGTTAGAGGACTCCGATTGGAAATCTAACTGCATATTTGGTGTCCTGGTGCCATTTTAGGCCTCTCACGAAAATTTCATCGAATTCCGGTAACGTTTCTGGAATTTCGCAGTTCCGGGTGTATCCGGGTATTTTAAGTGACTTACTATATAGGTGAGATCTAAAATCTGATTGGCACTATTCATCATCCCTACCAAATGAGTTTTCTCTCTCCCCTCTCTCCTTCTCTTTGATTTGAGCCCCCTAGAGCCCTCAAACCCAAAAACTTAAAGCATAGAAAGTGTAGATCGGGTCCCGATCTACACCCCGGTGCTTTCAAATTCGAATTCCGAGGAGTTTGGCCCCTCCATCCCCCTCTTTTCTCCTCTGATTTGGGCCATTTCGGAGGTGGGAGTAGATCCCGGCGTTGGAGGCCTTTGGGGAAAGGTTTCGGTGCGCGGAGAGCAACCGGACTTCCCTTCCTCCCCTTGGTAAGCCCTTTTTCCCCTCTTTTCATGGTTAGATGTATGTTAGGAGGGTGGTTATGAGGTTGGGTGGTGGTCGGCGGCTGTGGGTGGCCGTTGGCGGCGGTGGGGTGGTGGTCGGAGGCCATTGGTGGCCGGTGGTGGGTGGTAGAGGTGCTCGGCAGGTTGGTGGTCTGTTCCGGGCAGGATGGCAGTGGGCGCAGCAGGCTGGGGCACCAGGTGGCCGGGCGCGCAAGTGCGTGCGCGCAGGCGTGCGCGCGGCGTGCGCTCGGGTGGTGCTGCAGGCGTGCTGGGCACACTGGGTAGGGCTAGCTGCCCCGGGTAGGCTGGGAGCAGGCGCACCAGTTTGCCGGGGGGTGCAGGGGGAGGCATGCGGGTAGGCTGGGCTGTGTGCGCTGGCAGACCGGGCAGGCAGGCTGGGCGCGCAGGCGTTCTGGGCAGGAGGGCATCAGGCGGGCAGTACCCAGGCGTGCAGGCGAGCGGAGCTCGGGCCACTCGGCGATGCGCGCAGGCAGGAGCAGCGCGGGCAGGCTGGCAGGCGCGCTGGGCGCGTGCTGCCAGGCGCGCTGGGTGAGGGTCCCGGGTGCTGGGCGCTGAGCGCTGGGAGCTGGTCGCGGATGCTGGGCGTTGGGCGAGGGCGAGGGGTGCTGAGCGCTGGGCGCTGGGCACCGCAGAGGAGCATGCGCGCGGGGCGCTGGGCAGAGGCACAGGCGTGCGCGCGGGTAGAGGCTGGTGGTGCGCGCGGAGTGCGCGCGGGGCGGAGCTGGTGGTGCGCGCGGGGTGCGCGCGGGGCGAGGCGCTGGGCGCGCGGGGCGTGCGGTGTGCTCGCGTGGTACGCGCGGGGCATGCGGCGTGCGCGCGGGCTGCTGCGGCGTGGCGCAGTGGGCGCGCGGTGCACCCGGGTGGCTCGACAGGCTGTCCGGGCGTGCGGCTGAGTTCGGCAGGGCGCCTTGGCACGCGGGCCGAGACTCGGCTGTGCGCCCGAGGCGGGTGGCTGTGCGTGCGGCTGCCCGGTGGGTTTGGGAGTGAGTCGGGATACTCAGATACGCGTGCGTACGGGCCGTATGTACGTTTGTCTGAGTGTTGAGTATTTTGATGTATTTATGTATTTTACTCACCGTATAATACCTGTCTTGCAGATCTTGACGGACGGTCGCGCGACGACCCGGATTCCTGTGAGTGGGACAATCCAACCCAGTAGAGAGGCGTTATACGCATGTTTGGGCGTATACCGACCTCTCCTGGGGCACCATGGATTTATATTAACCGGTTGTAAAGTTATTTCATGCGAGCATGATTTAAATGTAGAATGCATGCTACCCTAGACTTGTATGTTAGGGACTTGCACCCTTAGGATATGTGTATGAGCCATGCATCATGTCCCCCTGTTCTCATGCTAGGAAACCTTGGCTGATGCATGTGTCCTACTAGTTTATTTATTAAATTAAATGCTAGTGTATGTTAAATGCATGCCTTAGGTAATATTATAGGGAGGGGCCTTGCGAGGTCAACATTGAGACCCGGGTTAGGGTACTCCGTGTTCCTTGTTTGGTTGTCGGGATGTCCTGTATCGGGACCTCATGCTGCCCTCCCAAGGTTCTTGTCCCAATAATGTTATATCTCTAATTGATAATCAATGGTTTACCCTTGTATGATTATTAGCATCTTAGTGAATATTATAGGGGAGGGGCCTCGCGAGGACAGCGGTGAGACCCGGGCTAGGGTACTCCGTGTTCCTTGTTTGGTTGTCGGGGTGTCCTATATCGGGAACTCACGCTGCCCTCCCAAGTTTCTTTCCCCCAGTAATATTCCACCCTTGCTATGATTGTTTGCGTTCCCCGCATCTTGGTTATGCGCCCTAGAGGAATTCTGAGGAATTCAGGACATTAGAGTCATTGAGGTGTGTAGTCGGCGGATCCGAGTGGATCATGTGCGTATGGATAAGCTGTTCTGTCCCCTTCGTTGGATCCGGTAGAGGCTGCCCCAGCGTTAGAAAGGCCGTCCCTTCCAAGGGTTCCCATCAGTAGGCGCCTCCTGATTTTGGTTTCGGACTGCGCTGAAGTTGTGGGTGAGGGCTTCCATCAGTAGGCACCTCCTGATTTGGTTTCGGACTGTGCTGAAAGTGGGAGTAGATCAAGCGGCCTACGGAGTGGAGGAGAGACTATCGGTGGACCAAGGGTGACCAACAGCCTAGTCAGTCCCAAAATCCTATGTCACCCGTGGTAGGGTGAGGGTGAGGGAGTAGTGGGTTGGCGATGAGCGACCTGCTGGTTTTGTGATTGGATGATTATCAGTCCCAAAATCCTATGTCACCCATTGAAGGGTGAAGGTGAGGGTGTAGTGGGTTGGCGGTTGAGCAACCCACTGGTTTGAGTATTTGTTACCATTTTGTGGTTGTTAATAAGAGATTGTGGGTTATAAAGATTGAATTGTGGTCAATATTGTCTGTGATGCATGGGTTGTGCTGTTCACTGAGCGTGTGGCTCACCCCTCGCATATGTTTTCCCCAGTTGTCACTGAGCCGGAGCCGGAGGAGCAGTTGGAGCCGTCCGAGGGATTCCTTCAGTAGCGGAGCAGCGCTACGTTCCGCGAGTGCTAGAGGCTATCAGCATCCCTTCTTGACTGTATGTATTTTATTTTCCGTGCTTGAGCATGCGTTTGTATATATACTCAGTTGTATTTGTGTATATTGGCTCTCACAGGACAGATGATTGTGTATCGAGTCTGTAGTATGTTTATTTACAGATTCAGTCTTTTGCTTCCGCATTTGGTGTATATATCATGTCAGCCTCTTTGTTGTCTGTGTGTCATTCTGGTTGCTTGTGTATGATATATTATTGACCTCCTGAATGGATTCTGATATTTTATATACACTTGCCGCGTCTCGGGGACGCCCGGGGCGTGACATATACACCCTGGAGGAATTCTTGAGAATTCATGACATTAGAAATGTTAGGAAGCGTTGTCGACGGATCCAAGAGGATCGCATGTGTGTGGGTAGGCTGTTCTCTTCCCTTCGTTGGATCCGTGTAGTGACATCCCCGGCGTTAGACAGGCTGTCCTGACAGAGGGCTCCCATCTGTAGGTACCTCCGATGCATCGGACAGTGCTGATCGTGGGAGTATACCAGGTAAGCTACGGAGCGAGGGAGAGGCTATCGGTGGACCAAGGGTAAATAGCAGTCTAGTCAGTCCCAAAATGCCCATGTCACCCCCTAAAGGGTGAGGGTGATGGTGGGGTGGGTCGGCGATGTTACGACCCACCAGCATGTTCAGTTACTCCCGTTTAGGGACTGTAATTATTTTAGGGTTAATATGTGTTGCGTTGCATAGTTTGTGCCATTCACTGAGTGTGTGGCCCCCCCCTCGCATATTCTTCTCCTCCAGAGTGGTAGTTGTTTCCATGGGGTTCGCTTTGCGAACATGGAATGTTCACTCCCAAGGTTGTCCGAGTTGAAGAGGCCAGGTTGTAGCTGTCCTGATAGAGGGCTCCCATCCGTAGGTACCACCGATGCAGTTGGAGGGGTACTGATCGTGGGAGTATACCAGGTAGAGGCTACCCGGAAGAGGGCTAACGAATGATATCGCGAGCGTGGAATCGTTCTCCCCTTCATTGGATCCGATGTAGGAACTCCCCGGCGTTAGAGCTGTCCTGACAGAGGGCTCCCATCTGTAGGTACCACCGACGCGTTTGGAGGGTACTGATCGTGGGAGTGTACTAGGTCGAGGCTACGCGAGAGAGAGGCTACCGGTGGACCAGGGGTGTAGAGCAGTCTAAGTCTCTTCCCAAAGTCCCAAGATGTCTCCTTTCAGGAGTGAGGGTGTATATGAGGCGAAGACACATCGCCTCGTGACTCATTCGTTGTTCGACCATTCCCATAGTTGTTGGGTCCGATCTCGTGATCGATGTTGAAGGACATCGATGGGCGATTATCTAGATGTAGATGATCCAGTAGTGTTGAGTAGACCAGTAAATCCGGGTCTCTTCGACCGACGGTATGGTCTCTAGACCAGTAAATCCGGGTCTCTTCGACCGACGGTATGGTCTCTCCCCAAATATCCCAAGAGTCTCCCTCTGGGAGTGAGGGCGGGGGTGAGGTTGGTCACGCCGCCGCGTGACCCAGTTATCCATGGGTTTCTACCCATGTTTTCCTTGAAAGGAAATTGATTTTTGTATTGAACTGTAGAATGGTGATTGGTTTCCAGCCACTCACTGAGCTTGTAGCTCACCCCTCGCATACTGTTTCTTTTCAGGGGCAGTGTTGGGCGTGGAGCTGGAGCTTCCTGTGGTGTGGTCTTATGGGCGTGGAGCGTTCTGTCGGCGGGTGGCATGTGCGAGGCTGTCAGCATTCCTAGAGTCATTTATGCTTTGTAAATCATGCATGTGGCACAGGTTGTATTTTCTTTGGTCTAGACTTGGCTTTCACAGGACATTGATTGTGTATTCGGGTCTGTAATAATGTTTTTGATTTACAGACATTGTTATATATTATGCTTCCGCTTTTCAGTCAGTTATCATTATCTTGCTTTGCCGCCTTGTGTATTGTTGTTGGTGTCCTTATTGACCTCAGGTATTGATAGCTGATATTTATTATTGCCACGTCTCGGGGACGGCCGCCCTGGGGCGTGACATTTTCCATTGGGTTCGCTTTGCGAACATGGAATGTTTACTCCCAATGTCGTCCGTGTTGAGGGGGCCCGGGTTGTAGCTTTCCTGATAGAGGGCCCCCACCTGTAGGTACTATCGATGCATGCAGCAAGATGTGCTGATCATGGGAGTATACTAGGTAGAGGCTATCCGGGAGAGTGCTAACGAATGATATTTGCGAGCATGGAATCATTCTTCTCTTTGTCGGATCCGTGTCGATGTTGCCCGACGTTGTAGCTGTCCTGACAGAGGGCCCCCACATGTAGGTACTATCGATGCATGCGGCAAGATGTACTGATCATGGGGGTATACCAGGTAGAGGCTACTCGGGAGAGGGTTACCGGATGACGAAGGGTGTAGAGCAAACAGATTTATCCCAAAAGTCCCTAGGGTCACCCCTCCGGGGCTAGGGTGAGGATGAGTTGAAGTCACGTCGTCACGTGACTCTTATACCCGTCGAGTATACTCTGGGTATGTTACGCCTAACGCTTGAGGTATCGTAGTGTATCTCTACCTCATAGCGGAAGGACTTGTTGTACTATGTTATGTTTAACGCTTGAGGTATCGTAGTGTATCTCTACCTCGTAGTTGTTAGACTCGTTGTATCTTGTTATCCAGTAAACACCATGTGTTATGGTTAACAGTTGTTCCTCCCCGGGTGTTCCAAGAGCCTCCCTTTGGGAGTGAGGGCGAGGGTGAGGTTGGTCGCGCCGTCGCGTGACCTTGTTATCCTTTGGGTTTCTACCCATGTTTTTCCTTGAAAGGAAATTGCCTTGCATTAAATTGTTGTAATGGTGTTTGGTTTCTAGCCACTCACTGAGCTTGTAGCTCACCCCTCGCGTACTGTTTCTTCCACAAGAGCGATGTTGGGCGTGGAGCTAGAGTTTCCCTGTGGCGTGGTCTTGCGTGCGTGGAGCGTCCCGTCCGGCAGTTGGCGAGTGCGAGGCTGTCAGCAGTCCTAGTGTCATTTATGTAAATGAAATCATGCGTGTTGCACATGATGTATTTTATTTGGACTAGACTTTGCTCTCACAGGACAGTAATTGTGTATTCGAGTCTGTAATTTTGGTTTACAGACTTATTGACATTTTTATGCTTCCGCATTTCAGATGAGTTATCAGTTATCATTGCTTTGTTAGCCTTGTATGTTTTATATTTGGCATCATTGTTGACCTCTTGTATTGATTATTGATATTATATATTTGCCACGTCTCCGGGGACGGCCGCTTTGGGGTGTGACAATATTGGCATATGGTTGTATTACATTTTCAAACTAATATGAACCTTTATGCATTATATTTTGTAAGTCACTTACATTTTTAAAATATACAACTGATGTTTATATGCCTTAAATAATAAAATTCAGTTAACTGAACTATTTGTGTAATATATTTTAAAACTAAGTTACATTCACAAAATGTAATTGACTTTTTTATCTGATCTTAGTGTTTCATTAAAAGTCAGTTACATTCATCAAAAAGTCGATATGAAGGTAAAAAAATGTGGAATCCGGAGGAGGACTGAAAAGGTAATCGAACCACCTCTCATATGATAGAGAGCGACAAAAGGAATCCAGGGGTGGTGACACCGTTCGACGAAGATGAACAAGTAGGCCGGGATGATTTTTTTAAGTTGTTGATTTTTTTAAAAAAATGGTTAGAAATTTTTGGGATGTGTTTAGGGAGGAGAAACCAACATGTGAACGTGTGATTTAAATGGAGGTAATTATGTACTTTGTTTTTTTACTTTTTTTAAAAGTCAACTAGATGGTAAATAAAAATTTGACACCTCATGGGACCTATGAGTGGGGCTTATACAATGGGGCCTGTGTAGCAAAGCTCTTTTTGTTATAATAGAGCATATGCTGAGATAGTGGATTATATTAGGGTAGGAAAATGAGGGAAACTAAAAACTTTCCTTTTGATCACCCCAAAAACTGCCAAACAAACATAGGAAAAAAAATTTCTCTCACTTTCTCTTTGCTCTTTTGTCTTATTTGGATTAGGATTGGAGGGGGGAGGGAAATACCCTAAAGGAGGGAGAGTGAAGGAAAGTGAGGGAAAATGTGATTCTCTCCACATCAACGAGAACAATTCAAAGAATATTCACATAAGAACTCTTTTTGTAATTCTTGTTTAAAATTTGTTTTTCTATTCATTCGTATTTGATTCATTAAATTGATCTAGATTTTTTTTGTTTGTTGAATAAATTTAGGTTTTTTTTCCTTAACCTATCTAGATTGAGATCTTAAATCTATTTTTATGATTTATTTTTTTTATTTGTTGAATAGATCTAGGGTTTTGTTTCCCTAAGCCCCTGTTTGGAACGGGGATAAGTTTTATTCTTAGGTATACATTTATCCAAGCATAAGTGAGTATAAATAAGGATAAAATGATTTTGTGTTTGGTTGTATTTTAAATTATTCTCGTTGGTAAACATAAGAATAAATGTTTTGTTGTTTGGATAAAATGTGAATAAAGTATGGATAAGGATTTATAAAAAGTGAAAAAATAATGATAGTTGATTTGACAGGTGATTTATAAGAGGTGATGACAGTTGATTTGACAGTGAGCCCACATATTCTTTAAGTGGAATAACTTAGAATAACTTTAATTCTAATGGTTGGTTGGAATCCATATACCACTTTATACCAGTTTATTCTGGCATACTTTATTAGGAGTTATCCAGGGTAAACAAACACTATTTATCCCTTATCCAAGGTTATCCGGGGGCTTATTCCCAAAACAAACGGGGGCTTAAAGTGTCACGCCCCAGGGCGGCCGTCCCCGGGACTCGGCAAGTGTATATAAAATATCAGAATCTACACAGGAGGTCAATAATATATCATACACAAACAACCAGAATGACACACAGACAATCAAAGAGGCTGACATGATATATACACCAAATGCGGAAGCAAAAGACTGAATCTGTAAATAAAATATTCTACAGACTCGATACACAATCATCTGTCCTGTGAGAGCCAATATACACAAATACAACTGAATATATACAAACGCGTGCCAAGCACGGAAATAAAATACATACAGTCAAAAAGGGATGCTGATAGCCTCTGGCACTCGCGGAACGTAGCGCTGCTCCGCTACTGAAGGAATCCCTCGGACGGCTCCAACTGCTCCTTCGGCTCCGGCTCAGTGACAACTGGGGAAAACATATGCGAGGGGTGAGCCACACGCTCAGTGAACAGCACAACCCATGCATCACAGACAATATTGACCACTATCCAGATCTTAATAATCCACAACCTCTTATTAACAACCGCCAAAATGGTAACAAATACAAAACTAGTGGGTCGCTCAATCGCCAACCCACTACACCCTCACCCTCACCCTTCAATGGGTGACATAGGATTTTGGGACTGATAACCATCCAATCACAACTCCAGTGGGTCGCTCATCGCCAACCCACTACACCCTCACCCTCACCCTCACCCTTCCACGGGTGACATAGGATTTTGGGACTGACTAGGCTGTTGGTCACCCTTGGTCCACCGATAGTCTCTCCTCCACTCCGTAGGCCGCTGGGCTATCACCCCCACAACTTCAGCACAGTCCGTCACAAATATCGGGAGGCGCCTACTGATGGGAGCCCTTAGAAGGGACGGCCTTTCTAACGCTGGGGCAGCCTCTACCGGATCCAACGAAGGGGACAGAACAGCTTATCCATACGCATATGATCCACTCGGATCCGCCGACAACGCATCTCTACAACTCTAATGTCATGAACTCTTTAGAGTTCCTCCAGGGCGCATAACCAAGATGCAGGGAACACGTACAATAAAAGCAAGGTTGTAATATCATTGGGGGAAAGAACTCGGGAGGGCGGCGTGAGTTCCCGATATAGGATACCCCGACAACCAAACAAGGAACACGGAGTACCCTAACCCGGGTCTCACCGCTGTCCTCGCAAGGCCCCTCCCCTATAATATTCACTAAATATGCTAATAATCATACCAGTTATATAACATTACTCATAATATTAATGGGACTAGAAACCTTGGGAGGGCAGCATGAGGTCCTGATACAGGACATCCCGACAACCAAACAAGGAACACGGAGTACCCTAACACGGGTCTCAATGTTGACCTCGCAAGGCTCCTCCCTATAATATTATCTAAGGCATGCGAATTTACATACACTAGCATTTAATTTAATAAATAAACTAGTAGGACGCATGCATAGGCCGAGGTTTCCTATCATGAAAACAGGGGGCATGGTGCATGGCTCTTACACCTATCCTATGGGTGCAAGTCCCTAACATACAAGGACTAGGGTAGCATGCATTCTACATTTAAATCATGCAAGCATGGATTACATATTACTGCTGGTTAATATACATCCATAGTGCCCCAGGAGAGGTCGGTATACGCCCAAATGCGTATGACCCCTCTCTACTGGGTTGGATTGTCCCACTCACCGAAGTTCGGGTCGTCGCGCGACCGCTCGTCAGGATCTGCAAGACAGACATTCAATATGGTGAGTTAAAAACCCACAACTACTACCAAAGACATCAAAATACACAAAACCCACAACCAAACACCCAACACTCGGGCAAACGTGCATACGACCCGCACGCACGCTAGCCCGAGCACTCCGGCAACCACCCGCACGGCCGGCAACCACCCGCACGGCCACCCAACCGCCCGGGTGCACCGCCGCGCCTCAGCCCACGCACCCCGCGCACCGCCGGGTCCCCGCCCACCGCCTGGACGCGCCGTCGAACCTCCCGGGTGCACCGCGCGCCCCCTGCGCCCCAGCGCAGCCGCCCGCGCACACCCCGCACGCCTCGCGCTGGCCCGCGAGCACCCCGCATGCCCCGCGCACACCCCGCGCGCACCTCCAGCCCCCTATCCGCGCGCACTCCGCGCGCACCTACCAGCCTCTACCCGCGCGCACCACTACTGCCTTGCCGCGCCCCCGCGCGCACCCTGCACGACCTCCCTGCACACACTGCCCTCGGCCATCACCCCCCAGCACCCGGTACCCGCGGCCCAGCACCCCGCGTTCAGCGCCCAGCACCCGGGACCCTCACCCAACGCCCACGCGCACGCCCGCGCAGCACGCACCCAGCGCGCCTGGCAGCACGCGCCCACCGCGCCTGCCAGCCTGCGCGCGCTGCTGCCCGCGCTGTCTGCCTGCGCGCGTCGCCGAGTGGCCCGAGCCCTGTCCGCCTACCCACCCGAGCACTGTCCGCCTGGCGCCCGAGCACCACCTACCCAGCACGCCTGCAGCACCACCCGCGCGCACGCCTGCGCGCACGCGCATGCGCGCCCGGCACCTAGTGCCCCAGCCTGCTGCGCCCGCTGCCTAATCTCCCGGAACAGCCGCCCAGCCTACCCGGACAGCCCGACTCCCAGACCGAGCCACCCAACCTCCACCACCCGCCACCCCCGCCTCCGACCACCTCCACTGCCCTCCGACGGCTACCCACCGCCGCCGACCGTCTCCCAACCCCAAAATCAACCTCCTAACAAGCATCTAAGCATGAAAAAGAGAGGAAAGAGGCTTACCAAGGGGAGGAAGGGGAGTCCAGATGCTCTCCGCGCACCGAAACCTTTCCCCAAGGGCTTCCAACGCCCGGATCTCACTCGGCCTTCGAAACAGCCCAAAACAGAGAAGAGAGGGGGGACGGAGGGGCAAAACTTGCCGGAATCCGGATTTGAGAGCACCGGGGTGTAGATCCTACACTTCCTACTTTAGGTTTTTGGGTTTGAGGGGTCTAAGGGCTTCAAAAGTGAGAAGAGGAGAGAGGGGAGAGAGAAAATCCAAATGGTAGGGATGATGAATAGTGCCCAAGATATTTTCTCACCCACCTTATATAGCCGGGTCACTTAAAAACCCAGATACGCCCCGAAACTGTGAAATTTCGGAAACGTTACCGGAATTCGATGAAATTTTTGTGAGAGGCCTAAAATGGCACCAGGACACCAAATATACAGTTATATTTCCAATCGGAGTCCTCTAACTCAGGACGATAGCTAACAGTCCAAAAATTAGCGGTTCCGATCGAAAACCGAAAAAAAACGAAAAACTGCCAGAACGCTCCAACGGTTACCAGCAGGTTAAAAGTGACACATATATAACATAAAGATTTGTGGTTGGAATTTTATTTTTTTTTGTTGGTAGGGCAATTGATACTTGTACCTGCGTGTTTAGGGTTGTAATTGAATTGAAAACCTATTGAAAGTATTAAAAAATAAAAAACAGTGAAGATGGGTATATATGAACAGTAGAACATATAATGTATCAGCCGAGGGTTATTTGTTTTATAATTTGAAGCCGAGGCAAGTCGAGGGTTGATATATGATCAAATTATCCTCTTTTTTTTTTTTCTCTTTCTGTGTGTTTTTTTTAATACGTTCTTCTTTTGTATTTTATAATACAATAAAAAAAATATGTATGCATGTGATTTTAGATTACTTTTATGTTATATTTAAATAATCTGTCAAACAATATATTTTATATTTTAACATTTTCTATCACTTTATGTCATAATATAATCAATACATTTTTATTTTATTTTATTTTTTATTACGGACACAAATAACCGTTTTATTTTTCGTCATTTTTCATTACATGCACAAACAACAGTTTTTATTTTCTATCACTTTCCATTACAGACACACATCATAAAAATTGATCAAAGAGAAAATAATTTCAAAGAGAAAAATTAATCAACAGTTTTCTTTTGACCCAAATTCTTTCACTTTCCTTCTTTTTGACCGTTCGATCGGTGTGGATCTCAACTGACGGTCACGATTAGAGAGACCATTTGTGGAGTTTAAAAGCCAAAAAAATCCTCTCTCTCCTCACTCATTCTCGTCTCACCGATATCGAACCCTAAAAATCGCTGTCCACATCTTCCTCCATCACCCGCTCCTCCTCCTCCGGCCTTCCTCTTTCCGGTGACGCAACTCTAAGGCGATGGCGGCCCCTTCCTCACCGCGGCCCCTTCCTCCATCTCCGGCGTACTTAACCGCGACCCCTTCCACCTTTAAATCCCACAGTAATACAGCCGGAGTTTTTGCTTTGTTAATGAGTTATGGCATATTATATCAGAATATCAGTTGTTATGTGTATTTGGTGGAGTTTGATGTGTTGTGAGAGAGAGTGGAGGTGAATAAGGAAATCTTCTTATTTGAAGGGATTTTTTTTTTTATTGCACTTCTGTGTATTTGTATAACATTAGGATCATTTTAAGCTGAGCTCTTTTTCCTTCCCTGTTTTTGTGCATCTCATTTTTATACATCCATGACATGTATTGGCGACATATTACTATATTAGTGTTGATTGGATTTTATTCAGCATGTGTGCTACAACATTTCATTAACACTTTTAAAATGTCAGATTTCACCAAAAAAAATAAAATACTTTTAACATGTCAGATTTCACAAATAGATGTCGAACTCAAATGGATTTTTTTTTGGTAGATTTAGGTTGTTTGCTTTTTAAGTGGATCCCCTCTTCTTTCAATTTTTTTTTTCTTTTAGATTTAGGTTACTTGCTTTTTTGAATTATAGTACACTTGTATGGTATTGAATGAGAGAAAATGCAAATTTTTTGAATGGGTATATCTGTATAATGGTGTGGAATATACCAACAAGCATGGGGAAGCTCTATCAAATCTAGAAGAATCACCAAGAGAAGAGGTGGGGCTTTCTCCTAATCCACTTTCAAAGATGCATAGCCGATGGGGTGCAGCAGTGCGCACGGTGCACCCCATCGTGCACCCCGTTTAAGGACCGTGCGATCGCACGACCAGCGAACGCACGGTCCATGTTTTTTTTAAAAAAAAAACAAAACGAAAAAAAAGCGTGGGTCGAAACCCATCTCTCTCGCTGTCTCTCTCTCTCACGGGACCTCAAAAAAACTCTCGCTCTCTCTCTCTCTCTCACCCCCATCTCTCTCTCTCTAGCTCAAACACATATATTCCCCGTCGATTGCGATTGCGACCCCATCAACGACGACCGCACAGACCATGGCGACTGCGACCCCCGTCGACAACGACCGTGATCCCCGTCGACAACTGCTTTTGGTGGTTTTTTTTTAGTTTTTTTTATTTGGGTTTCTGTTTTTTGGGCCTTTTTTGCATTCTTTTTTATAATCGAAGGTTTGTGTTTTGGGGTTGTTGGATTTTTTCCTGAATGTTGGTTGTGCTTGAAATTTTGCATAATCAGAGATGGGTTTTTTATTTACATTGGAATTTGTTGAAAATTGAGAGGGGGAAGGGGTCGAATCACCGGAAGTCTGTGAGCTTGGACCAAATTGCGGTGCCGGAGCATGTCTTTGCTCTCTCGGAGAAGCCCGTGTGTTCCTTCAGTGGGCATTTTGGTGACGTGCTCGACCTCTCATGGTCAAAGTCTCTGGTTAGCTCTACTTGTTCCTTTGCGCTTATGGTTAGCTCTACTCGTTCCTTTGCGCTTCTTTTTGATAGTGCGTTGGGAGTCTGCCATTGATGTGTGTTTTAGTGGAATGCATGATATCCGTTTATTTTTGCATTATTATTCATGCTTCTTAGGTAATTGGTCAAACCACCTTGTTCATATATATTTTCCTGCCTATAACCATCAGTAGTATCATTGATTACACACTATAGGCCATGGAGAAGTAAAGTAAAATACCACCAATTTACAGTCTTTTTGGCACCTGGGATGGAGAATGATGTGGGAAATTATGTTGAAGGGATGGAATATATACTGTAGGATTGAAACAGTGGCTGGAAGAAGAATTTTAGCAGTTGCTTTTTTCAATGTCCTTTTTGTGACCAGAGCTCCTGTGATGGTTCCCTTTTTTATCTAAATAACTGCACGCACCCAAGCATTCTCTTTGAAAAAATAATTAAAGAAAAAAACTGTATTTTCCAAGCAATAGAATTTTAGGAGCCCGTGTTACTTCTCTAATTGGTGTTGCTGATTATTGAGATTTGCAGGGTTGGCTCTCTTGCGAATATATCATCTGATCTGATGTATCCTGACTAGGCTTCTTATTTGGAAGGAGATTATGACATGCACCTGTCATAGCATTGCAAGTTAATCTTATTCTTATTATAATCTGGTTGATATACATCATTTTGGAAATTAAAAATGTGAAATGAAGACACCTTTACTTAGCGCCATCTCATGATGGACCCATGGCAGGTTTACCCTTATATTCTCACATCTTTTGTTACCCATGAGCCCATGACAGGACGATTCTAATGAATCTTTCACAAGAGTCTGTAGATGATGTTTATCTTATGGATCAAGTTTCCATATGATTTAAAATTCTTGAATAGTTAATTAGATGTGATAATTCATCATGGTTTTTTAGTGATGTTGTATGTGTAATATATTCACCATGTAAAATTTCATAAACTTCACCAGTAGGAGTATTCATCAGAATTTAAATGTCACGCCCCAGGGCGGCCGTCCTCGGGACGCGGCAAGTGTATATAAAATATCAGAATCTACACAGGAGGTCAATAATATATCATACACAAACAACCAGAAGGACACACAGACAATCAAAGAGGCTGACATGATATATACACTAAATGCGGAAGCAAAAGACTGAATCTGTAAATAAACATTCTACAGACTCGATACTAATCATTTGTCCTGTGAGATCCAATATACACAAATACAACTGAGTATATATACAAACGCGTGCCCAAGCACGGAAATAAAATACATACAGTCAAGAAGGGATGCTGATAGCCTCTGGCACTCGCGGAACGTAGCGCTGCTCCGCTACTGAAGGAATCCCTCGGAAGGCTCCAACTGCTGCTCCGGCTCCAGCTCAGGCTCAGTGGCAACTGGGGAAAAACATATGCGAGGGGTGAGCCACACGCTCAGTGAACGGCACAACCCATGCATCACAGACAATATTGACCACTAACCAGATCTTAATAATCCACAATCTCTTATTAACAACCACAAAATGGTAACAAATACTCAAACTAGTGGGTCGCTCAATCGCCAACCCACTACACCCTCACCCTCACCCTTCAATGGGTGACATAGGATTTTGGGACTGATAATCATCCAATCACAACTCCAATGGGTCGCTCATCGCCAACCCACTACACCCTCACCCTCACCCTTCAATGGGTGACATAGGATTTTGGGACTGACTAGGCTGTTGGTCACCCTTGGTCCACCGATAGTCTCTCCTCCACTCCGTAGGCCGCTGGGCTATCACCCC
This sequence comes from Acorus gramineus, assembly GCA_030737835.1. Classification (NCBI taxonomy): domain Eukaryota; kingdom Viridiplantae; phylum Streptophyta; class Magnoliopsida; order Acorales; family Acoraceae; genus Acorus; species Acorus gramineus. The sequence continues at coordinate 1,837,540 of JAUJYN010000031.1, read as the reverse complement.
CACAACTTCAGCACAGTCCATCACAAATATCGGGAGGCGCCTACTGATGGGAGCCCTTGGAAGGGACGGCCTTTCTAACGCTGGGGCAGTCTCTACCGGATCCAACGAGGGAACAAACAGCCTATCCATACGCATATGATCCACTCGGATCCGCCGACAACACATCTCTACAACTCTAATGCCATGAACTCTTCAGAGTTCCTCCAGGGCGCATAACCAAGATGCGGGGAACACGTACAATAAAAGCAAGGTTGTAATATCATTGGGGGAAAGAACTCAGGAGGGCGGCGTGAGTTCCCGATATAGGATACCCCGACAACCAAACAAGGAACACGGAGTACCCTAACCCGGGTCTCACCGCTGTCCTCGCAAGGCCCCTCCCCTATAATATTCACTAGAATTGCTAATAATCATACCAGTTATATAACATTACTTATAATATTAATGGGACTAGAAACCTTGGGAGGGCAGCATGAGGTCCCGATACTGATGGGAGCCGTGTGAGGAGGAGCTCCCTGTTTTTTTCCTTGTATGTATTGATACACGTGCTTGTGCACAGTATATGTGTGTGGATGTCTTTTGATATATATATTGGCTCTCCTAGGACAATTGATTATGTAAATCTAGTCTGTAATATGTTTTGGATTACAGACTTAGTAGTTTAGCTTTCGCTATATGTATATCTTTATATTGTGTCAGCTTTCACTTGAAATTGCGTTGTTGCCTTGGATGTTGTGTAGAGTCTTTATTGACCTCATTTAAGATAGCTGATATTATATATTTGCCACGTCTCAGGGACGGCCGCTTTGGAGCATGACAGTTATGCCTTGGGCTTACTTTGGTGCGAGAGCCGAGGTAACTCCTTGCGTTTGAGCAACACATCTGTGTAGGAGTTCATATGTATTTGATAGCATCGGTAGGCGATTATCGAGAGTAGTTGTTTTTCCATTAGGTTCGCTTTGCGAAGATGGAGTGTTTCCTCCCAATATCTTCCGTGTTGAAGTGGCCCGAGTTGTAGCTGTCCTGATAGAGGGCCCCCACCTGTAGGTACTATCGATGCATGCGGCAAGATGTGCTGATTATAGGGTTATACCAGGTAGAGGCTACCCGGGAGAGGGCTAACGAATGATATTGCGAGGGTGGAATTGTTCTCCCCTTCGTCGAATCTGTGTCAATGCTGCCCAGTGTTGTAGCTATCTTGACAGAGGGCCCTAACCTGTAGGTACTATGAATGCATGCGGAAAGATGTACTGATCATGGGGGTATACCAGGTAGAGGCTACTCGGGAGAGGGTTATCGGATGATGAAGGGTGTAGAGCAAGCAATTTTATCCCAAAGGTCACTAGGATCACCCCTGCGGGGGTGAGAGTGAGGGTAAGTTGAGTCACGTTGTCATGTAACTCTTATACCCATCTCGTATACTCTGGGTTTGTTACTCCTAATGCGTGAGGTGTCGAAGTATATCTCTACCTCGTAGCGGATGGACTCATTCTATTTTGTTATCCAGTAACACCATGTGTTATATGGTTAACAGTTGTTCCTCCCCCGAGTGTCCCAAGAGCCTCCCTCCGGGAGTGAGGGCGAGGGTGAGGTTGGTCACGCCGCCACCTGACCTTGTTATCCATTGGGTTCCCACCCATGTTTTCCTTGAAAGGAAATTGCCTTAGTATTGAATTGGCGTGATGGTGTTTGGTTTCCAACCACTCACTTAGCTTGTAGCTCACCCCTCGCGTACTGTTTCTTCTACAGGGGTGGGCTTGGGTGTGGAGCTGGAGCTTCCCTGTGGCATGGTCTTGTGTGCGTGGGAGCGTCCCGTCTGGTGAATGGTGAGTGCGAGGCTGTCAGCAGTCCTAGAGTCTTGTATTTGTAATAGTGCGTGTTGCACTAGTTGTATTTTATTTGGACTAGACTTGGCTTTCACAAGACAGTGATTGTGTATTCGAGTCTGTAATAATTTTTTTGGTTTACAGACATTGTTGATATTTTACGCTTCCATTTTTCAGTTAGCTATCATTTATCTTTGCCTTACCACCTTATGTGTTGTTGTTGGAGTCCTTGTTGACCTCAGGTATTGATAGCTGATATTATATATATTTCCACATCTCGGGGATGGCCGCCCTGGGGCATGACAATTTGGCCTTTTGGTTTCATATCCACATCTAACCTTGGCTTTATTTTTGCACATTGTTATTTTTATTGAAAACTACAATGATAGAATACTTCAATCAGAGCTGAACTAGCTTATTTTCCATAAAACTATGGAATAATTGGGGTGTGTGTGCACGTGCATGTGTCTATATATGGATAATTTTTTGTAATACTCATAGCCAATGCCAAAATTGGACTAAATTTTTCTCTTGTTTTTAAAGATGATACACATCCACAATTCTGATTTGGGCTCTTCTTCAAACAAACCCAAAAAAAAAAAAAAAAAACCCTAAATAATCAAACAATAGAGCAAATCAAAATAAAAAACCCTAAATAATTAGATACAAAAGCAAGTTAAAGCCATTACTTACATTGAATGTTTTGGGGGACGATGACAGTGTAGGGATGGCACGGCGACGGTGACGGTGACAAAGATTGGGCTAGGACAGGGTGCCGCTTGAGAAGGTATTTGGTACTGGAGGGGGGAGCAGTGTGAGGAGCAGGAGCACCGGAGGGGGGGGGACTGTGTCACGAGGAGGAGCGTCGGAGGGAGGGGGCGTGAGGAGGAGGAGCGTCAGAGGGGGGAGCTGCGCGAGGAGGAGCTATGGATGGGGGAAGGGGGGGCTTGAGGAGGAGGAGAGTCGGAGAAGGGAGCCACGCCAGGAGGAGCTTCGTGTAGTTTCTATGGCCCAAAGTTAAAGTCACGGTGGAAATATATTTAGAGATTGAGAAATATATTTAGAGATTGAGAAATATATTTAGAGATTTTAAAATATATTTAGAGATTTCAAATTATATTTCTAAGATTTTGGGGATTGTGAAATCTGTCTCTAAGATTCTTGATATCACTAAATCTGCTTATTTCTAAATTTGTTTGTTCCCTCTTTAGACTGTTTGTTTCCTCTATATATGTTCTTGAGGAAAACAAAATATGGAGAGGCACATATGTTATATATGTGTCACTTTTAACCTTCTGGTAACCGTTGGACCATTCTGGCAGTTTTTCATTTTTTTCGTTTTTCGGTCGGAACCGCTAAAATTTCAGGCTTTTAGCTATCACCCTGAGATTGAGGGCTCCGATTGAAAATCTAACTGCATATTATGTGTCCTGGTGCCATTCCAAGCCGCTCACGAAAATTTCGTCGAATTCCGGTAACGTTTCAGAATTTCACAGTTCCGGGGCATATCCGGGTTTTGACCGAGCGAGAAGTCATTGGGAGACTTGACTTGGTCAAAGTGGGCCCATGACTTGGTCAACCCTTTTTGTTTTTTTGTGTGGTTGAGTTGACCCAAGTCAAAACTCACTTAAACCCTCACTAATCCTTTCTTAGCCCTAATTAAACCTAGTTAGGCTAATCTAAGTGAGAGGATTATATATATAAGTGAGCAAAAAGTTGCCCTCCACTATTCATCATCTTCTCCATTGGATTTTCTCTCTCCCCCTCTCTCTTTTTCTTGATTTTGAGTTACCTAGAGTGCTTGAAACTCAAAACACAAAGAAGAGAAAGGTTAGATCTCATCTCGATCTATCCACCGGTGGTCTCGGATTCGAGTTCCGACGAGTTTGGCCCCCTCTAACCCCCTCTTTTCTCCTCTGATTTCAGCCCCTTTGAGGGTGGAAGGAGTTCTTGGTGGTGGAGGGCTTTGGGGAAGTGTTTCGGTGCCCGAAGAGCCCCGGTTTCCTTCCCTTCCTTTCCTCTCCTAGGGTAAGCCTTCTTTCCCTTCTTTTCCATGTTTAGATGCTTGTTTAGGTGGTGTTTTGGGTGCTGGTGGCTGTGGGTGGTGGTTGGTGGCTGTTGGAGGCCATTGGTGGCCGGAGAGGGGTGGTAGAGTGGCTCGGGCAGGGTGGTTGAGTGGCTCGGGCAGGCAGGCAGGGCAGGCAGGTTGTCCCGGGTAGGCTGGCAGTGCAGGCAGCGCAGGTTGGGCGCTGTGGGGCATGCACGCGCGCGTGCGCGTGGGGGTGCGCTCGGGTTGAGCTGGGAGGGCGTGCTGGGCTCGTGTGATGGGCGCTGGGCGCGGGCACTGGGCGCTGGGCGATGGGCGCTGGTGCTGGGTGCTGGGGTGCTGCGTGCTGGGCGCCGTGCGGGGGCGTGCGCGCTGGGCCGCGTGCGGGTGCTGCGCGCAGGGCGCCGGGCGGGTGCGCGTGCGGGGCGCTGCGCTGGGGCGCAGTGCGCGCGGGTGCACCCGGGGCTGTGCGCCCGGGGCGGGTGGCCGTGCGTGCGGCTGCCCGGGGGTTCGGGAATGAGTTGGGGTGCTTGGGCTCGCGTGCGTACATGCCGTATGTACGCTTGTCCGAGTGTTGTGTATTTTTAGAGTATTTTTGGGTTTATTTGTGTATTTTACTCACCAATTTGATTACCCTATCTTGCAGATCTTGACGGACGGTCGCGCGACGACCCGGCTACCGGTGAGTGGGACAATCCAACCCAGTAGGGAGGCGTACTACTCACTTGGGAGTGTATTGCCCTCCCCTGGGTACCATGGATTTATCTTAACCTATTGTAATGTGTAATCCATGTAAGCATGATTAAAATGTAGTATGCATGCTACCCTAGACTTTGTATGTTAGGGACTTGCACCCTTAGGATATGTGTAAGAGCCATGCATCATGTCACCTGTTCTCATGCTAGGAAGCCTCGGCCTATGCATGCATCCTACTAGTTTATTTTATTAAATTAAATGCTAGTATATGTTTAATTGCATGCCTTAGATAATATTATAGGGAGGGGCCTTGCGAGGTCAACATTGAGACCCGGGCTAGGGTACTCCGTGTTCCTTGTTTGGTTGTCGGGATGTCCTATATCGGGACCTCATGCTGCCCTCCCAAGGTTTCTTTTCCCAATAATATTGTCACCCTGTTATTATTATTATTATTATTATTCATGTTCCCCGCATCTTGGTTATGCGCCCTGGAGGAATTCTGAAGAATTCATGGCATTAGAGTTGTTATGATGTGTTGTCTGCGGATCCGAGTGGATCATATGCGATGGATAGGCTGATTTGTTCCCTTCGTTGGATCCGTGTAGTGACTACCCCGGCGTTGGACAGGCTGTCCCGTGCAGGGGCTCCCATCAGTAGGCACCTCCTGATTTGGGACGGACTGTGCTGAATGTGGGGTGGGGTGGCCAAACGGCCTACGGAGTGGGGAGAGACTATCGGTGGACCCAGGGTGACCATCAGCCTAGTCAGTCCCAATATCCTATGTCACCATATTGAGGGGTGAGGGTGAGGGATGCGGTGGGCCGGCGATGTAGCGACCCACTGGATTGTAAGTCCCAATATCCTTTGTCACCTATTGAGGGGTGAGGGTGAGGGTGTAGCGGGTTGGCGATAGCGACCCGCTGGATTTGTGTAGTTAGTCCCAATATCCTTTGTCACCTATTGAGGGGTGAGGGTGAGGGTGTAGTGGGTTGGCGATAGCAACCCACTGGCTTGGTTAGTTGCTGCCATTTTGTGGCTTTTAATAATGAGATTGTGGATTAATAATATCTGGTTGTGATTAATATAAGCTGTGATGCATGGGTTGTGCTGTTCACTGAGCGTGTGGCTCACCCCTCGCATAATATTTTTCTCCAGTGTTATCTGAGTCGGATCTGGAGGAAGAGCTCCCCGAGGGACTTCATCAGTAGCGGAGTAGCGCCACGTCCCACGAGTATCAGAGGCTATCAGCATCCCTTTTGCTTGTATGTATTATATTCCGTGCTTGGGCACGCGTTTGTATTGTATTTGGACGTCATTGTATATATTGGCTCTCACAGGACAGTTGATTATGTATCGAGTCTGTAATATGTTTTTGGATTATAGATTCAGTCTTTTAGCTTCCGCTATTGGTGTATATATCATGTCAGCCCTGCTTGTGTTGTCTTTGTTGTCGTTTTAGCTGTTGTGTGAGTATGTTATTGAACTCCTGTTATACTGATATCATATATACACTTGCCTTGTCCCGGGGTCGGCCGGCCCTGGGGCGTGACAACATAGACAATTCTTCTCAATAAAATCATCATCGCCGCCCGTGGATGTAGGCAATTTGCCGAACCACGTAAATTTCTTGTCTTCTGTGTGATTGCTTGTTTGATTTGTTCGTCTTCTCTCTCAAACCCTCAAACCTAGATCTATTTGGGGAGGTTTTCCGCAACAAATTGGTATCAGAGCCTAGGGTTTCTGAATCCTAGGGTTTCCCTTGTTGAGATCTAGAGGTTCTTTGATTAGATCTGAGGTTCCATTGCTCAGATCTAGGATTTCTTTGAGTGGATCTAGTAGTTTTTCAAATTCTAGGGTTTTGTAATCTTCAGACTCTCGCAAGTCCAAGTTAAGGATGTCTTGATCCAACAAGGTCTTCACAAGGCATTAGACGGGAACGAGAAAAAGCCGAGTTCGATAAAGGATGATGATTGGGATGACTTTTGTCACGCCCCAAGGCGGCCGTCCCCGAGACGCGGCAATATATAAAGTATCAGCTATCAATACCTGAGGTCAACAAAGACTCCAACAACAACACACAAGGTGGAAAAGCAAAGATAAATGATAACTGACGGAAAAGCAGAAGCATAAGATATCAACAATGTCTGTAAACCAAAAACATTATTACATACTCGAATACACAATCACTGTCCTGTGAGAGCCAAGTCTAGTCCAAATAAAATACAACCTGTGCCACATGCACCATTTACAATACATAAAATGACTCTAGGACTGCTGACAGCCTTGCACTCGCCACCCGCCGGACAGAAATGTACCACGCACATAAGACCATGCCACAGGGAAGCTCCAGCTCCACGCCCAACACTGCCCCTGAAAAGAAACAGTATGCGAGGGGTGAGCTACAAGCTCAGTGAGTGGTTGGAAACCAATCACCATTACAACAATTCAATGTTAAGGCAATTTCCTTTCAAGGAAAACATGGGTGGAAACCCAATGGATAACAAGGTCACGCGGCGGTGCGACCAACCTCACCCTCACCCTCACTCCCGGAGGAAGACTCTTGGGACTTTTGGGGAGAGACCATACCGTTGGTCGAAGAGACGTGGAATTACTGGTCTACACAACACTACTGGATGGAATTACTGGTCTACACAACACTACTGGATCACCAACCTCACCCTCACCCTCACTTCCGGAGGGATACTCTTGATAATCGACTAACTTAATGCCAAGGCTACCTGTTTAACAAAACCGATACAACAAATGAATTCTCCTGAATTCTATTCAAGTGCATCACACGGATGCAGGGGCGATTACATCGCTTGCACACTAACTAATGAGGTACATCCCAACGGCGGGTCATACCCACGCTGACTTCAGATAGGCTTAATTAGTTTTAGGGTTTTTTATTTTTAAGTCCCCACAAACCATCATATTTAGTGATCGATCCCTCACTTCTTCATATTTGGGTTTTAATCCCCAGATTTAAATGATAGTTCCTTTTTAATCCCTGAGAGGGACCTATCCATAAATTATTTAATTTTCTTTTTAGTCCCTGAGAGGGACCTATCCATGAATTATCCTTTAAATCTGGGGACTAAAACCCAAATACGAAGAAGAAAGGGATCAATCACTAAATATGATGGTTTGTGGGGACTTAAAAATAAAAAACCCTTAGTTTTAACATGTGCGTATATATAACAGGAGAATCATATCATAGCTACGTGCATGAATCATATGCACGATCATCTAATAATTGACTATAAGGGTAACCCCTAACATGGATTTACATCATAAACAACAAATCATACAACATGCATACATGGCCATTAATCATATAAGCACACAAGGCATAACTTAAGCATGCGTTGGATATCACCAACTTAAAAGGGAAGGGTCAAGCGCGATCTCGCGCACTAACAGGTGCATGCCAATATTCCAAATGAACCTGAGTCGAGTAGGAAATCGCATCTACTTACTCAGTTCGTGCAGAGGGAGAGGGCGAGAGAGAGATCATCATCTCTTGAAGTTGGTCATAGCTTTGCCCCATTCGCATGGGCGCAACAACTACACCACGCCCTTGAGTCTTATCGCAAGAGAATATTAGGCATGTGCTCGTTATTAACCCAGACTTAATCATGCTGGATATTCCAATTAATATGGTAGTATTACTCATAGGGACTACCTAAGGCATGCTTATTCTATACATTCATGAAAACCCACATCACACATGCCCATACATGAAGGGCGCATGCATACATAATAGTTCACACATGAACATACATAGGCAAGTATATGGTAGAAAAAGGGGGTTCTACACAATATACAAGCTATACTAACCTAGCATGCAAATACTTAGCATATTATGGGTTAGACATGACCATACTACTTATCTAATTAAGTAGTATAGTCAGGGTGCCCAAAGGATGCGCGACGCACGACTACGTGCATCCAACGCTTCCCGAAGGGTTGGATCAAACCACTCACCAATACCCGAATCGCCGCGCGTCTGGTCTACGATATCTACAAAACACAACCAATGATACAAAATTAAAATATGGAACCTCCTGACACTCATATAAGCCTACTTCATGAAGACCCTAACTCCTGATACTTTCCACAACATGCATAACAACTTCTTGACACACAATCGAGCAAAACTGCTAAACCTGCTGCAACCAGCCCAACTAATTGATCTCCACAGCACCAAATACACATCCAAAAATTATGAAATAAATCATACAGATTCTCTAACATGCTGGGATCATAATCCATGCAGACATTAGAACCTAATTTTTCCTCTACAAGCCAAAATAAATTATTTCCAGAAGCAGGTCAATTCCTACACGAATCTGGATAGGCCATGCAAAACAGGTTCTAACTTACACCACAGATATCATAATGATCCCAACTTTCATATGAAGACATAATCCTAAAAATGTGCCTCTAAATACTAGATTCACTGAGATCTTTAAAATACAGAGTGCTGCCTTACCAAAACAGGGGGAGGGAAATGGGGAGATGCGGGGTTCTCGACACACCCACGACCACCTCAACCACCATCACCACTACCACCACCTCATCAGCATCTCCCCAAGTCCTTCATGGCAGAAAACAGGGGTGCAAAGGGGCATGAGAAGGGGATAGAGAGAAGAGAAACAACAACAACAACAACAACAACAACACAAACTCACCCCTTTCTCACTCTTTCTTGTGCTTCTTCTTCATCTTTTCTTTCAATTGCTTCTTCCTCCTCCTTCTTCACACACAAAGAGGGGAAAAAGAGACCAAGAGAGGGAGGGAAAGAGAGATCCACGAATTGGGAGAGAGGTAGGAGAGAGAGAGAGAGGGCAAAAAGGTCATTTTCATGCCCAAATAGTGTCTAGGGGTGACCATAAGGGGGTGGTGAGGTTAGGGTTAGGCTCACCCACTCACATACCAAAAGACCAATGGTTTTTTCATCACTAAGCAAGTTGGGGGTAAGGTTACCAAAGGTCACCACATCCTCAAAATATCTCACTCTATTCGACCAACCAAACAAGGAACTCTCAAAACCTGGATACAGTTCGGAACTACAAATTTTTCAAAACGTTAACGGAATTCGATGAAATTTTTATGGGTAGTACAAAACGGTACCAGGACCCATAATATGTAGTTAGATTTTCAATCAGAGTACTCCAACTCCCGCAGGTAGCTAAAAGCTAAAATTTTAGCGACTCCGATCAAAAAAGAAAAAGGCCCTGAATGACCCAGATGTGACCAAGGCTTAACCGAAATGGCTCCAAATGACACAGACATAACAACTTTGACCTTCAAGCGTGCAGTACCATTCGTTTGAGTCTGGCAAAAGATGTCTTACCTAACGTATCGACGGAGAAGTCTGCGGCGGCGATCTGGTTGAAGCTGGAGAGTCTGTACATGACGAAGTCCTTGACTGATCGTCTGTACTTGAAGAGACAACTCTATACACTGTGGATGAAGGAAGGTACGTCTATTGCAGAACATCTTAATTTATTTAGTAGACTAGTTTCTGAACTAGGAAAAATAGATGACAAGATGTCTGATGAAGATCAAGCTCTAATGCTCTTATGTTCTCTTCCTAATTCCCTTGAGCATCTCGTGACGACGTTGCTCTATGGGAAGGACACTATTGAATTGGAGACCGTCATGGTGGCGCTCTTATCGCATGAGATAAGAAAGAAGAATTCTGATAGTGACTCACAGGCGGATGGTCTATTTGTGAGAAGAAGAACGGATGAGAGGGAATCTAGAACGAATAAATCCAGATCCAAGTCCAGGAAGCAAGAGATCAAGTGTTATAAGTGTCAGAAGAAAGGGCACATGAGAAAAATTGTCCTGAATTAAATCGGGACAACAAGGGAAAATGATTGAGGAGGCTAGTGTAGCTGAATCTGGTTCTGATGATGTGGAGAACGTCTTGTCAGTTGTTCTTGAAACACAGTCCAAAGATGCGTGGATCCTAGACTCGGGGTGCTCCTACCACATGTGTCCCAATCGGGACTGGTTCGTCTCTTATCAGGAGGTCAATGGTGGTTATGTTTTGATGGGCAACAACATGGCCTGTAAAACAGTCAGCAGTGGTTTGATCAAGGTGAAGATGCATGATGGGGTCGTGAGAACATTGACAGAGGTGCGGCATGTTCCAGAGCTGAAGAAGAACCTTATTTCTCTTTGCACCTTGGACTCTAATGGGTATAAATTCTCAGCCTATGATGGAGTCCTGAAGGTGGTTTGTGGCGCCTTGGTGGTGATGAAAGCCAATCGGGTTGGCAACTTATATATTCTCTCAGGGAGTATTGTGACTGGTGGAGCTGCGGTGTCTACATCAAGCGACAGTGGCCTCTTGCTTACACAGTTGTGGCATACGCGCCTTGGGCATATGAGCGAGAGAGGGATGTCGGAGCTAAGCAAGCAAGGCTTGTTGAAGGGTGTGAAGGCTGGGAAGATTGACTTCTGTGAACATTGCGTCTTCAGCAAGCAATGTAGAGTCAAATTTAGCACATCAATTCACACGGCCAAGGGCACTCTAGATTACATCCATTCGGATGTATGGGGTCCATCGAAGGTTCCATCGAAAGGTGGAGCAAGGTACTTTGTCACTTTTATTGATGATTATTCTCGTTATGTATGAATTTATATGATGAAGGGTAAGGATGAGGTGTTTGAGATCTTCAAGAAGTGGAAGGTGTTGTTGGAAAATCAAACGGGAAGGAAGGTCAAGCGGTTGAGGATCGACAATGGTGGAGAATACACGTATGGACCTTTCTTGGAGTTTTGTAAGGTCAACGGTATCGCTACACATTTCACGGTGAAGAACACACCCCAACAGTGTTATGCCTGTGTCATTTGGAGCGCTCTGATTTAAAATTTGGTTACATAATTTTTCCTAGAAGTTATGTATTTCCGATTTGGTATTTGGATTTTATTTTGTTAAAATCCAAGATGAAGAGGTTTAAATATGATTTTATTATGAGATGCTCAGTTTTGAGTTAGCTTTCGCACAAAAGTGGAATTAGATCAACTGGATTCATGTAGTAAAAGTTATGGGTATTTTACCAAATATACCCCGGGGATGAAAAATTCTGGCAGCAGCCCTGTTCTATGTTTAGCTCACATGTCAGAATAGCAGGAGAGATTATTTGATCTTGGCATAAACATAAAAGTTGTAGATAATCTTCTTGGCTTTCCAACGGACTTTGAATTGTGCAATTCGGAGCTATATTGAGGAAGTTATGGCTGTTCTAGTGAAGCATGCTCAGAATTTCTAGTCAAGGATGAATTGGTCATTTTGTACCCCTCTTTTAGATATTTATTTGCCAAAATATCTCTCTCTCTCTCCCTCTCACTCCCCACGTCTACCATCTTGGGCTCTCTTTCTCTCTTTCACACACATCCCCCAAGTGTTTGTGTTATTTCCTCAAAGAGAAGGAGAAGGTGGAGGAGGAAGTGATGGTGAGTGTTTGTGCATGTGTTGTAGTTGTTGATCTCCTCTCTCTCAAGCACCCTCTCATATCTTCCCCCCCCCTGATTTGCAGCCAAGAAGGGCTGGTGAGAGGCTGAAGAGGTGGTGGTGGTGGTGGTGGTGGTTGAGGTGGCCGTGGGCGCGTCGAGAGCCCCGCATCTCCCCCTTTCCCTTTCCCTCTTTTGGTAAGTCCTCTTCCCCTTCTTTTTGATTTTTAGGGCTGTTGGGATGGTTGGGGAGGTCATGCATGCTAGGTAGATGGGTTAGAGTGTGTGTGAGGGGTTGGGGAGGGTTAAAAGGGGTAAGGGTTGGCTGGGCGCGCGTTTGGGGTTGTCTGCGCGCGTGCGCGCGCAGGCGCGCGCGCAGAAGGGCGCTGGCAGGCGCAGGCGGGCGCGTGCGAGCGAGCGCGCGGGTGCGCGCGGAGTGGGCGCGCGGGTGAGTGCGGGCGCTGGCGCGAGCGGGGGTGAGGGCGGGGAGTGCGCGCGGGCGCGCGCGTGGGGCAGTGGGCCTAGGCGTGCGTCTGGGCGCGTGGCTGGGGTTAGTGCGCGCGCGCGCGTGCGCGCATGTGCGTGCGCATGCTGGGGCATGCACGAGGCTGCCCAGAGTCTCGGGTAGGTGCTGGGGCACCCGGGCATGCGTGCGTACGCGCGTGCTCGCATGCGTGCGAGCCCGTATGCGTGCATGTCTAAGTCCTCAGTATTTCTAATGATTTCTAAGTGTAAATTGTGATGTTACTCACCAAATTTGATGCCCCTACCTTGCAGATCTCGTCGGGTGGGATGCGCGAGGTCCCGGGTTGTATGGTGAGTTGTTCGATCCAATCCCCCCCCCCCCTCTCGGGATGCGCTCGACGAGCGTAGCGTGCGCGCGCGTGCGTGCGCGTGCTGGGGCATGCACGGGCTGCCCAGAGTCTCGGGTAGGTGCTGGGGCACCCGGGCATGCGTGCGTACGCGCGTGCTCGCATGCGTGCGAGCCCGTATGCGTGCATGTCTAAGTCCTTGGTATTTCGAATGATTTCTAAGTGTAAATTGTGATGTTACTCACCAAATTTGATGCCCCTACCTTGCAGATCTCGTCGGATGGGATGCGAGAGGTCCCGGGTTGTATGGTGAGTTGTTCGATCCAATCCCCCCCCTCTCGGGATGCGCTCAACGAGCGTAGCGCGCGCGCGTGTGCGTGCGCGTGCTGGGGCATGCACAGGCTGCCCAGAGTCTCGGGTAGGTGCTGGGGCACCCGGCATGCGTGCGTACGCGCGTGCTCGCATGCGTGCGAGCCCGTATGCGTGCATGTCTAAGTCTTTGGTATTTCTAATGATTTCTAAGTGTAAATTGTGATGTTACTCACCAAATTTGATGCCCCTACCTTGCAGATCTCGTCGGATGGGATGCGCGAGGTCCCGGGTTGTATGGTGAGTGGTTCGATCCAATCCCCCCCCTCTCGGGATGCGCTCGACGCGCGTAGACGCGCGTCGCGCATTGATGGGGCCCCTTAAGCTATAATATGTAGATATCTTGCATGCTAGGCTTATATACATGTATTGTATTCATGTATGAATGATTGTGTTGGATGAGCCCCTCTAGTATGGGCATGTATGTTGTAAATGTGTATGGATGTATAGAATATGGCATGTCTTAGGTAGTATTGTAATACTACTCCCACCATATTAATGGGAATATACAGTATGATTAAGTCTGGGTTAATAACGGGCACCTGCCTAATATTCCCTTGCGATAAGACTCGAGGGCGTGGTATAGCTGTTGCGCCCATGCTAATGGGGCAAAGCTATGACCAGCTGCATGAGATGATGATCTCTCTCGCCCTCTCCCTCTGAACGAACTGAGTAAGTAGATGCGATTTCCTACTCGACTCAGGTTCGTTTGGAATATTGGCATGCACCTGTTAGTGCGCGAGATCGCGCTTGACCCTTTCTTTTAAGTTGGCGATATCCAACGGATGTTAGGGCATATTTTGTATGCTTATGTGATTAATGACCATGTATGCATGTTGTATGATTTATTATGATGTAAATCGATGATTAGGGAGTATCCCTATGATTAATTGATATGTGATTGTGCATATGGTTCATGCACATAACTAAGATTAAATTCTCCTCTAAAATATATGCGCATGTTAAAACTAATTAGGCCTATCTGAAATAGGCGTGGGTATGACCCGCTGTCGGGTTGTACATTATTAGTTAGAGCGCTAGCGATGAAATCGCCCGTGCATCCGAGCGATGCCCTCGTTTGGAATTCAGGAGGATTCATTATCTTAACGATTTGTTAAGCCGGTAGTTGGGGCGTGTCACCCCCTTTGTGTCTGAGCGACGCAACGGTGTGGGAGTACAGTAGTATTCTATATCTCGATAAGTGATTATCGAGAGTAGTTGTTTTCCATTGGGTTCGCTTGCGAACATGGAATGCTTACTCCCAGTGTCGTCCGTGTTGAGGGGGCCCGGGTTGTAGCTGTCCTGACAGAGGGCTCCCATCCGTAGGTACCACCGATGCATTCGGGAGCGTACTGATCGTGGGAGTATACCAGGTAGAGGCTACCCGGGAGAGGGTTAACGAATGATATTGCGAGTGTGGGATCGTTCTCCCCTTCGTTGGATCCGATGTAGGGACTCCCCGGCGATTACAGTTGTCCTGACAGAGGGCTCCCATCCGTAGGTACCACCGACGCGTTCGGAAGCGTACTGATCGTGGGAGTATACCAGGTAGAGGCTACGCGGGGGAAAGGGCTACCGGTGGACCAAGGGTGTAGAGCAGTCTAAGTCTCTTCCAAAAGTCCTATGTCACCTCCGGGGGTGAGGGTGAGGATGAGGTGAAGACACATCGCCGCGTGACCCATTCGTTGTTCGTCCGTTCCCATAGTTGTTGGGTCCGGTTGTGTATCGATGTTTAAAGACATCGTTGTCGGTGTTGGATTTTTGACGCGGCGTGGTCGTGAATCCGGGTTCCTTCAAGTTTGGTTCCGTTACGCACACGGCGCTTCGAATCACCACTTGATGGATCGTCCAAGGTTGCCCGACCGCTTCCAGGGACGTTGGTGTGATCGCCACTTGCTTTTCCTCAAAAGCAAGAAAAGAAGATTTCTTCTGTTATTACTCGCCTTCAACGAGGGATGCGGGTTCTCCTCTCAAGGATCACGGCCGGCCGTGCCTTGAGGTGTTTAAGCTCAGATTGATCCTGCAAACCCAAAGAGAGAGAAAGATACTTTTTTTTTTTGTGCAAGGTTGGCAAATGGGATAAAAAAGGGTGTTCTTTCTGGTCAATAGACTGGAGATTGATGAACTAGAAGGGATTGTTGGTCTCGACGAACCACGGGGGAGTTGTCGAGATTGACAAACTATGGGTGGATGGTCGGGTTCGACGAACTATGATTGGATTGTCGATTTTTGCGAGTTAAAGGGGGGTTGTCGGGTTTGACGAGTTAAAGGGGGGTTGTCGGGTTTGACGAGTTAGAGGAGGGTTGTCGGGTTTGACGAGTTAGAGGAGGGTTGTCGGATTTGACGAGTTAGAGCAGGGTTGTCGGGTTTGACGAGTTAAAGGTGGGTTATCGGTATTGACGAGTTAGAGGAGGGTTGTCGGGTTTGACGAGTTAAAGGTGGGTTGTTGGTATTGACGAGTTAGAGGAGGGTTGTCGGGTTTGACGAGTTACAGGGGGATTGTCAAGTTAGACGAGTACAGGGGGATTGTCGAGTTCGACGAGTTAAATGGGGATTGTCGAGCTCGACGAACCAGGGGGGATTGTCGAGGGTTAACTCCAAGAAAAATTTAACAAAATTAGTGGGAGGTTTATGTTAGCAAGGAACGAAGAAAAACAAAAAAAAAGCAGCATATAAACAGTATATAAAAGAGTAATAACAAACACATAAAGCAGTAAATGATGAATAAAGTAAACAAAATAAAACAAAAGGGGTTAGTAGTCCTTGGGAGGTACCCAAACTTGCAAAGGGGAGTGTTCAAATGGTCCCTAGACCAACTGACCAACGATCCAAGTTAGGGTCGTCCGCCAGCTGCGTATAGTTTCCAAAAGAACTGATAAAAGTCCAATGATGTACTCCAACACTCTCAACTTTGATTAAACTTATATTTATTAGATTTAGTAAGTTTGTTACAACCTTATACAAGTTCTTTTAGGAAATGATATGTTATACAAGTTCTCTTAAGTAAAAAAAAAAGAGAAGAAAAAAAAGGAAAGGGAAGGGAAGTGAGGGTAGGGAGGTGTGGTGGGTGGTTGTTTGGAGTGGCTGCCGGCGTAGGGGGCGGTGGTGCTCGGAAACGGAGGGTGGAGAGTGTTGAGAGGCTGTTGGTGATAAAGAACAAGGTGGGTTCGGATGGGTGGCTTTTGGAGAGGAATGGGAGGGGTTAGGTGGTAGGTGAGGGTGGTGGGTGGTTGTTTGGGGTGGCTGCTGGTATAGGAGGTGGTGGTGCTCGGAAATGGAGGGTGGAGAGTGGTGAAAGGTCGCTGGTCTCGAGTGGAGTGGCTAGGAGAGGCTTTTTGGAGAGCAAAAGATGGGTCAAGATGGTTTTCCTCCTCCAAAAGCCTCCCTTTTATAGCCCAAACGAGCCACCACATTCTTGACACCTGTTTGGGGAGGTCATGAGTGCCCCACGACGCTCCCACGTTCACCCGAAGTGGCTGACGTCGGTGGAGAGGCGAAAAAACTCGAGCCATGCCGTCCTTTTCGAGCTGAATTTATCCCAGTATTTTTGACGATCCATCATCCCATTGTCTAGGTCGACAATCCCCCCAAAGATCGTCGAAGTCGACAATCCTCAGAAAGATTGTCCAGTTCGACAATCCTCTCAAAGATCGTCGAAGTCGACAATCCTCAGAAAGATCGTCCAGTTCGACAATCCTCTCAAAGATCGTCGACGTCGACAATCCTCAGAAAGATCGTCCAGTTCGACAATCCTCTCAAAGATCGTCGAAGTCGACAATCCTTAGAAAGATCGTCCAGTTCGACAATTCTCCCAAGGATCGTCGAAGTCGACAATCCTCAGATAGATTGTCCAGTACAACGAGTGGGTGGTCGCTTGTCTTAATCACCAAACAGATTTTAGATGTCTTGTACAACAACCCCAGGCTTAACCGTTCTGAGCGATAGTACTGCTTCTCTTGAGCTTTTCTTTAGACTTATCACTTGTTGCGCTCATGCTTTCTTTTCTTCCCTTTCCCTACTCAAGTGATTATTCTGGCTCTGGGAAGATCATCCGGGCTTAGACCTGCAAACTAAGATATCACAAATAATAAGTGTTTCACAGTTCTGACCGATCAAAATGGGGTATCTACAATTGCCCCTCCTCGGATGGTGTTTTAAGTGAAGCTTGAAGCACCATTCGAGGATAAGAAGAGAGACCTCATTTTGATCGGTTTAACCATCAGGCATTGTTTTCTGGTAAATACAAGTCAGGAGATAAACATGGAAGCAATTTTCTTATGATCCATTAATGAAATGATCATTGAAGGGAGAAGGAAATATTTGATCTAAATGTCAATGAGTGATCCAACCCTTGGTTGGGGTTCCTAGCCTTCGTGTACTGCAGCCCGGCGTTGGATTCCCTGTGCCTACCGTGCGTTGCAACTCAGCAAACAGGAGGATATCATGACAGAAATAAAAAGGGGACACTCTCGAATAATTGGAGAAGGATTATTTTATTAATAACTCAAAGAAAATTGGACTATGGGGAAATCAATCCTGACTTGCATGTACTGAGAGACAAAATGCCCAGGTTTAAATGTCGTAGCCCTAATGAAAATCCTGAAAATGTACCGAAATGCAACTGACATATATAATAGAATGCTTATAGATGCCCAAAAGATGTGTCAAAATTTGCTTTGAAAATTATGCAGCAGAATGCCCAAAAGGTGCTCAAAACATAAAGGGAGTACAGAAAATCAGAATATTCATTGATATAGGCAATATAACACTTGAAAATATCCAAAATCTGAAAAAAAATAAATGTCTAAAATTTGAAAATAAATGTCCAAAAAATCTGAAAAATACGTCCGAAATCCGTTGGAGATACGTGAAATAAAGTGTTCAAAGATGCTTCCAAGGCACAACTATATAAACTTAAATTAAGTACATGTTTATTTAGATAGATACATGTGCATATATGTATATGGGTGATTATACCTGTGGTGGGTTTTGACTCAACTCAAATTAAATGCATGTTTATTTAGGTGGATACATGTGTATATATATATGGGTGACTTAGACATGCTGTGATGGTTTTGACTCAACTCAAATTAAATGCATGTTTATTTAGATAGATACATGTGTATATATATATGGGTGACTTAGACATGCTGTGATGGGGTTTTGACTCAAATGAAATGTGAAATAACACAAGCCGCTCGTTCAACCCGGGGCGTCACCAAATTCTAAGCTTTAATTCATCCTCCCCAAATCCCTTTTTTTTTTGACAGACCCCCTTTCATCTTCCTCACCTATTCAAAACGAGATTGAGATGCCGCCGAGGACCGAGCGCTTGGAGCGAAAACGGCGGAAGACTTCCGCGGGTGGTTCGGTGGGGCAACATGGGGAGAGCAATGATGATCCGAAGGCGACCCTTGATGTTCCGAAGGTGAGGGGTGTGGTGGCAGGGATCATGGAAGCAAGTTCAGCAGCGCCGGAGGCCATGGGCAGCAGCGGTGGGGGCCGGGGTGGTGTTGGAGAAGAAGGAACGGAAGGTGCACGAGAGGTGTTTGGTGAAATGCTCGAGAGGGACCCTGAGACCATTATGACGGCGATGGTGGAAACAAGGCTGATGACGGTGATGGGGGAGGCAGTAGGAGGCGACACAGCGGTTGCGGAGGGCGGCGAAACATCGGGGGCAGCCGGCGCACGCATGGGGGTGACGGGTGCAGACGCGGGGAAAAGGGAGATGAGGGCAGCGGTTATACCCGAAGCGGGGGCGGGCATGGAGGCTGAGAGTAATGCGGGCGTGCACCTAGTGGGAGTCTCGGGGGTTGTCGATGATGTGGCAACGAGAGGAGTGTCAGGGGTGGAGGCGGGAGCGGTGAGTGCGGGGATTGTCGCGGCGAGGGTGAATATGGAGACTAATGGGTCCGAGGAGGAGATATCATGGGATGAGTCGACTGCAGCAGAATCTGGTGATAATATAGGTACTAACAGATCCACAGACGAAAGCACAAAGATAGATGAGGTCGAGGGGGGCAACGTAAGCATTGATGTGTTTGCGGGCGTTGTCGCGGGTGTGGGTGGCTTTGGGCAAGACGCTGCGGAGGGTGGTTCGGACTCGGACGAGTCTGAGGGTGCGAACACAGGGGTTGATGAGCCTAATGAAGCTGGAGGGGCTGATGAACGGGTTGCCATGCTTGATTTGGAGGCGGGGGGTGACGGCGAGGGCGACGATGAGGAGGAAGTGGCGGGTGCCTATCGTCGTGCCTTGGTAAACATGATTCTCCCTCCCCATTTTTTATTACTCCTGAAAGGAAAAATTAAATATTAGTAGGGAATTATCATTTTTTTACTTACCTTTGTCTTGTAGCGGCCGCTGAGATCATGTTCTTTTTGGCATGGCGTGCGAAACTGGTATAAGGACCTAGCGCCTGTTGAGCAAGGGCTTGTAGACGGGGCCAGGTTTCGGGCCTTCTTCCAGATTGAGCCTTTTAGTGTGGACCGAGGATATATAGAGGCTTTAGGCGAGAGGTGGGATCCAAGGAGCTGCACCTTCATCCTTCCGACTGGCGCAGTGATGCCTACTTTAGAAGATGTCCTCCGGATCACTGGTCTTCCAGTCACGGGTCGCCCGGTGACAGGGAAGACACTTGGAAATTACCGTCGAAAATTTCGGGAGTTAGTCGGTGCTTGGGATTTCATTGATGGAGGGAAAACTCTCACCCGCATTCCTTTAGGGCGTCTCGCTGCTCAATATGGCTTGGGGAGGTTCCTCTTGCGTCGGCCAAAAGAGACGGAGGCGCAATTTGTGGCCCGAGACCTCATGACGAAACAAAGGAAGACAGTAGCCGATCCTGTGCGAGCCCAAAGAGAACTGAGGGCCTTTTATTTATTTTTCTTTGGGCGCGTGCTCTTCTGTAATTCCTCGGACCGAGTTTCTTTACACTTTTTGACCCTTATGGAGGATCTGGTGCAAATGGGAGACTATGCTTGGGGAGCAGCGATGTTGGCTCATCTATTTGCTGAGTTATCAAGAAAGAAGCAACGGGCAAAGGACAAGAGTCTTGGTGGGTTCATTGCATTTCTTCAGGTATAACTTGCTCGATGCTTGCATTTGCTTACCTTTGGACTTGTAATTGATTTTTCTCATCGTCCCCTTTTTGGTGAACAGCTCTTTGGGTACGAGCATATTGCTATTGCTCGTCCACAATCAATGGATCTTTGTGACCCATCTTTCCCTCGTGCCATGCGGTGGGTTGCGCCAGAAGCAAACTATGGTAGGACTCTAGCTCTTCTCCGTGAGGATTTTCTCTTGCTGACTGAGGAGAAGGTACGTTCTCTTGCTTCATCAAACTTTCCTTGAGAGGTGCATTCTTTCAGCTTAGTGTCCCATGCGCTTGTTACTATTTCAGATGACATGGAGGCCATACGTGGAGGAGATTCCTGATGAACTAGTCTGCGATACATGGCTTGTTTTCTTTAATGAGGTTCTCTACCACTGCGCTAGTCGCGTAGCACGCCAGCTAGGCTTTCACCAATGGATCCCTGGTCCTCTTCCGACTTCTCCTCGTCTGACTCTACGAGGGATTCCAAGAGCCTTTTTTCCAGAGGATGACTTTTCTGAACACTTGAAGTTATGGGAAGAGAAAGGCCACCCAGTTAGACCACCGGCGGATCTTGACAGTAGTGATGACTACATGGAATGGTATCGCAAGGAGCATGCAAAGGATCTTGGGATATTCGAAGAACTGATGCCTGACATAGAGGTAGGCATGTTTGTTTCCTTCAAAACTTGCTCTTTTCATAATACTTCTCATAAAGAATGATTATTCAAATCCTCTTTAATCAGGGCGGGCGATCTGCCGTTGCTCGGAGACTTAAGACTGTGAGCGAGGAGCTTGCAGTTCAAACTTCATTGGTGAGTGAACTCCAGGTGGAGAAACAGCGACTCTTGCAGAGAATAGGAGATCTTGAGGCACACCTTGAGGGAGCAGAGCAAGCTCGAGTTACCGGATCGTTACCATCATCTTCGGGTCAAGAACTTGTACTGTTGGGTCAACTGCAAGAGGCTCAAAACGAGTTGATGGATGTTAGGATGCAGCTTGTAGAGGCTAGGGACCGACAAGAGAATGAGGCAGCGCAGTTTCAGAGGGAGATTCTTAGGACAAGGAATGACGTCCTTGCTTTGACCCGTGAGAGGGACAACTTGCAATCCAGAGTAGCAGACTTCGAGGCATCCTCAGGTGCATCCGACCCAGGTTTGCAGCGAGAGTTCATCCATACCCTTCAGTCTTCTTTGGAGAGTGAGAGAAATGGTAGACAGAGAGCGGAGGAGGACCGGCGGAGGTCGGAGGAGGATCTCAGACGCTTCCAACAGAGGGCGGAGGAGGATAGGCAGAGAGCAGAAGAAAATAAGCACAAGATGGAAGACGATCTCCGGCTTTCCCAGCAGCGGGTCGAGAGGAGGAACAAAGAGTTGAGCTTGTATCGGTCTATTGTGGCTACTGTGAGGATGAAGATAAACTCCGCAGGGGTATTTACAGAGGATGACCTTAAATTTCTCGAGATGTCAGGGCTGTCAGGCTCGGTGTCCTTTCGAAGCGGTGCATCACGTTCCTACTCAATGGCCCCCCCTCGTCTTCCCTCGATGGTTGAAGGATCCGCCACTTCGAGACCTTCTCCAGCGAGAGGGGATTTTCAAGGGGGCGAGACCGCCCCAGGACAATCTCCTCATCCTCCTTCGGTTCGGGGTGGTGGCTTCCAATAACAGGTTTGATTCTCCTTCCTCCCTTGGATTCCTTTGGGCTATAACTCATACCTCATCCCAGACTTACTCCTCCTAGTGGGTGAATGATTTTGGCTGATAGTTTAGAGATATAGAATGGACTGGTCCAAGTGTTTGAAATGGTGAATAGCAGGGGCCATATGCTCTCTCTCTTTTCTCTTTTTTTTTGGCTTTGTGAATGTGTGTATGGAATGTGGATATACAGGTGATTTTGACTGATAGTTTAGGGATATAGAATGGACTGGTCCATGTGTTTGAAATGGTGAATAGCAGGGGCCATATGCTCTCTCTCTTTTTCTCTCTTTTTTTTTTTTGGCTTTGTGAATGTGTGTATGGAATGTGGATAGACAGGTGATTTTGACTGATAGTTTAGAGATATAGAATGGACTGGTCCAAGTGTTTGAAATGATGAATAGCAGGGGCCATATGCTCTCTCTTTTTCTCTTTTTTTTTTTTGGCTTTGTGAATGTGTGTATGGAATGTGGATAGACAGGTGGGTTGAATTTGCAGGGTGATCAGGGAACATTATAGATAGGCAAAGTTGTTGCTAAAAGATGGCTCGACGATCCTCCAATGGGGTTGTCTTTGTCGACGTTTATCAACAGGATCGTCCCCATTGACGTTTAGAAGCAAGGTTGTCCAAGTCGACGTTCCACGCAGAGTTGTCTTTGTTGACGTTCCACGCAGAATTGTCTCAGTCGACGTTCACAGCCAGGCTTGTCCCTGTCGACGTTCCACGAGGGTTGTCTTAGTCGACGTTCACCGCCAGGTTCGTCCCCATCGACGTTCGCCATCTGGATTGTCTAAGTCGCCGTTCACACCAAGATTCGTCCAGAAGTATGTGTCCAGTCCTGTTTTTTTTTTTTTTTTTTTTTTTTTTTTTTTTTTTTTTTTTTTGCTCCGTTCTCCTTTCCTCTGGACCCTGTGCAACAACATTAAACACAGAGCTAAGTAATTATACCCACTCAATTAAGCATATGTTCACACTTCAATACTCCCCTTTTAAAATTACAAGATGGCCTTTGTTTAGATTATCGACAATCCATACGGAAACTGTTTGCATCGAATCCATCTAGGGGGACCACGCAAGTTCTGTCTGCTTGTTTAATGATCGTTCATTCGTCCGTCCCCTTCCTGCTTCTCCTTAGGCCCTACAAAACAACTTAAGAGACTAGGCCAAATGATCATATCTGTTCCGTTTGGGCCCCTGCTCATTTTTTATTTCTCCTTGTTAATTTGTCAAGGGCCCAAATAATGATAAAATTGGGGGTAATGGGTTATGGAGAAACAAACCTGATGATGCATGATGCTATCTTGACCTTGATGCCAGCAATGAGAGATTATTCACATGAGATTATTCACATGCTTACCAGTTATTAAAAAGACTCATGGTGATCAATTATTTGCCATATCAAGGATACCTGGCGTGGTTTTGTCGACGGGGATAGTTCCCAAGTCTGGAAGTTCTTGTATGCTTGATCATGTTACCAAAATGTACTGAGAACTCCATAAATGTGCCAGGATAACATTCAAAGACCGACTTTTAGATGAACAAGGTTTTAAGTAGACTCATGTGCAGTGTGTGGTAGCAGTTTAAGAAGTGGCTCACCTCTAGACTGAAAATTTCACTTGACCCAAAAGAACTGGTTTAATTCATATCTTGTCACAAAAAAGGGGGGAAGTGAATGAATGGGGGTGAGAGTAGTGTCCTCCTTGAACCAGCTAAAAAATTGCCCCAGTCCTAGTACATGTCCTAAGTCACTCGGTCCCCCCAGCTTTCTTCTTTACTGCTTTTTTTTTAATTATTATTATTAAAGGGTGGAGGACGCGGGCCCGCATTGGATACCCACTTTATCCTCTTTTTTTTTTTTTTTTTTTTTTTACTATATTTATTTTTATAATGGCCAACTTGCCCTATTTTGGAGGGTATTTCTATTTTTTACCTTCTCCTTGGAAGCATCGACAGTGCCAGAGCCAGCTCTTTTGGGACATGCGCCAAGACTAAGGTATTTTCATGGATCATAGGCAACACGAGTTAAAATACAAATAAAAGAATGACAATTACAAATTGCCCCAGTCTAATGTTGTGGGCGATCTTTTTATCTATCAGTGAACCAGGTCTTAAACTGGATAAGTGTGATGACAGTGGTAAGAGCGGTGAGTATGAGTCTATATAAAACACATGCTATCCTTAAGGCTATCAAATCATATCATCAGGCATAGATACTAGGATTCACAGTAAGTAATGGTAAAATTTCTCAAACATCAAGTATTAAGCATAGAATTTTTTCAAATATAGTGCATTCCATGTACCTGAGACCTCGTCCCCTTCGGCGTTCACCAAGCGATAAGCATTCCCGGAATAGGCATGGGTGATTACATAAGGTCCTTCCCAAATTGGTTGCAGTTTTCCTCTCGGGTGTGGTTGTCGAGAAGGCATGAGCTGCTTGAGCACCATTTCCCCAACTTGGAACTTTCTTTCAATTACCTTTTTCTGGAAGGCTCTGGACATTCTCCTTTGGTAAATTTGGGCGTGTTCGGCTGCTCGCAACCTTTTCTCATCTAATAGTTCAAGTTGTAGAAGGAGCGCTTCCCTCCTATCCTCGGGTTGTAAATCCTTGTCCAACTCCACTCTCAAAGATGGGATAAGCACTTCATAGGGAACCACCGCCTCCATCCCAAAAGTAAGGGAGTAAGGAGTCTGACCTGTGGGGGTCCTGATGGAGGTGCGATAAGCCCAAAGTGCATCAACTAGCTTGTCCGGCCAATCGGTAGCCTTATGCGTCTCCACGGTCTTTTTGATGATCTTCAGGAGAGTCTTGTTCGTAGCCTCCGCTTGTCCATTCCCTTGGGGATAATATGGGGTGGAGTGATGCAGCTCAATGTGGTGCTTGTTGCAGAGGTCTTGAAATTCCTGAGAAATGAACTGAGGACCATTGTCAGTAATGATTACCTTCGGAGCGCCAAATCGTGCGAGGATATGAGTACGAACGAAGCGAACAAGAGTAGAACTCTTGATCACTATGTACGACTCAGCCTCGGCCCATTTGGTGAAGTATTCTGTGGCAGTGAGGATGAAGGCTTTCTGACTGGTGTTTTCAACTGTATCCCTAAAGGGGCCAATGATGTCGAGAGCCCACATGGAGAAAGGCCAAGGAGAGGTCATGGAATGCAATGCGGAGGCAGGTGCACGGATCTTATTGGCATGGGTCTGACACTGAACACACCGTCTGACGAACTTGTGGCAATCCCCTTCCATTGTGGGCCAATAGTAACCCATCCTTAGAACTTTCTTTGCGAGCATCTGTGAATTCACATGGCCTCCACAAACTCCGGAATGTGCCTCTTTCACAATAGTGAATGCCTCTTCATCTTCCAAGCATCTCAACAACTCTCCATTGAAGGACATGCGAAAGAGAATGCCTCCTCGAAGACAATATTTGGTCGCCATTCTTTTAACAGCTTTTCGATCATCACTGGTGGCGTACTCCGGAAAGGAGCCATCTTCAAGGTAGTTCTTGATGTCGAAGAACCAAGGATTTCCATCATCAGGTTCCTCCAAATCTATTGCGGAAATCCCAACAGACTTAAGAATCTCATCTTTCTTCTCTTGCTGCTCCATTAGGTCTTGAATCTTGCAGTCTCGAAGGTCAGTGGCCGGAGTTTCTAGTCTTTGGACGATGACAGTCTCCGCCTTTTTGGATATCGGGAGGGTGAGTGAGGAGGCCAACGAAGCCAAGGCATCGGCGAGGATGTTGCCGGCTCGAGGTGTGAAAATGTGGATCACTTCTTGAAACTACAAGTTCTCTTAAGTAAAAAAGAAAGAAAGAAAAAAAAGGAAAGGGAAGGGAAGTGAGGGTGGGGAAGTGTGATGGGTGGTTGTTTGGAGTGGCTGCCGGCGTAGGGGGTGGTGGTGCTCGGAAATGGAGGGTGGAGAGTGGTGAAAGGGCTGTTGGTGATAAAGAACAAGGTGGGTTCGGATGGGTGGCTTTTGGAGAGGAATGGGAGAGGTTAGGTGGTAGATGAGAGTGGTGGGTGGTTGTTTGGGATGGCTGCTGGTGCAGGGGGTGGTGGTGCTCGGAAATGGAGGGTGGAGGGTGGTGAAAGGTCGCTGGTCTCGAGTGGGGTGGCTAGGAGAGGCTTTGGAGAGTAAAAGGTGGGTAAAAGATGAGTTTTTAGATGGTCTTCTTCCTCCAAAAGCCTCCCTTTTATAGCCCAAACGAGCCACCACATTCTTGACACCTGTTTGGGGAGGTCATGAGTGCCCCACGACGCTCCCACGTTCGCCCGAAGTGGCTGACGTCGGTGGAGAGGCGAAAAAACTCGAGCCATGCCGTCCTTTCCGAGCTGAACTTATCCCAGTATTTTCGACGATCCGTCATCCCATTGTCGAGGTCGACGATCCCCCATAAATCGTCGAAGTCGACAATCCTCAGAAAGATTGTCCAGTTCGACAATCCTCTCAAAGATCGTCGAAGTCGACAATCCTCAAAAAAATCGTCCAGTTCGACAATTCCTCCAAAGATCGTCGAAGTCGACAATCCTCAGAAAGATCGTCCAGTTCGACAATCCTTTCAGAGATCGTCGAGTTCGACAATCCCCCCAAAGATCGTCGAAGTCGACAATCCTTAGAAAGATTGTCCAGTTCGACAATTCTCCCAAGGATCGTCGAAGTCGACAATCCTCAGATAGATTGTCCAGTACAACAAGTGGGTGGTCGCTTGTCTTAATCACCAAACAGATTTTAGATGTCTTGTACAACAACCCCAGGCTTAACCGTTCTGAGCGATAGTACTGCTTCTCTTGAGCTTTTCTTTAGACTTATCACTTGTTGCGCTCATGCTTTCTTTTCTTCCCTTTCCCTACTCAAGTGATTATTCTGGCTCCGGGAAGATCATCGGGGCTTAGACCTGCAAACTAAGATATCACAAATGATAAGTGTTTCACAGTTCTGACCGATCAAAATGGGGTATCTACAATCGTGGGTAGTTATCTCGATGTAGATGATCCAGTAGTGTTGTGTAGACCAGTAATCCCGGGTCTCCTCGACCAACGGTATGGTCTCTCCCCAAAAGTCCCAAGAGTCTCCCTCCGGGAGTGAGGGTGAGGGTGAGGTTGGTTGCGCTGCCGCGTGACCCTATTATCAATGGGTTTCCACCCATGTTTTCCTGGAAAGGAAAGTGCTTATGTATTGAACTGTTGTATGGTGATTGGTTTCCAGCCACTCACTGAGCTTGTAGCTCACCCCTCGCATACTGTTTCTTTTCAAGGGCAGTGTTGGGGGTGGAGTTGGAGTTTCCCTGTGGCGTGGTGTTATGGGCGTGGAGCGTTCTTCCGGCAGGTGGTGAGTGCGAGGCTGTCAGCAGTCCTAGAGTCATTGTATACATTGTAAATCATGCATGTGGCACAGGTTGTATTTTCTTTGGTCTAGACTTGGCTCTCACAGGACAATGATTGTGTATTCGAGTCTGTAATAATGTTTTTGATTTACAGACATTGTTTATATATTATGCTTCCGCTTTTTAGTCAGTTATCATTATCCTTGCTTTGCCACCTTGTGTGTTGTTGTTGGAGTCTTTATTGACCTCAGGTATTGATAGCTGATATTTTATTATTGCCACGTCTCGGGGACGGCCGCCCTGGGGCATGACAAACAGAATGGAGTGGCAGAGTGGATGAATAGTACCCTACTTGAAAGGGCAAGATGCATGTTATCCAACGCAGGTTTTGTTATGCATGTGTCATTTGGAGCCATTTTGGTTAAGCTTTGGTCGCATCTGGGTCATTCAGGGCCTTTTTTTTTTTCGATCAGAGTCGCTAAAATTTTGGCTTTTAGCCACCTGCGGGAGTTGGAGTACTCTGATTGATAATCTAACTGCATATTATGGGTCATGGTACTGTTTCGTACTACCCATAAAAATTTCATTGAATTCCGGTAACATTTTGAAAAATATGCAGTTCTGAACCGTATCCAGGTTTTGAGAGTTCCTGGTTGGTCGAATAGTGTGAGATATTTTGGGGATGTGGTGACCCTTGGTAACCTTACCCCCACCTTGCTTGGGGATGAAGAAACCATTGGTTATTTGATATGTGAGTGGGTGAGCCTAACCCTAAGGTCACCTGCCCCTTAAGGTCACCCCAAGGCACTATTTGGGCATGAAAATGACTTTTTTGCCCTCTCTCTCTCTCCCCCTCTCTCCCATTTCGTGGAACACCTTCTCTCCCTCTCTTGGTCTTTTTTTTTCTCCTCTTTGTGTGTGAAGAAGGAGGAGGAAGAAGCAATTGAAGGAAAAGATGAAGAAGAAGCACAAGAAAGAGTGAGAAAGGGTGAGTATGTGTTGTTGTTGTTGTTGTTGTTTCTCTTCTCTCTATCCCCTTCTCATGCCCCTTTGCACCCTGTTTTCTACCATGAAGGGCTTGAGGAGATGCTGATGAGATGGTGGTAGTGGTGGTGGTGGTTGAGGTGGTCGTGGGTGTGTCGAGAACCCCGCATCTCCCCATTTCCCTCCCCCTGTTTTGGTAAAGTAGCACTCTGTATTTTAAAGATATCAGTGCATCTAGTATTTAGAGACACATTTTTAGGATTATGTCTTCATATGATATGATCATCTATGTGTCTAGTTGTTATATATGAAATTTGGGATCATTATGATATCTGTGGTGTAAGTTAGAACCTGTTTTGCATGGCCTGTCCAAATTCGCGTAGGAATTGACCTGCTTCTGGAAATAATTTATTTTGGGCTTGTAGAGGCAAAATTAGGTTCTAATGTCTTCATGGATTATGATCCCAGAATATCAGAGAATGTGCACGTTTTATTTCATAATTTTTGGAAGTGTATTGGGTTCTGTGGAGATCAATTAGTAGGGATGGTTGTAGTAGGTTTGGCAGTTTTTTTTGGTTGAGTGTCAAGGAGTTGTTTGCATGTGTCTTGTTGTGCCTGTGTCACTTGGAGTGCTCTGTTTTGAAAATTTGGGTACATAATTTTTTTCCTAGAAGTTATGTATTTTCAATTTGGTATTTGGATTTGATTTTGTTAAAATCCAAGATGAAGAGGTTTAAATATGAGTTTACTATGAGATGTCCAGTTTTGAGTTAGCTTTCGTACAGAAGTGGAATTAGATCAACTGGATTCTTGTAGTAAAAGTTATGGGTATTTTTCCAAGTATACCCCGGGGATGGAAATTCTGGCAGCAGCCCTGTTCTATGTTTAGCTCTAATTTCGGATTAGCTAGAGAGATTGTTTGATCTTGGCATAAACATGAAAGTTGTGGATAATCTTCTTAGCAATTCGGAGCTATATCGAGGAAGTTATGGCTGTTCCAGTGAAGCTTGCGCAGAATTTCTAGTCAAAGGGCGTCTAGGTCATTTCTCCTTAGATATTTGTGATAAATATCTCTCTCTCTCTCTCTCCCTCCCAAATCCCCACGTCGACTAGCTTTCTTGCCCTCTCTTTTCTATTTTCAAAGCACACCAAGTGTTTGATGAAAGTCCCCAATGAGAAGAGAAGGTGGAGGTGCTAGTGCAAGTGAGTCTTTGTCCATGTGTTGTTGTTGTTGTTTGTTCCTCTCTCTCTCAAGCTCCCTTTCTCATGATCTTCCCCCCCCCCCCACTGATTGCAGCCATAGAGGGCTGAGGAGGCCGAGGAGGTGGTGGTGGTGGTGGTGGCGGTTGAGGTGGTCGCGGGTGCGTCGAGGGCCCCCGAACCTCCCCCTTTTGTTCCCCCTCCAAGGTGAGCTCCTCCCCTTCTTTTCTTGGTTTTCTTGGCTTAAGGGGATGTTGGGAAGGTCATGCATGCTAGGTAGATGGGTTAGGGTGTGTGTGAGGGGTTGGGGAGGGTTAAAAAGAGGTTAGGACAGGCTGGGCGCACGGTAGGCGCAGTCTGCGCGCGTGCGCGCAGTCGGGCGAGCAGACACGCGCAGGTGCGCGGGTGCGCGCGGGTGTGCGCGCGGGTGAGCGGGTGCACGCGGGAGTGCACGCGGGTGCGCGCGGGTGCTGGAGCCAGCGGGGGTGCGCGCGGGAGTGCGCGCGGGCGCGCGCTGCAGTGCGCCTGGGCATGTGCCTGGGAGCGGGGCATGGGACCAGTGCGCGCGCGCGCGTGCGTGCGCGTGCTGGGGCGTGCGCGGGGTGCTGCGCGAGGGTGCAGGGCTAAACGCGCGGTGCGCGAAGGCGCGCGCGCTTGCGGCAGCGCGTCTGGGCGTGTGGGCAGGCGCGCGGCAGTGCGCCGATGGTGCTGGGGTGCGTGCGTGCGTGCGCATTCGTGCGTGCGCGTGCGGGGGGTCATGCGTGTGGCTGCCGAGTGTTCGGGTAGGTGTCGGGGCACTCGTACTCGCGTGCGTACATGCGTGCTCGCATGCGTGCGAGCCCATATGCATGCTTGTCCGAGTATGGTGTATTTCTAACGATTTTTATGTATAAATTGTGTTGTTTCTCACCAGTTGGATGCCCTACGTTGCAGATCTCGTCGGATGGGATTTGCGAGGTCCCGGGTTGTAAGGTGAGTGGTTTGATTCCAATCCCCCCCTCTCTCTAGGGATGCGCTCGACCCGCATAGACGCGCGTCGCGCATCGATGGGGCGCCCTAGCTAAATTATGTAGACACCTGTGCATGCCTGATTATTATGATGTATCCATGCCACCTTAGACTATATATGCTAGGGATACGCACCCTTATATCATGTATAGCAGCCTATGCATGTTTAGTAATCTTGTCCTTAATTGGAAAACCCCAACTATGCATGTTCCCATTTAGTTTAATTTATTTAAATCATGATGGGATTATGTGATTATACTGTTGTAAGCATGCCTTAGAGAATATTATAACCTTGTGGTTATAATATATGTCTCCCCGCATCTTAGTTATGCGCCCTGGAGGAATTCTTGAGAATTCATGACATTAAAAATGTTAGGAAGCGTTGTCGACGGATCCAAGAGGATCGCATGCGTGTGGGTAGGCTGTTTCTCTTCCCTTCGTTGGATCCGTGTAGGGACTCCCCAACGTTAGACAGGCCGTCCTGACAGAGGGCTCCCATCTGTAGGTACCTCCGATGCGTCGGACTGTGCTGATCGTGGGAGTAGACCATGCGAGCTACGGTGTGGAGGAGAGTCTATCGGTGGACCAAGGGTGATTAACAGCCTAGTCACTCCCAAGAGACCATGTCACCCCTTTGAGGGTGAGGGTGAGGGTGGGGTGGGTCGGCGATGTTACGACCCACTAGCTTGTGTAGTTACTCCCGTTTAGGGACTATGACTACTTTAAGGTTAATATGAGTGTGTTGGTTGTTGTTATGCATGTGTGTGATATCTCGATAAGCGAGTATCGAGAGTGATTGTTTTCCCTTGGGTTTTGCTTGGCGAACATGGGATCATTCTCCCCTTAATTGGATCCGATGTAGGAACTCCCCGGCGTTGGCTATACCTGTCAAAGGACTAGGCGGAGGCCACAAGGGTGGGAGAGGCTACCGGGTTGACCAAGGGTGTAGAGCGGTGAGTTGAGGAGATCGGGTTGTAGATACTACCCAGGAGAGGGTTAATGAATGATGTCGCGAGCGTGGAATCGTTCTCCCCTTCGTTGGATCCGTGTAGTGACAGCCCCGGTGTTAGACAGGCTATCCTGACAGAGGGCTCCCATCTGTAGGTACCTCCGATGTGTTCGGACAGTGCTGATCGTGGGAGTATACCAGGTAAGCTACGGAGCGGGGAGGGGCTACTAGTGGACCAGGGGTGTAGAGCAGTCTAAGTCTCTCCCAAAGTCCCAAGATGTCTCCTTTCAGGAGTGAGGGTGTGGATGAGGCGAAGACGCGTCGCCTCGTGACCCATTCGTTGTTCGACCGTTCCCATAGATGTTGGGTCCGGTCTCGTGATGGATGTTGAAGGACATCGATGGGCGATTATCTAGATGTAGATGATCCAGTAGTGTTGAGTAGACCAGTAAATCCGGGTCTCTTCGACCGATGGCATGGTCTCTAGACCAATAAATCTGGGTCTCCTCAACCGACGGTATGGTCTCTGCCCATAAGTCCCAAAAGACTCCCTCCGGGAGTGAGGGTGGGGGTGAGGTTGGTAGCGCCGCCGCGTGACCCAGTTATCTATGGGTTTCTACCTGTGTTTTCCTTGAAAGGAAATTGATTTGTGTATTGAACTGTAGAATGGTGATTGGTTTCCAGCCACTCACTGAGCTTGTAGCTCACCCCTCGCATACTTTTTCTTTTCAGGGGCAGTGTTGGGCGTGGAGCTGGAGCTTTCCTGTGGCGTGGTCTTATGGGCGTGGAGCGTTCTGCCGGCGGGTGGCGAGTGCGAGGCTGTCAGCATTCCTAGAGTCATTTTATGCTTGTAAATCGTGCATGTGGCACAGGTTGTATTTTCTTTGGTCTAGACTTGGCTTTCACAGGACATTGATTGTGTATTCGGTCTGTAATAATGTTTTTGATTTACAGACATTGTTATATATTATGCTTCCGCTTTTCAGTCAGTTATCATTATCTTGCTTTGTCACCTTGTGTATTGTTGTTGGTGTCCTTATTGACCTCAGGTATTGATAGCTGATATATATTTTATTTTGCCACGTCTCGGAGACGCCTGGGGCATGACAAAAAAGTTGGTATCAGAGCCTGGTCCTGTCAGAGCCTAAGTCTAGTCGTATAGATGATGAGTCGTAGGATTGTCATCCGAGTACTCTTGTATTAGAAGTTATCTTAGGTTGCTGACATGCCTCCTCGCATCCGTTGACGTGGACGTGACCCCCTGGACCCACCCTTAAGTTGTCGACTGGGTCGACTGGTTAGGGTCAGTTGTTAGATCTCTTGTGCGGGATTAAGGTTTGGGTAGGAGATTCCAGCCCAGTAGTGTGATAGTGATGAATTGGTTGCAATTTCTAAGGTATGGATTGCGTCTCGATAATGGAGCTCTTTCCCGTGTATCGGTATCGCTAGTAACCATGGAGTTCGCGTGCGGCACCTATGTAAAGTGTTGAGGATGTGGGTATTGCTCATTAAGGGACGATGTCTTCTTCTAGCCTTCCTACTCAGGATTAAGGGGTCTTGCAGGGTCAGCGTTGAGACCCGGGCTAGGGTACTCCGTGTTCCTTGTTTGGTTGTCGGGATATCCTATATCGGGACCTCATGGTGCCCTGCCAAGGTTTCTTTTCCCAGTCAAGGAATACCTTAGAAGCATCAAATTGATGGTGGATTTTTCCCTCTCACTTGGAAGGTGCTGTAGCGAGTGGTGATGCGTACGATCAGGATTGGGTGCGTCCTATTGCAGCTCAGTGGGCGATCGCTAGTGGACAGGGTTCCATAGTGGCATCTGGAGTCGCTTCGATATATCATTGTGCGTTGTAGCTGCCCGGTTGAGGCCAGAGCCCTGTGAGGTGCTCCCAGATACTATGCTTGTGGTGCGCCCATATGGCAGAGATAGTAGGCTTGGGAGGCTACCAGGTAGAGGCCACACCGGGAGAGTGCTGCTAAATGATGTCGAGAGCGTGGACTCCCCATGATGAATCTGCCCATGGAGTGCAGGATGCTGGAGTTCCAATGGTTATAGATGAGCGACCTATCTCTGGCGGCATGTGAAGCACAGTTGTGGATACTGTCGCGTTTTGCCCCACATTGGTCGCAAATAAGGAGACGCGATGCTAGCGTTCGTGATGGGACTCAACCGCCCTATCGGATAGATGACGTCGCATAGGCATTGTCGAGGTTCGACGACCCCTTATTGCGTGTCTTGTGGATTAAGTGCGGTTGAGCGGCTTACCAAGCATGTAAGTGTCATCATGAGCGCCAGCCATGCTTGAGGAGCAGAATCTGGACTTAATTGTTCGTGGTGTTGTTTTGATCTCCCCGTGGAGGTTGAAGATCAATTACCTTTGCCGCGAATCGATGATCTATTTGACCAGCTCTGGGAGCGAGTGTCTGCTGTTAGATCGATCTTCGCACAAGGGTACCACAAGTTAGAGATCTGAGAGTTGGACATCCCGTAGATGGCCTTTCGTGACCGTTTCGGGCACTACGAGTTTTAAGTACTGCCATCGGGGTTGATGAATGCGCTGGATGCCTTCGTGGATCTCAAAAGTTTTATTGGGCCTCCGTGGACTACTTTGGGGTAGTTTTCATTGAGATTGCTGTAGTGCGATGAAAAGGTGATGTGGGTGACCTTGTTTCCCCAGGTTGGCATGCCCTCAGGCAAAGTTTGAGAATCATCATTGAGTGGAAAGCGTCAGTCCATCGAGATTCCTCAGTGGACGTGGGAGTGGGTTATCAGGGATTGTTGCGGACTCGCTAATGTCACGTTCGGGTCACGACGCCGTCTAGGTGATCATTGACCGACTGACTAAGTCCGCGCTTCCCTCCCTAATCCAACTGATTGAGTCTCTGGACGCCTTGACGTGGGTTTTCACCTTTGCGATTGTTCGTCTTCATGGCACTCCAGTCGGCGCTATTTTCGGTTGAGACGCGAGGGTTACTTTGAGGTTGTGGCGCAGCCTTTGGCGCGAGCCTCCATTTAAGTATAGTGTTTCATCGCCGATGGACAGCCAGACAAAGAGGACGATTCAGACCTTGGAGGACATGCTAAGTGCCTGCGTGCTCGATGATGAGGGCAGTTGGGTGAGGCACCACCCATTTGTTGGGGTATGCCTGCAAGACGACTGCCATTCGCTCTGTGAAAGGCACTCTACAGGAACAGTTTTATACCTCCCTTGTGTTGGGACGGTTGAGGAGCGCCAGTTGGAGGGGCCATAAGTTAGTTGTTTGACCTTGCGGCGGCCAGGTTGGTTCGTGTGTACATCTGCACCTCCCAGAACCGACAGAAGGGCTACCCAGGTCATTGTCGCCAGGGGCTTACCTTTGGGTTTGGCGACCATATTTTTCAAGAAGGTGTCCTGGTTAAAGGGCACCCTCTGTTTCGACGTTCGGGGCAAGCTGAGTTTGCTCTTTAATGGGACCATTTCTCGTCATTGAGTGGATTGGGGAGGTGGCTTATCATGTAGCCTTTCCCCCACAGCTAGCTCATGCCCACGACGTCGTCCTTGTCCAATGGCCGAGGCGTTATGTCCACGATCCTGCTCATGTCATTCTGTTTGACCGCCTCATCCTCGAGGTGGATTTGTCGTTCGTGGAGCAGTGGATCGAGGTCAAGGACAAGCATGAGAAGAGGCTCCACGCTAAGACCGTTCCTTTGATTATAGTGTGTTGGTAGCGCCAGTCCGGTGCGAAGACCACTTGGGAGCAAAAGGTCTATGCATGATACTTTTGGTCTTCCCTTTGGGTTTCCTTAAATTTCGAGGACTAAATTTCCTAAGGGGGGAAGAATGTTGTGCCTGTGTCACTTGGAGTGCTATGTTTTGAAATTTTCGGTGCATAATTTTTTTCCTAGAAGTTATGTATTTTCAATTTGGTATTTGGATTTGATTTTGTTAAAATCCAAGATGAAGAGGTTTAAATATGAGTTTACTATGAGATGTCCAGTTTTGAGTTAGCTTTCGTACAGAAGTGGAATTAGATCAACTGGATTCTTGTAGTAAAAGTTATGGGTATTTTTCCAAGTATACCCCGGGGATGGAAATTCTGGCAGCAGCCCTGTTCTATGTTTAGCTCTAATTTCGGATTAGCTAGAGGGATTATTTGATCTTGGTATAAACATGAAAGTTGTAGATAATCTTCTTAGCTTTCCAACGGACTTGGAATTGAGCAATTCGGAGCTATATCGAGGAAGTTATGGCTGTTCCAGTGAAGCTTGCGCAGAATTTCTAGTCAAAGGGTGTCTAGGTCATTTCTCCTTAAGATATTTGTGATAAATATCTCTCTCTCTCTCTCTCTCTCTCCCCTCCCAAATCCCCACGTCGACTAGCTTTCTTGCCCTCTCTTTTCTTTTTTCAAAGCCCCCCCATGTGTTTGACAAAAGTCCCCAATGAGAAGAGAAGGTGGAGGTGCTAGTGCAAGTGAGTCTTTGTCCATGTGTTGTTGTTTGTTGTTCTCTCTCTCTCAATCTCCCTTGCATGATCTTTCCCCCCCCCCAACTGATTGCAGCCATAAAGGGCTGAGGAGAGGCCGAGGTGGTGGTGGCGGTTGAGGTGGTCGCTGGTGCGTCGAGGGCCTCCTAACCTCCCCCTTTCGTTCCCCCTCCAAGGTGAGCTCCTCCCCTTCTTTTCTTGGTTTTCTTGGCTTAAGGGGATGTTGGGAAAGTCATGCATGCTAGGTAAATAGGTTAGGGTGTGTGTGTGGGGTTGGGGAGGGTTAAAATGAGGTTAGGACGGGCTTGGCGCGCGCTGGGCGCAGTCTGCGCTGGTACGCGCGCAGGCGGGCGCTGGCGGGCCTGCAGACGCGCGCGGGCGGCATGCGCCCGGGTGCGCGGGTGCGCACGGGTGTGCGCGCGGGAGTGCGCGCGGGTTCGGGCGGGTGCTGGCGTGAGCGGGGGTGCGCGCGGGAGTGCTCACGAGTGCGCGCGCGGCAGTGCGCTTGGGCATGTGCCTGGGCGCGGGGCAGGGGACCAGTGCGCGCGCGCTTGCGTGCGCGGGGTGCTGCGCGAGGGCGCAGGGCTGGATGCGCGGTGCGCGCCCGCGAGCGCGCGCGCGCGCGTGCGACAGCGCGTCTTGGCGCGTGGGCAGGCGCGCGGCAGTGCGCCGATGGTGCTGGGGTGCGTGCGTGAGTGCGCATTCGTGAGTGCGTGTGCGGGGGGCCATGCGTGTGGCTGCCCGAGGGTTCGGGTAGGTGTCGGGGAACTCGGACTCGCATGCGTACGTGCGTGCTCGCATGCGTGCTAGCCCGTATGCATGCTTGTCCGAGTATGGGGTATTTCTAATGATTTTTATATATAAATTGTGTTGTTTCTCACCAGTTGGATGCCCCTACCTTGCAGATCTCGTCGGATGGGATGCGTGAGGTCCCGGGTTGTAAGGTGAGTGGTTTGATTCCAATCCCCCCCCCCTCTCTAGGGATGTGCTCGACCCGCATAGACGGGCGTCGCGCATCGATAGGGTCCCCTAGCTAAATTATGTAGACACCTGTGCATGCCTGATTATTATGATGTATCCATGCCACCTTAGACTATGTATGCTAGGGATACGCACCCTTATATCATGTATAGAGGCCTATGCATGTTTAGTAATCTTGTCCTTAATTGGAAAACCCCGACTATGCATGTTCCCATTTAGTTTAACTTATTTAAATCATGATGGGATTATGTGATTATTCTGTTGTAAGCATGCCTTAGGGAATAGTATAACCTTGTGGTTATAATATATGTCTCCCCGCATCTTAGTTATGCGCCCTGGAGGAATTCTTGAGAATTCATGACATTAGAAATGTTAGGAAGCGTTGTCGACAGATCCAAGAGGATCGCATGCGTGTGAGTAGGCTGTTCTCTTCCCTTTGTTGGATCCGTGTAGGGACTCCCCAGCGTTAGACAGGCCGTCCTGACAGAGGGCTCCCATCTGTAGGTACCTCCGATGCGTCGGACTGTGCTGGTCGCGGGTGTAGACCAGGCGAGCTACGAAGTGGAGGAGAGGCTATCGGTGGACCAAGGGTGATTAACAGCCTAGTCAGTCCCAAGAGACCATGTCACCCCTTCGAGGGTGAGAATGAGGGTGGGGTGGGCCGGCGATGTTACGACCCACTAGCTTGTGTAGTTACTCCCGTTTAGGGACTATGACTACTTTAAGGTTAATATGAGTGTGTTGGTTGTTGTTATGCATGTGTGTGATATCTCGATAAGCGAGTATCGAGAGTGGTTGTTTTCCTTTGGGTTTCACTTTGCGAACATGGGATCGTTCTCCCCTTCGTTGGATCCGATGTAGGAACTCCCCGGCGTTGGCTATACCTGTCAGAGGACTAGGCGGAGGCCACGAGGGTGGGAGAGGCTACCAACGGACCAAGGGTGTAGAGCGGTGAGTTGAGGAGATCGGGTTGTAGATACTACCCGGGAGAGGGTTCATGAATGATGTCGCGAGCGTGGAATCGTTCTCCCCTTCGTTGGATCCGTGTAGTGACATCCCCGGCGTTAGACAGGCTATCCTGACAGAGGGCTCCCATCTGTAGGTACCTCCGATGTGTTCGGACAGTGCTGATCGTGGGAGTATACCAGGTAAGCTACAGAGCGGGGAGAGGCTACCGGTGGACCAGGGGTGTAGAGCAGTCTAAGTCTCTCCCAAAGTCCCAAGATGTCTCCTTTCAGGAGTGAGGGTGTGGATGAGGCGAAGACGCGTCGCCTCGTGACCCATTAGTTGTTTGATCGTTCCCATAGATGTTGGGTCCGGTCTCGTGATGGATGTTGAAGGACATCGATGGGCGATTATCTAGATGTAGATGATCCAGTAGTGTTGAGTAGACCAGTAAATCCGGGTCTCTTCGACCGACGGCATGGTCTCTAGACCAGTAAATCAGGGTGTCTTCGACCGACGGTATGGTCTCTCCCCATAAGTCCCAAAAGACTCCCTCCGGGAGTGAGGGTCGGGTGAGGTTGGTCGCGCCGCCGCGTGACCCAGTTATCTATGAGTTTCTACCCATGTTTTCCTTGAAAGGAAATTGATTTATGTATTGAACTGTAGAATGGTGATTGGTTTCCAGCCACTCACTGAGCTTGTAGCTCACCCCTCACATACTGTTTCTTTTCAAAGGCAGTGTTGAGCGTGGAGCTGGAGCTTTCCTGTGGCGTTGTCTTATGGGCGTGGAGCGTTCTGCCGACGGGTGGCGAGTGAGAGGCTGTCAGCATTCCTAGAGTCATATTATGCTTGTAAATCGTGCATGTGGCACAGGTTGTATTTTCTTTGGTCTAGACTTGGCTTTCACAGGACATTAATTGTGTATTCGGGTCTGTAATAATGTTTTTGATTTACAGACATTGTTATATATTATGCTTCCGCTTTTCAGTCAGTTTTCATTATCTTGCTTTGCCGCCTTGTGTATTGTTGTTGGTGTCCTTATTGACCTCAGGTATTGATAACTGATATTATATTTTATTTTGCCACGTCTCGGGGACGGCCGCCTTGGGGCGTGACATGTCTTGTGTGATAATATGGAAGTATCAGGGGTTAGGGTCTTCATGAAGTAGGCTTATATGTGTGATAGGAGGTTCCATAATTTAATTATGGATCATTGGTTGTGTTTTGCAGATCTCGTAGACCGGACGCGCGGCGATACGGGTATCGGTGAGTGGTTTGATCCAACCCTTCGGGGAGCGTTAGATGCACGTAGTCGTGCGTCGTGCATCCGTTGGGCACCCTGACTATACTACTTAATTAGATAAGTAGTATGGTCATGTCTAACTCATAATATGTTAGATATCTTGCATGCTAGGCTTATATTGCATGTATTGTATCCATGTATGAATGACTGTATCGCATGCGCCCCTCTAGTATGGGCATGTATTCTGTAATGTGTATAGATGTATAGAATATGGCATGCCTTAGGTAGTATTGTAATACTACTCCCACCATATTAATTGGAATATCCAGCATGATTAAGTCTGGTTAATAACGGGCACCTGCCTAATATTCCCTTGCGATAAGACTCGAGGGTGTGGTGTAGTTGTTGCATCCATGCTAATGGGGCAAGGCTGTGACCAACTTCATGAGATGATGATCTCTCTCGCCCTCTCCCTCTGCACGAACTGAGTAAGTAGATGCGATTTCCTACTCGACTCAGGTTCATTTGGAATATTGGCATGCACCTGTTAAGTGCGCGAGATTTGCACTTGACCCTTACCTTTTAAGTTGGTGATATCCAACGCATGCTTAAGTTAGGCCTTGTGTGCTTATGTGATTAATGGCCATGTATGCAAGTTGTATGATTTATTATGATGGAAATCCATGTTAGGGAGTATCCCTATAATTATTTGATAGGTTATCGTGCATGTAGTTCATGTACATAACTAAGATATAATTCTCCTGGATATATATGCGCATGTTAAAACTGATTAGGCCTATCTGAAATAGGCGTGGGTATGACCCGTTGTCGGGTTGTACCTTATTAGTTAGAGCGCTAGCGATGTAGTCACCCCCGTGCATTGCGGGGTGCATCCAAGCAATGCACTTGTTTGGAATTTAGGAAAATTCATTATCTTATCGATTTTGTTAAGCCGGTAGTTGTGGCATTAAGCTAGGCCTACCCGTGCTAGGTGAGTATATGAACCGCCTGTTGGGTTATGTGCCTTGGGATTATTTCTGCGTGAGAGCAGAGGCAACCCCCTTGTGTCCGAGCGACGCAACCGTGTGGGAGTACAATAGTATTTGATATTATCGATATGTGATTATCGAGAGTAGTTGTTTTTCCATTGGGTTCGCTTTGCGAACATGGAGTGTTTCCTCCCAATGTCGTCCGTGTTGAAGCGGCCCGGGTTGTAGCTGTCCTGACAGAGGGCCCCCACCTGTAGGTACTATCGATGCATGCGGCAAGATGTACTGATCATGGGGGGTATACCAGGTAGAGGCTACCCGGGAGAGGGCTAACGAATGATATTGCGAGCGTGGAATCGTTCTCCCCTTCGTTGGATCTGTGTAGGAACTCCCCGGTGTTGGAAAAGCTTTCCTGACAGAGGGCTCCCATCTGTAGGTACTACCGATGCGTTCGGAAGCGTACTGATTGTGGGAGTATACCAGGTAGAGACTACCCGGGGAAAAAGATATCGGTGGACCAAGGGTGTAGAGCAGTCTAAGTCTCTTTCAAAAGTCCTATATCACCTCTAAAGGGTGAGGGTGAGGATGAGGTGAAGACACGTCGCCACGTGACCCATTCGTTGTTCGTCCGTTCCCATAGTTGTTGGGTCCGGTTGCGTATCGATGTTCAAAGACATCGTTGGGTAGTTATCCCGATGTAGATGATCCTGTAGCGTTGTGTAGACCAGTAATTCTGGGTCTCTTCGACCAACGGTATGGTCTCTCCCCAAGAGACCCAAGAGTCTCCCTCCGGGAGTGAGGGTGAGGGTGAGGTTGGTGATTCAGTAGTGTTGTGTGAACCAGTAATTCCGCGTCTCTTCGACCAACGGTATGGTCTCTCCCCAAAAGTCCCAAGAGTCTTCCTCCGGGAGTGAGGGTGAGGGTGAGGTTGGTCGCGCCGCCGCGTGACCTTGTTATCCATGGGTTTCCACCCATGTTTTCCTTGAAAGGAAATTGCTTTAGTATTGAACTGTTGTATGGTGATTGGTTTCCAGCCACTCACTGAGCTTGTAGCTCACCCCTCGCATACTGTTTCTTTTCAGGGGCAATGTTGGGCGTGGAGCTGGAGCTTTCCTGTGGCGTGGTCTTATGGGCGTGGAGCATTCTTCCTGCGGGTGGCGAGTGTGAGGCTGTCAGCAGTCCTAGAGTCATTTTATGTATTGTAAATCGTGCATGTGGCACAGGTTGTATTTTATTTGGACTAGGCTTGGCTCTCACAGGACAGTGATTGTGTATTCGAGTCTGTAATAATGTTTTTGGTTTACAGACATTGTTGATATCTTATGCTTCCGCTTTTCAGTCAGTTATCATTATCATTGCTTTGCCACCTTGTGTGTTGTTGTTGGAGTCTTTGTTGACCTCAGGTATTGATAGCTAATATTTCATTATTGCCACGTCTCGGGGATGGCCGCCCTGGGGCGTGACAGATTTGGGTAGAGAGTTTTGGGCTAAAGCGGTCAACACGGCATGCTATCTTGTGAATAGATCTCCATCGACAGCTATAGAGTGAAAGACTCCTATTGAGAAGTGGTCGGGGAAGCCTACAGATTACAGTGCGTTGAGGGTCTTTGGATGTCCCGCTTACTTTCACATCAGAGAATGTAAGATTGATCCAAGGGCAAAGAAGTCAATCTTCTTGGGCTACGCAGAGGGTGTTAAGGGATACCGACTATGGTGTCCTGAGGAACGCAAGCTCGTGATCAGCATGAGATGCCACATTCGACGAGTCTGCTTTACAAACTTCTAGTAAGCAGAGTAATTCTCTAGGAGGGATGATGGATGATGCTATTAAGATTGAGTTGGAAACTCCCACAAGTCTGTCAGCGGAGGTTGACGAAGAGGTTCAGGAACAGCAACAACCACAGCAGCAGTCCTTAGTGGAAGGCAGATCCAGAAGGACACACTAGGCACCGGTTTGATATGGGTTCGAGGACATGGTGGAGTACGTACTAACCATTGATGGTGATGAACTGTCTTCATTCAGAGAAGCAGCAAAAGATTCCTTTTGCAGGGAATGGAAGACAGCCATGGAAGAGGAGATGGAGTCTCTTCACAAGAACCGGACTTGGGTACTTGCAGAACTACCCAAGGGGAAGTGAGCCATAGGGTGCAAATGGGTGTACAAGAGGAAGGAAGGCTCTCCAGAGTGTAGTGGCACAAGGTACAAGGCACGGTTGGTAGCCAAGGGCTATGCTCAAAAGGAAGGGATAGACTACAATGAGGTATTTTCACCTGTTGTTAAACATACTTCCATCCGTGTTTTGTTAGGTATAGTGGTACAGTTTGACTTGGAGCTTGAGCAACTCGATGTCAAAACGGCGTTTCTACACGGTGATCTGGATGAAGAAATCTTCATGAGTCAGCCTGAGGGGTTTACAGTTGCTGGAAAGGAGAACCTAGTGTGCAAACAGAAGAAGTCATTGTACGGACTGAAGCAATCACCAAGGCAGTGGTACAAGAGGTTTGACGCGTTTATGATGAACCAAGGATACATGAGGAGCGAGTGTGACAGCTGCATCTACTTCAGGAGACTCGAAGTTGGTTCATTCATTTATTTGCTTTTATATGTTGATGATATGCTCATTGCTGCTTCGAGCATGGTGGAGATCAACAAGCTGAAGTCTCAACTCAGTCAGAAGTTTGAGATAAAGGATCTTGGTTCTGCAAGAAAGATTTTAGGGATGGAGATACACAGGGAGAGACAGAAAGGTCAGTTACGCTTAGCACATAAAAGTTATCTTGATAATGTTCTTTCAAGATACGGTATGCAAACTTCTAAG
The DNA here is from genome assembly GCA_030737835.1 of Acorus gramineus. Taxonomy (NCBI): domain Eukaryota; kingdom Viridiplantae; phylum Streptophyta; class Magnoliopsida; order Acorales; family Acoraceae; genus Acorus; species Acorus gramineus. The sequence continues at coordinate 1,794,627 of JAUJYN010000031.1, read as the reverse complement.
GCGATAAGCACACCACTGGCTGCTCATTTTCGTCTCTCGGGTAGTATGTCTCCATCAACAAATGAGGACCATGAGTACATGACTCATGTTCCCTATGCGAGTGCTGTTGGTAGCCTGATGTATGCAATGGTATGCACTCAGCCCGATATTTCACAGGCAGTCAGTGTGGTGAGCAAGTACATGGTGAATCCTGGAAAGGAGCATTGGCAGGCAGTGAAATGGATCATGAAGTACATTCGGGGTACCTTGGATGTAGGACTGGTGTTCCACAAGACTAGTGGACTTCAAATCAGTGGATATGTTGATTTGGACTCTGCAGGTGACTTGGACAAGCGACGGTCTATGACAAGATATGTGTTTACACTATCGGGAGGACCGGTGAGCTGGAGATCTATGTTACAGCCTACAGTTGCGCTTTCTACCATGTAGGCAGAGTATATGGCTGTGACAGAGGCGGTGAAGGAGGCTTTGTGGTTACGAGGCCTAGTTGGTGATTTGGGTATCTCTCAGGAGATTGTTGACGTCTACTGTGATAGTCAAAGTGCTATTCATTTAGCGAAAAACCCGGTACACCATGCCCGCACCAAGCACATTGACATACGATATGACTTTGTACGTGGAGTTAGCGAAGATGGAGTTATTTCTTTGAAAAAGTTCGTACAAATGATAATCCAGCTGATATGATGACTAAGGCGGTTCTATGGGTCAAGTTCGAGCATTGCTTGAACTTGATCAATGTTCTACATGGATGAGCAGGCGGTGGCGGCGGTGATGTGGTGATGAGGAGATTATGTGAAAGAGGAAGCTGAGTATTACTTTGGAACTTAGTGCCAGGTAGAGATTTGTAGTTTCTATGGCCTAAAGTTGAAGTCATGGTGGAAATATATTTAGAGATTGAGAAATTTATTTAGAGATTATAAAATATATTTAAAGATTGCAAAATATATTTCTAAGATTCTAGAGATTGTGAAATCTGTCTCTAAGATTCTTGATATTACTAAATCTGTTTATTTCTAAATTTGTTTGTTTCCTCTTTAGATTGTTTTTTTCCTCTATATATGTTCTTAAAGAAAACAAAATATGGAGAGGCACATAGACAATTATTCTCAATAAAATCATCACCACCGCCTGTGGATGTAGGCAATTTGCCGAACCAAGTAAATTCCTTGTCTTCAGTGTGATTACTTGTTTGATTTGTTCGTCTTCTCTCTCAAACCCTCAAACCTAGATCTATTTGGGGAGATTTTCCGCAACACTCCAAAGGGGTGGGCGCGTAAGGAGGAGGAGCGTCGGAGGGGGGCCGCATGAGGAGGAGGAGCGTCAGAGGGTTTTGTGTGTTTTTTGGTTTTGGTTCTCTTCGAAACAGAGAAACCCATTGTCTTAATTTTATTATTATTATTATTTGTTTTTTAATGGACCGTCCGATTGCATGTCAATCACGTCCATCGATCGGACAGTCCATATCATAAACCGCACGGACCACCGAAAACCGCACGTCCGCATACAATCACAAGTCTCTCTCTATATATATATGACCCTAGATCACCAGACAGCTCATAATAAACACTCATAATTTATTTGTTTTTCACAAAACACAATTTATTTGTCCACATTGCTTGTTCTTCATAACATATGCAAAGAATCACTGGCACACAAAACAGTCACAAATCCTTCTCAAACAAAACCATCCAAACAATGCAGCGCTTCGGCCGCCGCAGACCCACTGAAGTTATTAATCTTCGATGTATCAAAAGACTTGAACTTGGTGTTTCCCTTGGCCTTATCTTTAGACTTTCCGACTGGGTTGTCATGGCATGTGTTGCACATCGGCTTTCGGCACCTCCCTGTGAATTTGGAGTGGTTGGTGGGCTTGGAGGGGACCTTAACGAACTGTCCGGCGATAGGAGGGCCCTCGACGGCATTGATTACCCGGCAATTCGAAGGCCGTGGATCGGATGGCGGGAGGATGATGTGGGATCTCACCATCCCGTGTTGGCGACCCTCCCTCTTCATTGTTGCAAGCTGTTTGAGAGGCTTTTTTATTTATTTGATGTGGGCATAGCATTTTATTCTTCTATTTATAGTTTGTGAATGAATGTAGGAAAGCTTGGGGACCAAGGGTCTTCTTTATTTTGTTTTTTGTCGAGGGCATGTTGGGTCAAAGTTCTTGTCTCTTGGTGTGCAAGAAATCTCAAAATGCCTACATATTTTATTATAATTTATTTAAATTATTTAAATAAATTAAACTTGCAAAACTTCCTTGGATTACAAAACTTCTTTCGAATTTTGTCCCCAATGGCTTGGGTCATTTGGTAAGAGACACCCCATTCAAGGGAAATGCTTGGGTTCTGTCATGGAAAATGTTAGATTCGATTATTTTTACTAACCAAAACTCATATTACACATGTATTCATTTTTATTATTTAGTAATTATTATTACTAAATAATAAATTTACAAAAAAAAATATTTTAAAAAATCTTTGAATATTAAATCTTAATATTTTTAAGTTTTATTTAACATCATAGCTTAACTTTATTATATAAAATTTATTTATATTTATTAAATTTAATATTTTTATCAAGTAATCAATCATAATTTTTGTTAATGAAGAATTTGATTCATATCCGATTCTCAATAACCATCATTCAAACAATTGATTGATTAGTTTTACAGATGTTTTATACTGTTAGGTTTTAGGGTCGGGTAAACCAGAAATATGTGTGAACTGAAACAAGGAAGGCACCCTTATGAGGTGAAGACTTCGGTGGCAAGCAGATAAATTGTGAGATAAAATATAATTGTCGAGATAAGTGGGGAAGAACAATTTATACCATTTAGTAAAAAAAAATAATCAAGATTAAATGTGGACAATTATCCCGATTTTGAAATGAAAATGGAGATCTTTTGTTCCACCTAAATATTGGAATAACAATTATTCCCAATTTTTCTCTCAATTTTGACAAATGTGAATAAGTACAAAATTGATGAATTTTTTATCCCCTAAAATTAAAACAATTTATCCTTAAAACCTTAACCTCTTACCAAACTAAGGACCATGGTTGACATTGGTAAATTTATGTGTATTTTTTTTCTATCATTTTTTGGGTATTGAATCTCAATCTCAAGCTCCATATTTTATTATTTTCTTCATCATCATCATCATCTTATTCCTTTGATACTAATTTCTGTTCAAATCACGAAACTCGGTGGAATTAATGTGATTTAATATATGTATGGAGATTAGGGTAGCTTTGGTCTACCAGTTTCGAAAAAAAAACATATTGTGGGGGAGAAAATCAAGTCTTCCCCTCTTGGGCTGGATCAACATTGATCCGGGCTTTTGATGTAGGTCCAAGAAGTTGCAACTGATTCCTCTTCACGATGAACCGAAGCAAGGCTTGGTACACTCACATTGCCCTCCTTCGTCTTCGACCTTTGGTCACGTGAAACTCACACCAGTTCGGTGCTAGCTAACGGCCCTCCGACGCTCATGTCAGTGGTTTTTTTTTATGAGAAGAGGACCTTAGAATTCTTGAGCAAAAGCGGGGGAGAGAGAGAGCATAACTTGAGGGGGAGGAGATGTCCCCCTTTTATACTAGAAAAGGGGCGTGCCGAGCTTAGCCTTGAGGAGTGAGCATATCGTGAGATGGAATCTCCACGTGGCTCTCGGATCTGTGGACACGTGTCACCTAGGGATTGTCACATTGTAACTGATTTCCTGACAACTAGTACTTTTCCTACGTCATGGAATATTCTCCTGGTCTACTGTTATTTTACAGACGTGGATACATGGCCGACCTTCATACTAGTCTGGATGTTATGGCTTGGACGGCTCATACTTCTGGTGGGGTTTATATACTCGACCATTCTAACCTGGTCGGGCAATAGCATTTGTCCGACCTCGGTAGGCTCATGAACTAATCATCCGACCTGTGTGGGAGTCCGACTAGAGTATTCGTTAGTCTGACCTGGTGGTAATTTGGGCCGCTGGGCTTTTCTAATCTAATTTGCTTGTTGATTACCGATAGTCGTATCTATGCTTAATTCTCTCATATTTATGCAACCTTATTCCTTATTCCGTTGTATAACGAATTTGGTCTCCCACAATGCCCCCTTCTTTTGGTGTCTCGATAATTTGGGAGACCGGAAGAACTGAACTTCAGGAGTGTTATATATGTGTCATTTTTTTTGCCTATTGGTCACCTTTGGGTCATTTCTGGTAGTTTTCCAATTTTTCTTTTTTCGATCGGAGCCGCTAAAATTTTGGACTTTTAGCTATCTGTATGAGTTCGAGTACTCCGATTGGAAATCTAGCTGCATGTTATGGGTCCTGGTACCATTTGGTATTGCCCACAGAAATTTCATCGAGTTCTGATTACGTTTTAGAAAATTTTGCAGTTCCGAATCGTGTCTGGGTTTTGACCGATTTTGAAGTGTCAAAGGATGACTTGGACCAAGTCAATGAAGACCTTGACTAGTCAAAGATGACTTTTGACTAGTCAAGGGTTTTGTTTGCTAGTTTGGTTGGGTTGACTCAAGTCAATCCCCACCCACCCCCTTTTTCACCATTTAATGTAAGTGTGTGTGTGAGTGTGTGTGTGAGTGTGTGAGCACTATATGTGGGCGTCCCCTTCTCCTCCTCTCCCTCTCACTCCCTCCTTCACTTCCCCTTTTATTTTATTTGCTAAGTAGAGAAGAACAAGAAGGAGAAGAAGAATCACTTAAAAGAAGAAAAAAAAAAAGAGAAAGGTATGTGTGTGCAAGCTTTGAGAGTTGTTGTTGTGCTTTGATTCTCTTCTCTCTAACTCCCTCTCATGCCTCTCCCCCCCCCCCCCTGTTTTCAGCCAATAAAGGCTTGAGGAGTGGCTGAGGAGGTGGTGGTGTTGGAGGTGGCGGTTGAGGTGGTTTGGTGCATCAAGGGCACCCGAATACCTCCCCTTTCTTTCCCCCCTTTGGTAAGCTCTCCTCCTCCCTTATCCTTGTATAAATGGTTGATAAAGGCTCTTAGGGTGTTCATGCATGCCATGCATAGGGTTTAGGGTTAGTGTGTGGGCTGAGGAGGGGGTGGGGGAGGTTGGGCGCGCGCGCGGGGCCATCCGCGCGCGTGCACGCGCGTCTGTGCGCGTAGGGGAGCACTGGAGTGCACAGTCAGGCGCGCTGGCGGGCGCGCGAGCGTACGCGCAGGTGCGCGAACGTGTGCGCGAGTGCGCGCGGGCAGGACACGCAGTGCGCGTGGGCGCCCGCGAGCGTGCGCGCGCGCGCGGCAGCGCATCTGGGCGCGCGGATGGGAGCACGGCAGTGCGCCAAGGGGTGCTGGGGCGCGTGCGTGCGTGCTTGCGCGTGCGTACGCGTGCGGGGGGCCATGCGTGTGGCTGCCCGAGGGTTCGGGTAGGTGTCGGGGCACTCGGACTTGCGTGCGTACGTGCGTACTCGCATGCGTGCGAGCCCGTATGCATGCTTGTCCGAGTTTTTGGCATTTCTAGTAAATTTCATGTATATTTGTGTAGTTTACTCACCATATTGAATGCCCTTGTCTTGCAGATCTTGGCGAACGGTCACGCAATGACCCGGGTTGCGGTGAGTGGGTCAATCCAACCCAGTAGGGAGGCGTTCGATGCACGTAGGCGTGCATTGCCCTCCCCTGGGGCACCATAACTACATATTAACTTGTGTGAATGAAAACTTATGTTAATGCATGCTTTGCTATGATGTAACCATACCATGTTAGACATTGTATGCTAGGGATATACATCCATGTATCATGTATAGAGGCCCATACATGCCTAGACACCATGTCCCATGCTTGAAAAGCCTTGATCTATGCATGTTTCCCATCTAGTTTAATTTAATTAAATCAAAATGAGAATATGCTAGTATAAGCATGCCTTAGAAATATTATAACCTTGTTATTATAATGTATGTTTTTCCCGCATCTTAGTTATGCGCTCTGGAGGAATTCTTGAGAATTCATTTCCTTAGTAGTGTTAGTAATCGTTGTCGACGGATCCAAGAGGATCGTATCCGTGAGAGTAGGTTGTTTTCTCCCCTTCGTTGGATCCGAGTAGGAACTAACCGGGTTGGGAAAAGCTGTCCTGACAGAGGGCTCCCATCGTAGGTACTACCGATGCATTCGGGAACGTACTGACCATGGGAGTATACCAGGTAGAGGCTACCCGGGGAAAGGGCTACCGGTGGACCAAGGGTGTGGAGCAGTCTAATCTGTCCCAAAAGTCCTATATCACCTCTAAAGGGTGAGGGTGAGGGTGGGGTGGGTCGGCGATGCTACGACCCACCAAATTGTGCAGTTACTCCCATTTTGGGACTTTTATTATTTTAAGGTTAATATGAGTTGTGTTGCATAGATTGTGCCATTCACTGAGCGTGTGGCTCACCCCATATCTTTTTCTCCAGTTGTTACTGAGTCGGATCTGAAGGAGGAGCTCCCCGAGGCATCACATCAGTAGCGGAGCAGCGTTCGCATTTTGGGTTCTGCGAGTGAGAGGCCATCAGCATCCCCTTCTTTTGCTAGTATGTATTGTTATTCGTGCTTGGGCACAATACTTGTATATGGATGTCTTTGTTTATATTGGCTCTCACAGGACAGTTGATTATGTATTCTGGTCTGTAATATGTCTTTGAATTACAGACTCAGTCGTTTAAGCTTCCGCTATATGTATATATATTATGTCAGCTACATTGTTAATTGTGTTATTATCTTCGAAGTTGTTTAGAGTCTTTTATTGATCTCGTGTATGGACTGCTGATATTATATATATTGCCACGTATCGGGGACGGCCGCCCTGGGGCGTGACAAAAGTTGGTATCAGAGCCTGGTCCTGTCAGAGCCAATTGTTTTCTTAGAGATGAGTCCTAGGATTTCTATATGAGTATTCTGATCCTAGTGTCTGTTTCTTAGGTTGCTGATATGCCTCCTCGCAGAGGGATGCGTGGACGTGGTCCCCCTCGGGCCTTGGAGGTTTCTGAACCTACCAGAGGCGAGGAGTCTACTGAAGGGTCCTCGGCTATTGGGCCAGGACCAGCGCAGGAGCCTCCTGCATGGGAGCGTGCTTATGCTCGTATCGCAGATCTATTGGAGACTCAGACTAGGGCAAGGCCCCGACTAGGGCGTTGGCTGATCAGGCGCGAGAGATCCAGGAGCTGCGGGCGGCCCGCGAGGCAGTTCCGCAGGTCCCCTTGGTAGCAGATCCACCGGTGGTGCCCGAGGTACCCCCTGTCCCAGTGGAGATTCCAGTAGAGGGAATTCAGGATCCCCTGGAGAGGGAGGTGGAGCTAGAGGCTGCACGTGTGCATCAGAGCGGCCTCACCGCCTTTCTGAAGCTTCACCCTCCCGAGTTCCATGGCTTGTCGACGGACCCCCTTGCCCCCGAGCGTTGGTTGATGGAGATAGACAAGATCTTCTCGACCATGCACTGCACCGACCGCCAGCGTGTCTCACTGGCCACCTTCATGTTGAAGGGTAGCGCCGCCGACTGGTGGGCTACCCGATCGGTGGACATCCCCGAGGGTGTGGGGCGACTTCTATGGGCTGGATTCCGGAGTTACTTTCTGGAGGAGTACTTCCCATTTTCGACACACTAGATCGTGATGCGAGAGTTCGAGCAGCTGACGCAGGGCTCCATGTCAGTCGCTGATTACTCTACACGTTTCACGAGGCTTTCTCGGTTCGCCCCCGCCTTAGTGATGGATGAGGAGACGCGATGCCGTCGTTTCGAGATGGGGTCTCATTAGCACCATCAGGGTGCACGTCACCTCTCAGGCGTTCTCGAGGTACTCAGACTTGGTGTCTCGTGCGAGGACAGTTGAGCGAGACCTTGGGGTTCCTTTGGGGGTTCAAACCCCTTCTGCAGACCAGAGGCCCCCCAGGAGCCAGGACCAGGGACGTCGCAAGAGCAAGCGGCCCCGCTTTGATCAGCCAGCGGCCGCCGCTACTCCAGTCGATGTGGTGCCAGTGCGAGGTCCAGCACCCATTGCTGCAGTACCAGTCCAGGCTAGGCGACCGGAGACGCAGCGTTGTTACCCTTGCTAGCGGGTCGGACATATTTCTTATGATTGCCCTGATGCTGGCCGACCCCCTATGCCTTGACAGCAGCCGCAGCGTCAGCAGCAGCAGCCACAGGGTGGCCGAGTTGACCAGAGGAGGCAGCCAGTGCAGCCTGCGAGGCGTGCCCCTGCTCCTCAGCCGCAGCTTGTTCAGGGTCGTGTTGCAGCACTTACAGCCGAGGAGGCGCAGGCTTCGGGTAGCGTTGTCCGAGGTATTGTTCTGATCTCCCAGCTCCCTGCATATGTGCTATTTGATTCTGGAGCCACGCACTCGTTCGTGTCTCCCGTTTTCGCGAGACGGATGGGCGTGGTGTCCGCCCCTCTTGATGTTATGCTGGAGATATCATTGCCCGTCGGAGACCGTATTCTCCTCCGTTCTGTTTACCGGGGGTGTACCGTGGCGATTGCGGAGCATGAGTTTCCATTAGAGTTGGTAGAGCTCGCCATGACGGACTTCGATGCCATCCTGGGAATGGATTGGCTCTCAGCTAGCCACGCCAGTATCGACTGTTTTGCAAAGTCGGTGTCTTTCCACATCCCTGGTCGGAGATCTTTCCAGTTCGTGGGCGATCGGGACATAGCCCCTTTGGGGTTCGTGTCATCCATCCAGGCGTGGAGACTCCTTCAGGGAGGATGTGAGGGTTTTCTGGCGTACATTGCTGAGGAGGATGCACCACTGCGGGCAGATATCAATCAGACTCCGTCGTGGCAGAATATCCAGAGGTTTTTCCTGATGATCTTCCAGGACTACCGCCGGATCGCGCGATCGAGTTTGAGATTAATCTAATTCCGGGGACCGAGCCGATTTTGAGAGCTCCGTACCGGATGGCCCCAGCAGAGCTGAAGGTGCTCAAGGAGCAGCTGGAGGAGTTGCTCGAGAAGGGCTTCACACGTCCGAGTGTCTCTCCGTGGGGAGCCCCTGTTTTGTTCGTTCGGAAGAAGGACGGTTCGCTGCGTCTTTGTATTGATTACAGGCAGCTGAACAAACGGACCATAAAGAACAAGTACTCCTTGCCGCGGATTGACGATTTGTTTGACCAGCTCCAAGGAGGGCGTGTCGTTTCAAAGATCGATCTCCGTTTGGGCTACTATCAGCTGAAGATCCGGGAGTCGGATATTCTGAAGATGGCCTTTCATACCCGTTATGGGCACTACGAGTTCCGAGTACTGCCGTTTGGGTTGACGAATGCGCCGGCGGCTTTCATGGATCTGATGAACCGGGTGTTTTGGCCCTTCCTCGACTCCTTCGTGGTAGTCTTCATCGATGATATTCTGGTGTACTCGAGGAGTCTTGAGGAGCACGCTGACCATCTCCGCACTGTCTTGGAGACTTTGGCCCGACATCAGTTGTTCGCCAAGTTCAGTAAGTGCGAGTTCTGGTTGGAGCGTATGGCCTTTCTAGGCCACGTGATTTCCGACGAGGGTATATCTGTGGACCCGGACAAGACGCTCGCCGTGTCGAATTGGCGGCGACCGTCGAACCCCACTGAGATTCGGAGCTTCCTGGGTTTGGCGGGTTATTATCAGAGGTTTGTCGAGGGTTTCTCGAAGATAGCCGTGCCTCTTACCCGCCTCACTCAGAAGGATGTCCGGTTCGAGTGGTCCCCATCTTGCGAGGAGAGCTTTCTGGAGTTGAAGCAAAGACTCACCTCAGCGCCAGTTCTTACCATTCCGTCTGGGAGTGGTGGGTTCACAGTCTACTCCGATGCATCGCGGTTGAGTTTGGGTTGCGTCCTGATGCAGTACGGTAAGGTTGTGGCTTACGCGTCGCGTCAGTTGAAGCCCCATGAGCAGAATTACCCCACCCACGACTTGGAGTTAGCAGTGATCATTTTTGGGCTGAAGATGTGGAGGCACTACCTCTATGGCGAGGAGTTCGAGCTCTTCACGGATCACAAGAGCCTGACTTACTTGCAGTCCCAGCCGGACCTCAACATGCTTTGCGACGTTGGGTCGAGTTCCTGAAGGACTATGACTGTGACATCGCTTACCATCCGGGTAAGGCGAATGTCGTGGCCGATGCTCTCAGCAGGCAGCCCTTGGGCATGGCCGCCCACTTGGCTGTACGTCGTTGGAGGCTTCTGGAGGAGGCTGCTTGCTGGATCAGCGTTCGAGAGACACCTGCGGGTGGCTTTTTGGCCAGGCTAGTGGTGCAGCCCGTTCTTCTCGACGAGATCCGCACGGCTCAGGGGCAGGATCCTCACTTTCTAGTCCTCTCTGAAGGCGTCACCCGGGGTGAGCGTCGGGACTACCAGATTCGCGAGGACAGAATCCTACAGTTCAGAGGTCGAGTATGCATTCCTGACGACGCAGAGATGAAGCAGAAGATCTTGGACGAGGCCCATCGTTCGAGGTACACAGTGCATCCTGGTGGCACGAAGATGTACAGGGGCCTTCGTCGTGGCTACTGGTGGCGCGGGATGAAGGCGGATATTGGCCGTTTCATTGCCCGTTGCTTAGTATGCCAACAGGTGAAGTCGGAACATCAGCGTCCTGCAGGGAAGCTGCAGTCCATTGAGATTCCTCAGTGGAAGTGGGAGCAGATCACCATGGACTTCGTTTCGGGTTTGTCGAGGTCACGTTCGGGTTGCGATACCATCTGGGTGATCGTCGACCGACTGACTAAGTCCGCTCATTTCCTCCCCATTCGACTCACCAATTCTCTGGACACCCTGGCACAGTTGTTTGTCTCCGAGATTGTTCGTCTCCATGGCACTCTCGTCAGCATCATTTTTGATAGAGACGCGAGGTTTACTTCGAGGTTCTGGCGTAGCCTTCAGCACGCCCTTGGTACGAACCTCCACTTCAGTACAGCGTTTCATCCGCAGACGGACAGCCAGTCGGAGAGGACGATACAGACCCTGGAGGACATGCTGCGAGCTTGCGTTCTCGACTTTGGGGGCAGTTGGGAGAGGCATCTCCCGTTGGTGGAGTTCGCCTACAACAACAGCTACCACTCGAGTATTCGGATGGCACCATATGAAGCGCTCTATGGCCGCAGCTGCAGGTCCCCCTTGTGTTGGGATGAGGTTGGAGAGCTCCAGTTGGAGGGACCAGACCTCAGAGATGGTCAAGACGATTCGTGAGCGTATCCGAATCGCTTAGAGCCGTCAGAAGAGCTACGCCGATCGTCGTCGCCGTGAGCTCGCCTTCGAGGTTGGTGACCATGTTTTCCTGAAGGTGTCCCCGACAAAGGGCATCTTCCGTTTCGGTGTGCGGGGCAAGCTAAGTCCGCGTTACATTGGGCCATTTCTCATCCTTGAGCGGATTGGAGAGGTGGCCTATCGCATAGCCCTGCCCCCACAGTTGGCTCAAGCCCATGACGTCTTCCATGTCTCGCAGCTGAGGCGTTACGTCCACGATCCTACTCACGTTATTCCGTTCGAGCCGCTCGTCTTCGAGCCGGACTTGTCATTCGTGGAGCAGCCGATCGAGATCCTGGACCGACGCGAGAAGAGGCTCCGCACCAAGACCGTCCAGTTGGTTAAGGTGCGATGGCAGCACCGTTCTGGTGCCGAGGCCACTTGGGAGCGCGAGGACGCCATGCGTGGCGCATATCCACATCTTTTCCCTTCCTAGATGTTTTTGTATTAAATTTTGTTGACAAAATTTCCTAAGGGGGGAAGAATGTTATATATGTGTCATTTTTTTTTTGCCTATTGGTCACCTTTGGGTCATTTCTGGTAGTTTTCCAATTTTTCTTTTTTCGATCGAAGCCGCTAAAATTTTGGACTTTTAGCTATCTGTATGAGTTCGAGTACTCCGATTGAAAATCTAGCTGCATGTTATGGGTCACGCCCTAGGGCGGCCGTCCCCGAGACGCGGCAATGGTATATATGATATCAGCTGCCTATACAGGAGATCAATAAAATACTCTATACAACATCAAAAATGACAACACAGACAGAAAGGTGGCTGACATAATATATACAAATAGCGGAAGCTAAAAGACTGAGTCTGTAATTCAAAAGACATATTACAGACCCGATACATAATCAACTGTCCTGTGAGAGCCAATATATACAACGACATCCAAATATAATACAAACATGTGCCCAAGCACGGAATACAATACATACAATCAAAAGGGGATGCTGATGGCCTCTCACTCGCAGAACGTGACGCTGCTCCACTACTGCTGATGTGCTCGGGGAGCTCCTCCTTCAGATCCGACTCAGATATCACTGGAGAAAAAAATATATGCGAGGGGTGAGCCACACGCTCAGTGAATAGCACAACCCATGCATCACAATTCATATTAACCTCAATTAATTATAGCCCCTAACACGGGAGCAACTACACATTCTAGTGGGTCGTCTCATCGCCAACCCACTTTCCCTCCCCTCACCCTCACCCTTTCCGAGGGGTGACATAGGCCTCTTGGGGCATACTAGACCGCTTTCCTACCCCTGGTCCACCCGGTAGCCCTTTCCCAACCTCGTAGCCTCAATCTAGTCCACTCCAACTACCAATACTGTCCGAACACATCGGAGGTACCGGACGGAAGCCCTCTGTCAGGTCAGCCATCGCCGGGGAGTACCTACATCGGATCCAACCAATAAGGAGAAGACAGTCTACTCACACCGATACGATCCTCATGGATCCGTCGACACCGATGGTAACGCTATATAATGTCATGAATTCACAAGAATTCCTCCAGGGCGCATAACTAAGATGCGGGGAGACATATATTATAACAACAAGGTTATAATATTCTTTAAGACATGCTCACATTGATTTAATTAAATTAAACTAGGTGGGAACATGCACAGGTCGGGGAAAGGTGTCTAGGCATGCATAGGCCTCAGAGAATATGATGTAAGGGTGCATATACCTAGCATACAAATCTAAGGCGGCATGGATACATCATATTTATCAATATAAGGGTGCATATCCCTAGCATGCAAGCCTAAGGTGGCATGGATACAACATAATATTCATGCAAGGCATAGTTTACATTCAATACTAGCTAATATGCAACTATGGTGCCCCAGGGGAGGGCAATGCACGCCTACATGCATCGAACGCCTCCCAACTGGGTTGGATTGTCCCACTCACCAAAACCCGGGTCGTCGCGTGACCGTCCATCAAGATCTGCAAGACATGGGTATACAAAATGGTGAGTAACTACGCAAATACATAAGAAATACACCAGAAATACCCAACACTCGGACAAGGATGCATACGGGCCCGCACGCACGCGAGTCCGAGTGCCCCGACACCCTTCCGCACCCACGGGCAGCCATGCGCACAACCACACGCATGCGCACGCACGGGTGCGCACGGACGCACGCACGCCCGCGCCCCGGGTGCACTGCCGCGCCCCAGCCTGCACGCCCAGACACGCTGCCGCGTGCCTGCCCGCGCGCCCAGACACGCTGCTGCGCGCATTTAGCCCTGCACCTACCCGCGCGTACTGCGCCCCTGCGCAGCACCCCGCGCGCACCCCCGCGTGCACGCCCGACTGCGCTGCTCGTACGAGCGCACGTCCGCCAGCGCACCCGACTGCGCGCGCCAGCGCTTGCCTGCGCGGGCAGACTCGCGCGCACGCGCGCGGATGACCCCGCACGCGTGCCCGAGCCAATCCCACCCCCTTCCTCAGCCCTCCCACACCCCTAACACACAAGCATACCATGCATACACCATATGCACACCCTAACATGTTATATATGTGTCACTTTTAACCTTCTGGTAACCGTTGGGACATTCTGGTAGTTTTTTTATTTTTTTCGTTTTTCGATCAGAACAGCTAAAATTTCAGGCTTATAGCTATCACCCTGAGGTTGAGGGATCCGATTGAAAATCTAATTGCATATTATGTGTCCTGGTGCCATTCCAAGCCGCTCACGAAAATTTCGTTGAATTCCGGTAACGTTTCAGAATTTCGCAGTTCCGGGGCGTATCCGGGTTTTGACCGAGCGAGAAGTCATTGGGAGAGTTGACTTGGTCAAAGTGGGCCCATAGACTTGGTCAACCCCTTTTGTTTTTATTTGTGGTTGGGTTGACCCAAGTCAAAACCCACTTAAGTTCACCTAATCCTCTCCTAATCCTAGTTAACCCTAATTTAAGTGGGGTTGACTTATATAATGAGATCTAAAAAGTTGCTCCCCACTATTCATCATCTTCCCCACTTGTTTTCTCTCTCCCCCTCTCTCTTTTTCTTGATTTAGAGCTAGTTAGAGGGCTTGGATCTCAAAACCCAAAGAAGAGAAAGGTAAGGTGAGCTCCCGATCTATCCACCGGTGGTTTCGGATTCGAATTCCGGTGTGTTTAGCCCCTCCTCACACCCTCTTTTCTCCTCAGATTTCAGCCCTTCTTTGGCTAGGAGGAGATCTAGGTGGTGGTGGTCCTTGTGGAGGTATTTCGGTGCCCGAAGAGCTCCCGGTTCCCTTCCCTTCCTTTCCTCTCCAAGGGTAAGCTCTCTTTCCTTCCTTTTCTTGCTTAGATGCTTGTTAGGGGGTTGTTTTGAGTGGGGGTGGCTGTTGGTGGCGGTGGGAGGCTATCGGCGGCGAATGGTGGCCGTGGGAGGCGATGGGTGGCTGTCGGGCAGATAGGAGAGCTGTCCCGGGTGGGCTCGGGCAGCAGGCAGGCGGTGCTCGGGCTGGCAGGAGGGCAGTGCTTGGGCTCCTCAGCGGTGCATGCGGGCGAGCAGCGCGGGCAGGCTGGCAGGCGCGCTGGGCGCTTGCTACCAGTCGCGTTGGCGCGTGTTGCTGGGTGTGCGCGTGGGCGCTGGGCGCAGAGGCTGGTCGCGGGTGCAGGGTGCTGGTCGCGGGTGCTGGGTGCTGGTCGCGGCTGCTGGGCACTGGGCGTCGGGCGCCGTGCGGGCAGAGAGCGCGCAGAGCGCTGCGCAGGGGCGCAGGGCATGCTGTGCGCGCGGAGTGGTGAGCGGGTGGTGTGCGGGTGCTGCGCGAAGGGCGCGGTGCGCGCGGGGCGAGTAGGGTGCTAGCGGGGAGTGTGAGCGGGCAGATGTGCGGGCGTTGCGCTGGGGCGTAGTGCGGGCGGGCGCACGTGCGGGGCGCTGCGCTGGGGCGCAGTGCGTGTGGGTGCACCCGGGGCTGGTCGAGCTGGTGGTACGCGCGGGGTGCGCGCGGAGCGAGGCGATGGGGCGCAGGGTGTGCGGGTGTGCGCGCGGGTTGCTGCGCTGGGGCGCAGTGAGCGCGCGGTGCACCCGGGAGGTCTCGGCAGGGTGTCCGGGCTGGGCTCGGCAGGGTGTCTGGGGGAGCGGGTCGGGGCTCGGCTGTGTGCCCGGGCGGGTGGCCGTGCGTGCGGCTGCCCGGGGGGTCGGGAATGAGTTGGGGTGCTCGGGCTCGCGTGCGTACAGGCCGTATGTACGCTTGTCCGAGTGTTGTGTATTTTTAGGTATTTTTGGATTTATTTGTGGATTTTACTCACCAATTTAATGCCTATCTTGCAGATCTTGACGGACGGTCGCGCGACGACCCGATTACCGGTGAGTGGGACAATCCAACCCAGTAGGGAGGCGTTACATGCACTTGGGCGTGTACCGTCCTCCCCTGGGGCACCATAATTAATGTTAACTTCGTAATATGAAAACTATGTAAGCATGATAATGTGTAGTATGCATGCCACCCTAGACTTTGTATGCTAGGGACTTGTACCCTTAGGACCCGTATAAGAACCATGCATCCTATTATCATGTTTCCCTACTAGGAAAACCTTGACTTATGCATGTTCCCATTTAGTTTAATTTGCATATATCAAATGCGAGCATGTGATTGTTGGCATGTCTTAGTGAATATTATAGGGGAGGGGCCTCGCGAGGACAGCGGTGAGACCCGGGCTAGGGTACTCCGTGTTCCTTGTTTGGTTGTCGGGATGTCCTATATCGGGATCTCACGCTGCCCTCCCAAGGTTCTTTCCCCCGGTAATATTCCAACCTCTTATTTTATAATATATGTTTCCCCGCATCCTGATTATGCGCCCTGGAGGAATTCTGAGGAATTCATGACATTAGAGTTGTTGAGATGTGTTTGTCAGCGGATCCGAGTGGATCATATGCGATGGATAGGCTGATCTGTTCCCTTCGTTGGATCCTTTAGAGACTGCCCCGGCGTAGAGAGACTGTCCCGTGAAGGGGCTCCCATCAGTAGGCACCTCCTGATTTGGGACGGACTGTGCTGAATGTGGGAGTGGCCAAACAGCCTACGGAGTGGGGAGAGACTATCGGTGGACCAAGGGCGACCATCAGCCTAGTCAGTCCCAATATCCTATGTCACCTATTGAGGGGTGAGGGTGAGGGTGTGGTGGGTTGGCGATGTAGCGACCCACTGGATTGTTAGTCCCAATATCCTATGTCACCTATTGAGGGGTGAGGGTGAGGGTGTATGATTGTGTATGGATGATTATCAGGCTAATAAGTCCCAATATCCTATGTCACCTATTGAGGGGTGAGGGTGAGGGTGGTGGGTTGGCGATGTAGCGACCCACTGGATTGTTAGTCCCAATATCCTATGTCACCTATTGAGGGGTGAGGGTGAGGGTGTATGATTGTGTATGGATGATTAACAGGCTAATAAGTCCCAATATCCTATGTCACCTATTGAGGGGTGAGGGTGAGGGTGAGGGTGTAGTGGGTTGGCGATAGCGACCCACTGGCCTGTATAGCTGTTGCCATTTTGTGGCTTTTAATAATGAGATTGTGGATTAATAAGATCTGGTGGTTAATATATATTGTGTTGCATGGGTTGTGCTGTTCACTGAGCGTGTGGCTCACCCCTCACATAATATTTTCTCCAGTGTCATCTGAGTCGGATCTGGAGGAAGAGCTCCCCGAGGGACTTCATCAGTAGCGGAGTAGCACCACGTCCCGCGAGTATCAGAGGCTATCAGCATCCCTTTTGCTTGTATGTATTATATTCCGTGCTTGGGCACGCGTTTGTATTGTATTTGGATGTCTTTGTATATATTGGCTCTCACAGGACAGTTGATTATGTATCGAGTCTGTAATATGTTTTTGGATTACAGATTCAGTCTTTTAGCTTTCGCAATTGGTGTATATATCATGTCAGCCCTGCTTTTGTTGTCTTTTTAGCTATTGTGTGAGTATGCTATTGAACTCCTGTTACTGATATCATATATACACTTGCCGCGTCCCGGGGTCGGCCGGCCCTGGGGCGTGACATAACATGCATCTACACAAGAAAAAGGGAGGAAGAGGACTCACCCAAGGGAGGAAAGACAAAGGGGTGAAACCGGGTGCCCTTCGCGCACCGAAACACCACCACCAAAGCCACCACCACCAAGCCTCTCCTCAGCCTAAGAATGGCTGAAAACAGAGGAGAAAGGGAGCTAAGAGAGGAGGTCAAACAAAGGGGAAATCAAATCCAAGACCATGGAAAAGTAGATCAAGTCCTCACCTTCCTTTTCTCCTTCTAGGGCTTCCTATTTCAACCTCTTCTTCAAGCTCTAATGGTGGAAAAATAGAGAAGGGGAGATGGGTTTGAGTGAGTGAGAGAGATGGGAGAGAAGAAGAAGGGTGCACGCCCACTTAAGGGGCCACACACACACTCACACACACACTTACACTTAGGGTTAATTAGGTTTTGGTGAACTTTGACTTGGGTCAACCTAACCACACTAACAAACAAAACCCATTGAACAAGTTAAGGGTCAAACTTGACTTGGTCAAAGTCATCTTTGACTTGGTCAAGTCTCCCAATGACTTTTCGCTTGGTCAAAACCCGGATACGATTCAGAACTGTGAAATTCTGAAACGTTACAGGAATTCGATGAAATTTTCATGAGTGGCTTGAAAGGGCACCAAGACACATAATATGCAGTTGGATTTTCAATCGGAGTCCTTAGGCTCAGGATGATAGCTAAAAGTCCGAAAATTTAGCGGTTCATTCGAAAAAAAGAAAAAGTTGAAAAACTGCCAGAATGCTCCAATGGTGACCAGAAGGCTAAAAGTGACACATATATAACATTATGGGTCCTGGTACCATTTGGTATTGCCCAGAGAAATTTCATCGAGTTCTAATTACGTTTTAGAAAATTTTGCAGTTCCGAATCGTATCCGGGTTTTGACCGATTTTGAAGTGTCAAAGGATGACTTGGACCAAGTCAATGAAGACCTTGACTAGTCAAAGATGACTTTTGACTAGTCAAGGGGTTTTGTTTGCTAGTTTGGTTGGGTTCACTCAAGTCAATCCCCACCCACCCCCTTTTTCACCATTTAATGTAAGTGTGTGTGTGAGTGTGTGTGTGAGTGTGTGAGCACTATATGTGGGCGTCCCCTTCTCCTCCTCTCCCTCTCACTCCCTCCTTCACTTCCCCTTTTATTTTATTTGCTAAGTAGAGAAGAACAAGAAGGAGAAGAAGAATCACTTAAAAGAAAAAAAAAAAGAGAAAGGTATGTGTGTGCAAGCTTTGAGAGTTGTTGTTGTGCTTTGATTCTCTTCTCTCTAACTCCCTCTCATGCCTCTTCCCCCCCCCCTGTTTTCAGCCAATAAAGGCTTGAGGAGTGGCTGAGGAGGTGGTGGTGTTGGAGGTGGCGGTTGAGGTGGTTTGGTGCGTCAAGGGCACCCGAATACCTCCCCTTTCTTTCCCCCCCTTTGGTAAGCTCTCCTCCTCCCTTATCCTTGTATAAATGGTTGATAAAGGCTCTTAGGGTGTACATGCATGCCATGCATAGGGTTTAGGGTTAGTGTGTGGGCTGAGGAGGGGGTGGGGGAGGTTTGGGCGCGCGCGCGGGGCCATCCGCGCGCGTGCGCGCGCATCTGCGCGCGCAGGGGAGCGCTGGAGCGCACAGTCGGGCGCGCTGGCGGGCGCGCGTGCGTACGTGCAGGCGCGCGAACGTGCACGCGAGGTGTGGTGCTGGCGCGCAGTGCGCACGAGTGCGAGCGTGTGCGCGGGCGCGCGACAGGGCATCTGGGGGCGCGGATGGGAGCACGGCAGTGCGCCAAAGGGTGCTGGGGCGCCTGCGTGCGTGCTTACGCGTGCGTACGCATGCGGGGGGCCACGCGTGTGGCTGCTCGAGGGTTCGGGTAAGTGTCAGGGCACTCGGACTTGCGTGAGTACGTGCGTACTCGCATGCGTGCAAGCCCGTATGCATCCTTGTCCGAGTTTTTGGCATTTCTAGTAAATCTCATATATATTTGTGTAGTTTACTCACCATATTTAATGCCCTTGTCTTGTAGATCTTGGCGAACGGTCACGCAACGACCCGGGTTGCGGTGAGTGGGTCAATCCAACCCAGTAGAGAGGCGTTCGATGCACGTAGGCGTGCATTGCCCTCCCCTGGGGCACCATAACTACATAATAACTTGTGTAAATAAAAACTTATGTTAATGCATGCTTTGCTATGATGTAACCATACCATGTTAGACATTGTATGCTAGGGATATACATCCATGTATCATGTATAGAGGCCCATACATGCCTAGACACCATGTCCCATGCTTGAAAAGCCTTGATCTATGCATGTTTCCCATCTAGTTTAATTTAATTAAATCAAAATGAGAATATGTTAGTATAAGCATGCCTTAGAAATATTATAACCTTGTTATTATAATGTATGTTTTCCCCGCATCTTAGTTATGCGCCTTGAAGGAATTCTTGAGAATTCATTACCTTAGTAGTGTTAGTAATCGTTGTCGACGGATCCAAGAGGATCGTATCCGTGAGAGTAGGTTGTTTTCTCCCCTTCGTTGGATCCGAGTAGGAACTAACCGGGTTGGGAAAAGCTGTCCTGACAGAGGGCTCCCATCGGTAGGTACTACCGATGCATTCAGGAACGTACTGACCATGGGAGTATACCAGGTAGAGGCTACCCAGGGAAAGGGCTACCGGTGGACCAAGGGTGTAGAGCAGTCTAACCTGTCCCAAAAGTCCTATGTCACCTCTAAAGGGTGAGGGTGAGGGTGAGGGTGGGGTGGGTCGGCGACACTATGACCCACCAATTTGTGCAGTTACTCCCATTTTGGGACTTTAATGATTTTAAGGTTAATATGAGTTGTGTTGCATAGATTGTGCCATTCACTGAGCATGTGGCTCACCCCTCTCATATCTTTTCCTCCAGTTGTTACTGAGTCGGATCTGAAGGAGGAGCTCCCCGAGGCATCACATTAGTAGCGGAGCAGCGTTCGCGTTTTGGGTTCTGCGAGTGAGAGGCCATCAGCATCCCCTTCTTTTTGCTAGTATGTATTGTTATTCGTGCTTGGGCACAATACTTGTATATGGATGTCTTTGTTTATATTGGCTCTCACTGGATAGCTGATTATGTATTCTGGTTTGTAATGTCTTTAAATTACAGACTCGGTCGTTTAAGCTTCCGCTATATATATATATTATGTCAGCTACATTGTTAATTGTGTTATAATCTTCGAGGTTGTTTAGAGTCTTTTATTGATCTCCTATATGGACTGCTAATATTATATATATTTGCCACGTATGGGGACAGCCGCCCTGGGGGGTGACAAGGAGACCCAACCAGCTTGCAGGCTTCTCTGCCAAACTCCCAAGGCTGACTGGTTTCAAACCTCGGGCCTAGTGACTTGTTGGTGTGACACTTGTCAACCTCTATGTATCTTGTCTATTAAATGCCACTTGGAAGGCGTCCTTCAGTATTCAATTTTACTGCCTCGTTTTCCCAAACGACTATGGCGGTTGAATTTCTGCTACTAACTTCCTATATAAGTATATGTTCTTCTCCTCTTATTTCCTTTTCATTTTTGCAAATTTTTCATTACTTTGAATTAATCAAACTCCTTTGTACTTCTCTTTTGTCCCAATGGCTCGGTTTCCTGACAACTTGATAGTCGAGGAATATGTTGGAGAGATGCCTCCTCCTCTAGATCTTGAGTCCCTGATACTCTTTTCTTGGCAGATCGAATCTGGTATGCTCACCTTTCCATTACCCATGTTGATAATGGAATTTCTCAGCTTCTTTGGTATTCACCCTCTCCAACTCGTCCCTGGGCCTTATCGCATTTTGATGGGTGTTACTGCTCTCAACAATGTCTGCGACATCAACCTCGGCTTAAACGAGAAGCGAAGCTTCTATGTGGTGAAGTGTCTCAACGATGGAAGCAGGACATTTTACTTGGCAAGAAGATTGGCATCGAGGGAATCGATAAAGGATGCCCAGGAGTTTGTATATGATTGGCGGCACAACGTTTTCATGATTCAAGGCGCTTGGAGTCCTAATGGGTGTGGGTGGCAGATCCCGCTTTATTGGAGGGATTCAGCACTAGGCTCTGATCGACATCCCTTCCTCCGTGTCACTTTTTTGTCATCATTATTTTATTTTATTTTTTTTAACTATTTTCATCTACAACACCCTTTTTTTCTAGGTGAATTGTCTCTCAATGAATGCCCTTCACAAGAGAGTCTTTGCATGGGGGACATAGACCTTGCCCTGGGTTTTCGTGATAGGAGTTGGAAGACCTTGCTAGGCGCCCCCTCTCTCAGTCCTCGTGTACCGTCTTCTTCAACTTCCCAGATGCCCGTAGGTCAGGGCTCCCATCAAGACACTCCTTCTATTTGTTGGGGTGATGCTTCCAGCTCCGCTTCTGGTGGAGGAGGTGCATTGAGGAGGTCGAGCCGACTTCGCCGAGTGGCAGTTAGATCGGCTATCCCGTACCAGCATCCAATCAAAATTGAAGAAGTCCAGGAATCATTTTTAGGAGGCGCTCCCTCTTTGAATCGCCAAGAAAATCCTTCCCCACCAGCAGACTTTATGCAACATTCCCCCTCACTGGAGGACCATGCGGAGGTTACCCCGGACTCTCCGACAGCAGCCGTGGAGCCGGAAGTCACGATGCTTGTTGTCATGCCCCATGGCGACCGTCCCCGAGACGTGGCAATATATAAAGTATCAGCTATCAAGTACAAGAGGTCAACAATGACTCCAATAAATAACACACAAAGCTGCAAAACAATGATAACTCATAGTTCAACTAAAATGCGGAAGCATAAAAATATCAGTAAGTCTGTAAACAAAAAACCTTATTATAGACTCGAGTACACAATCACTGTCCTGTGAGAGCCAAGTCTAGTCCAAATAATATACAACCAGTGCAACATGCATGATTTCAAATACATAAATGACACTAGGACTGCTGACATCCTCGCACTCGCCAACCGCCGGACGGGACACTCCACGCACTCGAACCCCGCCACAGGGAAGCTCCAGCTCCAGGCCCAGCACTACCCCAGAAAAAGAAACAGTACGCGAGGGGTTAGCTACAAACTCAATGAGTGGCTGGAAACCAAACACCATTACAACAATTCAATACTAAGGCAAATTCCTCTCAAGGAAAACATGGGTAGAAACCTAATGGATAACAAGGTCACCCGGCAGCGCGACCAATCTCGCCCTCACCCTCACCCTCACTCCAGGAGGGAGACTCTTGGGACTCTTGGAGAGAGACCATACCGTTTGTTGAAGAGACGCGGAATTACTGGTCCACACAACACTACTGGATTATCTACATCGAGATAACTACCCAACGATGTCTTTGAACATCGATACATAACTGGACCGAACAACTATTGGAACGGACGAACAACAAAATGGGTCACGCAGCAACGTGACATCAACTCATCCCCCGCCTCGAAGGGAAACTCTTGGGACACACGGGGAGAAACAAAGGTTAACCATAACACCTAGTGTTAATGGATAACCTAACCAACCAGTCCCTCCACTACGAGGCAGAGCTATACTACAATACCTCAAGCGTTAGGAGTAGCATACCCAGAGTATACTCGATGGGTAGGAGGGTCACGTGACGACGTGACTCAACTCATCCTCACTCTAGCCCCCGGAGGGGTGACCAGGACTTTTGAAATAATCCTTATGCTCTACACCCTTTGTCATTTGGTAGCCCTCTCCCGGGTAGCCTCTACCTGGTATACACCCATGATCAGTACATCTGTCGAATGCATGGTAGTACCTACAGGTGGGAGCCCTCTATAAGGACAGCTTCAACGCCAAGCAGCTTCAACACGGATCCAACAAAGGGGAGAACGACTCCACGCTCAAAATATCATCTGGTAGCCCTCTCCCGCTTAGCTTCTACCTGTCGGCCTTCCACAATCGGTACATCAGCTAGATGTGTACCGTGATACGAATCGGTAACACCTATAAGTTGTGGCACCAAACAGGACAGCTTCGATGCTGGGTAGCTTCGACGCACGACGATGTCGGGAGGAAGCACCCCATGTGCACAAAGCAACCCTATGGGAAAGTCAACTACTCTCGATAATCACAGATTGACGATAACGAATACTCTTGTACTCCCACACGAGTGCGTCGCTTGGACGCGAGGGGTTACCTCTGCTCTCATGCAGAAATAAGCCAAAGGTACATAACCCAACAGGCGGTTCATACATGCGCCTAGCACGGGTAGGCCTAACTTAATGCCATAGCCACTGGTTTAACAAGACCGATACAACAATGAATTCTCCTGGATTCCATTCAAGGGCATCACTCGGATGTGGGATGGCGATTATATCACTCGCGCTCTAACTAATGAGGTACAACCCGATAGCGGGTCGTACCCACACCTATTTCAGATAGGCCTAAATAGTTTTAACATGCACGATAACATATGATTAATTATAGGGTACCCCCTAACATGAATATACATCATAAACAATAAATCATGCAACACACATACAAGGCATGGCCTAACTACACATTCATATGAGGCACATTAATCATATAGGCACACAAGGTATAACTTAAGCATGCGTTGGATATCACCAACTTAAAAGGGAAGGGTTAAGCGTGATCTCGCGCACCAACCGATGCATGCCGATAATCCTAAGCGGACCTGAGTCAAGTAGAAACCATATCTACTTACTCAGTTTACGCAAAGAGGGAGGGCGAGAGAGAGGGAAAGTCTCATCCTCTTCGGAAGCTGGTCATAGCTTTGCCCCAACAAGATGGGTGCAACAGCCATAACACATCCTCCAGTCTTATGGCCAGGGAATATTAAGTATGCACACGGTTATTAACCCAGGTTTAATCATGCTAAATATTACTTACATAGGGAGGTTGTACTATAAATAGGGACTACCTAAGGCATGCATATTCTATACATTCATATAAACACATATCACACATGCCCATACATGAAGGGCGCATGCGACTCAGTCATTCATACATGAATACTATACATGCAATATATGCCTAGCATGCAAGATATCTAACATATTATAGGTTAGGCATGACCATACTACTTACTAAATAAGTAGTATAGTCAAGGTGCCCAACAGATGTTGGACGCACGACTACGTGCATCCACTGCTTCCCGAAGGGTTGGATCAAACCACTCACCGATACCCGGATAGCCGCGCGTCCGGTCTATGAGATCTGCAAAACACAACTAATGATCCACAATTAAAATATGGAACCTCTTGACACACATATAAGCCTACTTCATGAAGACCCTAACTCCTAATACTTTCCACAACATGCATAACAACTCCTTGACACACAATCGAGCAAAACTGCTAAACCTCCTGCAACGAGCCCTACTATTTGATCTCCACAGCACCAAATACACATCCAAAAATTATGAAATAAATCACAAACATTTGTGGACATGCTGGGATCACAATCCCAGAAGACATTATAACTTAATTGTGCCTCTACAAGTCAGAACTAAAATATTTCCAGAAAATGGTTAATTTCCACGTGAATCTGGACAAGTCTTGTAAATCAGGTTATAACATACAACACAAATATCATAATGACACTAAATTTCATATATAACAACTATATACATAAATGATCATATCACGTGTGGACACAATCCCAATAATATGCCTCTAAATATTAGTTTCACAGTAATCTTTACAAGACAGAGATCTGTCTTACCAAAACAGGGGGAGGAAAATGGGGAGATGCGGGGCTCTCTACGCACCCATGGCCACCTCAACCACCACCACCACTACCACCACCTCATCAGCATCTCCTCAAGCCTTTCATGGATGAAAACAGGGGATAAAAGGGGGGGAAGAGAGGGAGCTAAGGACAGGAGAATCAACAGCAACAACAACATGAATGAACACACACACACAAACCTTAATTATGTTCTCTACTTGATCCACCTCCCTCATGTTCCTTCTTCACCATCTTCTTTGCCAACACAAAGGGAAGCAAAAGAGGGGACAGGAAGAGAAGTGGTCGGATGGGTTGTGAGGGAAGAGAGAGAGAGGGCTTTTCACTTAAGGGGGGCATTTATCATGAATAAAGGGGGTTGGTGGGGTGGGTTGACTAGTCAACCTAACAAAGAAATAAAACAAAACATCAAGACTTGGTCAATACCCCCATTTAGACGTGCACATGAAATCCGACTTCCCAAACCAGTAACGACTAAACCCAGATGCGATTCGGAACTGCATATTTTTCTGAAACGATACCCGAATTCGATGAAATTTTTATGGGTAGTACAAAGCGGTACCAAGACCCATAATATACAATTAGATTTTCAATCAGAGTATTCCAACTCCCGCAGGTAGCTAAAAGCTAAAATTTTAGCGACTCTGATAAAAAAATAAGGCTCCAAATGACATAGGCATAACACCTGTACCACCATCCCCCATGCAAGTGCCCGAACAATCTCATAGTGCAAGTCCTCCTCCAATCGCGCCGGACCAAGATTGTAGCTTAAGTCATCCTCGTTTTGTGCCTAACTATCGTATCAGGGGTTGCATCCCATTCATGGTGCCCCCAGCCATCCCCGGCAGTGCTAGCAGCATGGCTTGGGAACACATCCTTTCCATCCAAGAAGCGGCCAATGAGTTGAGGCTTTTGATCAAGGAAGAGGAAGAAGAGGAGAGGCCCAAATATTTTTATGCCGGTTTCTATGCCGGCTACCTTGCAGGACGTAGTGGAGAGCCTTTCCTTTCGTCGGACCGACTGGAGAATATACAGCACTTCCCTTCATGAGAGGCAATTTGGCCATTATGCTGGAGCAGTTCTGAGCACTTCTACTAGGCCAGCGTCTTTCACCCCTAACTCCATGCACTGATGGGATGTTTTATGGGTCCTATCCCATCTTTACCTTCTTCTGAATGATTTTTTACTTTTGTAGTGTTTATCTGGGCTGCATCCCATGTTTTGGTTGCCATTCCTTTGTTATTTAAAATCTTTGCCATTTGATTGTGTGATGAATATTTCTGGTTACCTTATATTATTGAGTGTTGAATCCTCACAGTGGCTTGATTTGATGATGATGATGGTGAATCCTCACAATGGCTTGATTTGATGATGATGATGGTGAATCCTCACAATGGCTTGATTTGATGATGATGTTTTTTCCCATTTTGAATGAAATCGTCTTTGCATGCGATTGTTTACCTAGTCGGGCTCTACAGGTCTGGTTTTTCAGGTCTGGCTTTATTTACAGCCATTGATTGTTCTGTTTGGTTGTTTGATACAACCATGTAATTATAAAGAACCTAATCGCGCGATTCTGCGTATCTTCTTCTGTTAGGAATCTGCGAAAACTTTACACTTGGCGTTAAGGTTGGATATTTAAGGCGCTCGATTTTTGCTCTCATGATTAGGGTTGCCGATTTTTATTTTAGAAACCCCAACCGCCATTCCTTGGTCAGTCGAAAAGACATGCCAACTTTGTGGTGCTGCCACCGCCTCTTAAATAGTGACTTAATGATTTCAGAGGAGGAGAGATAGTCGGGTCTTTGCCTTTAAACATGGTATTGTTCTTGTCCTTGTCCTTTGCTTTCCTCTCTAGCACGTCTGTTTTTGTAATCGATTCACACTCTCATTTTCACCCTCTTTGCTTGTTAGGAAGAGGTGGCTTATATTTTAAAAACTCTCAATTATGTTCTCCTTTTTTCTTTTTGTGAGTTGTTTAATTTCCATGAGGATGTCAATCAACAAGTCTTTAATCCGTATTAGGCAAATGTTCAACATTCCAGAGTCGGTGGTTATGACGTGGTCTTCCTTTGATAGATTTTTCATCCCACTAGATAGCTTTGATCTTGTTGTATGTACATATATCCCTCTCATATAGTCAAGGGTGCCCTAACTCTCCTGTTTCCTCCCTTGGTGAGGAAGTTTTTGTCGACTTTTGAACTTCATTCGACCCAATGCAATCCCAATTTCTTTAGGTTTTTAATGTGTTACATAGCATTCAATAGAGACTTCAACCTGGACTTAGGTGTTCCCGAGATAATGTATACATACGAGCTTAGGAAGTGTGGCATATTTTATCATCTTCAGGCCAAGGACTCCAAGGAAAAATTCATAGACGAGTTGCCAGATTCTGATAAGAACTGGTCTGACAGCAAATTGATTGTTCTGTCCGGTAATTGGGAGTTTGGTGATGCTCCTGAAGATATATGGAAAGTTCCTTGATACATTCTAATGTCCCCCATAGGTTGGACAATAGTACTTAATTTACGCATATGTGATTCTTGTTTTAGTTTCTCGTGTTTGTTGTTACCTGCTTTTGAATTGCATCCTTTTTTGGTTCAGCTTTTGTAGTGAGCTCTCGTCCATCTTAGGAGTCGGTGAAGTGGGAGCATATATGAGTCACCTTGAAGAGAAGCGAAAAAATCTTTTTCAAAATTCTTGGTTGGGAAAACCCCAATCCCAATAACACTCGCCGACTCAGGCCTCGTTGAGCAACGTCTTTGCGGCCCCACCTTCCCCTCCCACCGAACAGCTCTCTCCTTCATCCCCGCATGTTGGCCAATCTTTAGAGGCGGGAGATCAATCAGAGGAGGATTTGGAGAAGCTTTTCACCTGAGGGTTTTGTGACCTGATGGCGACTGAGAGCTCTTCCGGTGGCATTCGACACTGCTCACGTTCCTGTAGGGGATCCAAAAGTAGTACCAAGCCCGGGGAGAAGTTGGGCCCTAGTTCTGTTGGGAGGACAGTCCTAAACTCCAGCGAGAAGGAGAAGAGGGCTAGATTGGAAGCACTGAGGTCTGATATAGACAGAAGGTCGAGAAATATTGGTGGGATTCCTAGTCCCGAAAGAGGAAGCTTTTGCCAGCACCGCCACCTAATGTTCCCTTGAGCTCGGAGCTTCAGGCATTTCTTCCTACCCCCAAGATCAAGACACGAGCAGTTTGGGTTTCAGACTCTAGTTTGAAAGATTGTGATGTTGCTATCGGTCTGGTGAATTCTATCATCCTTGAGAAGGACAGATCCCTTGCTGACAATGTGCCTACTTCATAGACAGGGTCGATCCTGCAGAGCATGGCCTATCAGGTGCGTTTACCTTGTTATGGCTCGTATTTCAAATATTTTTTTAAATGCCTTTCTTATGGTCTTGGCATCATGCTGTAGCTCAACATTTACTCCAGCATGGTAGGTCGTAAATACGACCACGTCATTGGTGATGCCGTGAAGGCAATCCGAGAACGTGATGAAGAACAAGTGTCTCGGGAGAAGGTCAAGGCCAATATGAAAACAGCCCAAAAGAAAGAGTCTCAGGCGATCAAAAAATTTAAAAAGGATTACAAAAAGATTTCTGAGGACCTGAAGAGGGAACAAATAAAAAAGGCCCACATCATTTCTGAGGCCGAATAGAAGAAGAAGGAAATGGAATTGGACTTTGAAATCCAAATCCTTGAGAAAGTTCAAGAGCAGTTAGGCCGGATTGAAAGGAAAGCTATGGAAGCTGTCGCAGTCGGATATGTTAGGGGCTATCGTAAGGGCTTCAAAGACTGCGGAGACGGTACGCCAGAGCATAGCCTGGATCAGGTTATTCAAGTGCTCGGGCCCCAACTCCTTGAGTCTAACATTGACATTAACAAGGATGGCCCTTCGGACTCGACTTCTCCCCCTCAGCAAAAAGAAATGCCCGACCAGGTAACCAGTTTCCTTGGTTGTACTTTATCGGACATAATTGATGTTGATGACTTTCCCTCCCCTGGTCGGCTCTACAATCCTTCCGCTATGAAGTCGGAAGTTACAAGTGTTGTAGGGGTAAAGAAAGAGCATGCCGAGAATGTCACGGAAGCAGAAGTTCACCCCTCCGCTTCGAAGACATCTGAAATAGTAGTTCATATGAATGAGGATCTGGTGACCCTAACAAGCGGAGTGGATGACAAAGGTGATATCGAGGACACCTCCGCTGCTCTGACCCGTCAGGTTCCTCCGAAGTGTAATGCAAGGAGGGTTTAACATGAGCTTCAAGTTTTTACTTTGCTTCTTAATGACTTATGGTTTGTTTGTTTTATGGCATGAATGCTGATTTATTATATGGTGGGCTTATGTGGACAATTTGCCATACTTTTGATTTATGGTTTGATTTTTGATACTCCTGCTTTATTTTCCTCTTTGAATAGTTTCCTTTTTATAATATCTTGTGATGCCGACATTGTTTAGAAATAGGGAAGAGTTAATTGCTTAGAGATGGTATGTGTCGTCCTTCCCTTGACGTGTTTTGGACTTACGCTCCTTTTTCGTTTAAAAGTCATGGATTGTTACTGACCACTTATTATTTGTGTCTGAGAGCACCTCTTGAATGCATGTATTGCGGGTGAACCAACTCCATTTTGCTATTGAGGCTAATGCGCAACCTCTGGTCTGAGTGGAGTTGAGTGCTACCTGGTAAATGAATGGGGTAATACTCCTGGTAAACCCTTTCCACAAGCGGAATAGAGTGTTGTCCATCTTTTACAGGCTGAGCAAGGCTCCTTGCGACCTCACTCCTTTCTCAGACTATCAAGTGCGACTTTGTTTTGGTGCAAGTGGGGCTTGGCCACGCACGCCTCTTCTTTCCAAGGGGTAAGGGAGTGTTAACCTACTAGGTGAATGGGGCCAAAGCCCCTCGCGACCTCCGGTTTTCAAATGACGGAGTGCAATTCACTTAGCAGGTTGGAGCTATGCTCCTCACGACCTCTCTCCCTGTGTGGAAGTTTAGAGTGTTGCTTGTCTTAGCCTATGGGAGACATATTTCCCATGATTTTTTTTTGAGTGATTTGAAACGCTGCCTGTTAAACCAATGGGACATTCCCCTTAGCGACCTTCGGTCTTATTGACGAGAGAGTGCAATTAGTTTTCACAGGTGGAGGCATGCCCCTTGGCCATCTTCAATTAACCCAGAGTGATAAGGTGTGCATCTGGTATATGAGTGCTTTTACATCGGAATAGTATTCCACTTTAATATGTTACTCATGCACATAAAAGTTGGAGAAAAGACAACATATTTCATTCAATGATAATATTTTTTGAGATCGATTACATTCCAGGGTCTAGGGATCTTGTTTCCTTCCATAGTTTCGAGGTGGTAGGCCCCATTTGGTCCGACTTGTGCAACTCTGAAGGGGCCCTCCCAGGTTGGACTGAGTTTGCCATCCTTCTTGCTCTTGGTTTCTGGGAAGACTTCCCTGAGAACTAGATCACCAACTCGGAAACTCCTATTTGAAACCCACTGATTATAGTACCGAGATATTTGATTATGATAGTCTGTTGTTCTTATCGCCGTAATTTCTCTTCTTTCGTCGCGAAGCTCAAGGTCTTGCATCATTTGATTATCGTTTGTAGCCTAGTCGAAATCTTGAGTCCAGAGTGTGGGCAAGTTTGTCTCGACTGGTAGGATGGCCTTGATTTTGAATGCTAGTGAAAAGGTCTCTCCTGTTTGCCTTCTTGAGGTAGTCCTGTAAGACCAGAGGACTAAAGGGAGTTCCTCAACCAACTTTCCCTTAGCACTGTCTAGCCTTTTCTTTAAACGGTTCAAGATGGTGCGATTTGTTATTTCGGCCTACCCATTGCTTTGTGGATACCGCGGAGTTGAAAAGTGATGCTGTATTCTCAATTCTTCGTAGAATTCCTTTATTAGAGAGTTGTCAATTACTTTCCATTGTCGGAGATTATGGAGTGGGGAACTCCAAAGCGGCATACTATATCCCTCCATAAGAAGGCCTTAACCTCAATGTCTCTGATCCTCATCAATGGTATCGCTTCCACCCACTTTGTGAAGTAATCAGTGGCGACTAGAAGGAAGCGCTTCTGCTGAGGTGCCATGGGCATGGGTCCGATGATGTCCAATTCCCATTGGGCAAAAGGCCAGGGATTGTTGAGGGGAATGAGATCTTTGGCTGGTTGATGAATGAGTGGGCCGAACTTTTGACATTTCTCGCATTTTCAAACGAGATCTGCTGAATCTCTTTTCATCTTTGGCTAGAAATAGCCGATTGATATTGCCCGAAGGGCTAGTGATCTAGAGCCGATGTGTCCCCCACATAAGGTCGAGTGGAGCGTATTCAATACATGCTATGCTTCTCGTGGTCCGATGCATATGAGGTAGGGTCCTTGAAAGCTCCTTTTGTACAGGATTCCCATAGATGACATCCAGAATCTAGCTGCCCTCTGCTTAAGCTTTCTAGATTCAAACTTGTTCTCTAGCAGAAAACCTTCTGTGAGGTGTCGTTTGATGTCTGTCATCCAGTTGGGAGAGTCTTCAGTGTAACCAATCATCGCGACTTCACCAACCTTTTCAATGCTTGGGAATTTCAAATAATCGATTTGTATGCTCTTGGATGGCTTTTGACGCTGACCCTAAGTTAGCTAAAGCATCTGCTTGAGTGTTCAACTCCCTGTCTATCAGGTCGATAGTGGTTGACTGGAACTAGGTAAGTAGGTACTGTACTTTCTCTTGGTACACCATCATTCGCTTGTCCCGTGTCTCATACTCCCAGTGCTTTGGAATACTACCAGTTGTGAGTCACTGAAGACATCGACAATTCTTACACCGAGGTGGATCGCAAGCTCAATCCCAACAATAAGTGCTTTATACACTGCTTCGTTGTTGGAGGCTCAGAAGCCTAGCTTTATAGCATGCTCAAACAGAAGCCCATCATTGTTTTGCAAGACCAGGCCAGCCCCTGCACCCTTCCGATTAGAAGCTCCATCAACGTTCAAAGTCCATGTGGGGACAATCATTGCCTCTTGGTTGTCTACTAGAAAAACTTATGAAGATGGCTGGATCAGGTCTGCTAGAACGTCGGCTACCACTTGTCCTATTATGGCATTCTTTGGGATGTATCGGAGATCAAAAGGGGATAACTCAATTGCCCATTTTAGCATTTGCCTGGTGATGATGGCCTTCTTGAGGATGAGCTTGAGGGGATAGTCAGTCACCACATTTATTGAATGGGCGACAAAGTAATGCCTGTGCTTACTATCTGTATCATTTTTCAAGGGTTTGGGCGCGGGTGTCGCTTCCCGGTGGTCGGGATGTAGATACCCCAATTTTGACCGTCCAAAAAGACAAAAATACTTCAAGTAATGCGTAAGAATGACCACATTTGGACATGTAAATAGAAAACTCCCTTAGAAACCAAAATCGGAAACCCTAGTCCAAACACTTAGAAAAATCTAGGACCTTGACATGAGCAGCTACATTAGAGTAGCCGCCCCATACCAGGCGGCTAGTTTCAACTAGCTGCCCCCTAACTGACCCTGAACCGCCTTCCTAGGATGGGACATAAATCAGCATGATTGCGGCGGATTGTCCCTTTTAGCGGCCCCACCGCAACCGGTTCAACCTTAGTAACCGACCCAAGCCACTGCTTGTCAGAGATGGGACATTTGGCGGGTTATGATGGGGGCGGCTACTTGAGAGTAGCCGCCCCTCACTGGGCGGCATGTTTCAACTAGCCGCCCCTCACCTGGACACTTTCAGGCCACAAAGATCTAATGGAAGGTCAAATCAGGCACCTTATTACCTATTATGATCTATTGTCCAGTGGACACTCCCCTACTCCTTTTTTTTACTATAAATAGGGGTCTCCAAGCACTTCTTCAACATCACCCACAATCATAAAATCCATTACAACACCACAAATTTAAAAGAAGGCATACATTTCATCCCCAAACCACCATTTCAAAACCCTTGAGAGAGAAAGTGAGAGAGAAACCCATTCCCTACACCAAATCACTCTCCAAATCCACTCTCCAAAACCCAGGTTAAACCTAGCTTAACCTTTGCCAATACCCAAAACTAAACCCTTCCTAGGTTCTGCCCAAGTTGAACCATATCCCAGGCGGCTACTTGTAACCAGCCGCCCCCGACCAGGCTGCTAAATCCCACTAGCCGGCCCTTCCCCTAGCCCACCTGAGTCCCAATTCTCCTTTAGTCAAGTTCACGAAGCAGAAGAGGATCCCTGTCTTCACCTCTGTGTACGACATGCCCGTGTCTCAGAGCGGAGACCCCACAAACTCCCCCATGAAGGTGATCAAATCCAACTTTTCCTGCTTTTTGAGAAAACCAGGTGGCGATCACAACCACCCTTGAATCCTCCTGAGGACCCATCGGCCGCCTCAGCAAGGAACGAACAAACCCCCCACCACCCCTTCTGAGAGACGACCTGACCGAGCCTGCCAAGGCGCGCACCGGATCTGAACCTCCGAAGAACCCCCACACACGCGGGGCCACGGCCCCACCCCAAAAACCAGAAGGGAAGAGAGGATGCCCTTTTGGACCCCCTTCCCCCAAAATCTGATACCGATAGCCTAGCGATCACGGTGGGACATCCCTCGTGAAAGACAACAAAAGGTAATCCTCTTCTGCTTCCTTCCAATAACCTGACTAGAATGCCATCACCCCTCTAGGAAAACTAGGATTTCCCACCCCTCAAGTCTGACCCTCCTCTACTTTGCATTATAACATCCTTTACTGCTTTAAGCCGCACACAGCTGCACACCCCTTTACTGCTTTAAGCCGCACACAGCTGCGCACCCCTTTACCGCTTTATTTACTGCTTTAAGTCTGCATTCATTTACACCTAGGCTTGTCACGCCCTAGGGTGACCGTCCCCGAGACGTGGCAATACTGAAATATCAGCTATCAATACCTTAGGTCAATAGAAACTCCAACAAAAACACACAAGGTGGCAAAGCAAGGATAATGATAACTGACTGAAAAGCGGAAGCATAATATATAAACAATGTCTGTAAATCAAAAACATTATTACAGACTCGAATACACAATCAATGTCCTGTGAGAGCCAAGTCTAGACCAAATAAAATACAACCTGTGCCACATGCACGATTTACAATACATAAAATAACTCTAGGACTGCTGATAGCCTCGCACTCGCCACCCATCGGAAGAACGCTCCACGCCCATAAGACCGCTCCATAGGGACGCTCCAACTCCACGCCCAACACTGCCCCTAAAAAGAAACAGTATGCGAGGGGTGAGCTACAAGCTCAGTGAGTGGCTAGAAACCAATCACCATACAACAGTTCAATACTCAAACAATTTCCTCTCAAGGAAAACATGGGTAGAAACCCAATGGATAATAAGGCCACGCGACAGCGCGACCAACCTCACCCTCACCCTCACTCCCGGAGGAAGACTCTTGGGACTTTTGGGGAGAGACCATACCGTTGGTCGAAGAGACGCGGAATTACTGGTCCACACAACACTACTGAATCACCAACCTCACCCTCACCCTCACTCCCGGAGGGAGACTCTTGGGACTCTTGGGGAGAGACCATACCGTTGGTCGAGGAGACCTGGAATTACTGGTCTACACAACACTACTGGATCATCTACATCGAGATAACTGCCCAACGATGTCTTTGAGCATCAATACGCAACCGGACCCAACAACTATGGGAACGGACGAACCACGAATGGGTCATGCGGCGACGTGTCTTCACCTCATCCTCACCCTCACCGTTTATAGGTGACATTGGAATTTTGGAGAGATTAGATTCCTCTACACCCTCAGTCCACCGGTAGCCCTATTCCCGGGTAGTCACTACCTGGTATACTCCCACGATCAGTACGCTTTCGAACGCCTCGATGGTACCTACGGATGGGAGCCCTCTGTCAGGACAGCTTTCCAACGCCGGGAAGTTCCTACATCGGATCCAATGAAGGGGAGAACGATTCCACACTCGCAATATCATTCGTTAGCCCTCTCCCGGGTAGCCTCTACCTGGTATACCCCCACGATCAGTACATCTTGCCGCATGCATCGATAGTACCTACAGGTGGGGGCCCTCTGTCAGGACAGCTACAACCTGGGCCGCTTCAACACGGACGACATTGGGAGGAAACACTCCATGTTCGCAAAGCGAACCCAATGGAAAAACAACTACTCTCGATAATCACATATCGATGATAGCGAACACTATTGTACTCCCACACGGTTGCGTCGCTCGGACACAAGGGGGGGTTGCCTCTGCTCTCACGCAGAAATAATCCCAAGGCACATAACCCAACAGGCGGTTCATATACACGCCTAGCACGGGTAGGCCTAGCTTAATGCCCCAACTACCGGCTTAACAAAATCGATAAGATAATGAATTCTCCTTAATTCTAAATGAGTGCATCGCTCAAATGCACGGGGGCGATTTCATCGCTAGCGCTCTAACTAATAAGGTACAACCCGACAACGGGTCATACCCACGCCTATTCCAGATAGGCCTAATCAGTTTTAACATGCGCATAATTATTACAGGAGAATTCTATCACTGAAGGAACTTGATCCACATGCACAATAACCTATGCTTAACTATAGGGGTTCTCCCTAACATGAGTATATGGCATAAACAACACATCATGCAACATACATACAAGGCAAGGCCTAACTACACATACATATGAGGGCACTAATCGTATAAACATACAAAATATACTCTAACATGCGTTGGATATCACCAACTTAAAAGAAA
Source organism: Acorus gramineus (assembly GCA_030737835.1). Classification (NCBI taxonomy): domain Eukaryota; kingdom Viridiplantae; phylum Streptophyta; class Magnoliopsida; order Acorales; family Acoraceae; genus Acorus; species Acorus gramineus. Next base: position 1,758,922 of record JAUJYN010000031.1, on the reverse strand, counting down.
GGGTCAAGCACGATCTCACGCACTAACCGGTGCATGCCAATATTTCAAACGAACCTGAGTCGAGTAGGAAATTGCATCTACTTACTCAGTTCGTTCAGAGGGAGAGGGCAAGAGAGATCATCATCTCATGAAGCTGGTCATAGCTTTGCCCCATTAGCATGGGCGCAACAACTATACCACGCCCTCGAGTCTTATCGCAAGGGAATATTAGGCAGGTGCCCGTTATTAACCCAGACTTAATCATACTGGATATTTCAATTAATATGGTGGGAGTAGTATTACAGTACTACCTAAGGCAGGCCATATTCTATACATCCATACACATTACAAAAATACATGCTCATACTAGAGGGGCGCATGCAACACAATCATTCATACATGGATACAATACATGTATATAAGCCTAGCATGCAAGATATCTAACATATTATAGTTTAAGCATGGCCATACTACTTATCTACACAAGTAGTATAGCTAGGGGGCCCCATCGATGCGCGACGCGCGACTACGCGCGTCGAGCGCATCCCGAGGGGGGGGATTGGATCAAACCACTCACCGCAACCCGGGACCTCGCGCATCCCTTTCGACGAGATCTGCATGGTAAGGGCATCAAATTTGGTGAGTAACATCATAATATAACGCTTAGAAATTACTAGAAATATCAAAGACTTAGACATGCACGCATACGGGCTCGCACGCATGCGAGCACGCGCGTACGCATGCATGCCCAAGTGCCCCAGCACCTACCCGAGCCCCTGGCCAGCCCCACGCATGTCACGCCCCGGGCGTCCCCGGGACGCGGCAAGTGTATATATGATATCAGTATAAACAGGAGTTCAATAACATACTCACACAACAGCTAAAATGACAACACAAACAACAAAAGCAAGGCTGACATGATATATACACCAAATAGCGGAAGCTAAAAGACTGAATCTGTAATCCAAAAACATATTACAGACTCGATACATAATCAACTGTCCTGTGAGAGCCAATATATACAATGACATCCAAATACAATACAAACGCGTGCCCAAGCACGGAATATAATACATACAATCACAAGGGATGCTGATAGCCTCTGATACTCGCGGGACGTGGCGCTACTCCGCTACTGATGAAGTCCCTCGGGGAGCTCTTCCTTCAGTTCCGACTCAGATGACTCTGGAGAAATAATATTATGCGAGGGGTGAGCCACACGCTCAGTGAATAGCACAACCCATGCATCACAGATCATATTAACCACCATTAATCAGCAACTAGCCTCAAAGTGGCATACAACATAAATCCAGTAGTTCGTACATCGCCGAACCACCACACCCTCACCCTCACCCCTCAATAGGTGACATAGGATATTGGGACTTATAATCATCCATACACATCCATACACCCTCACCCTCACCCCTCAATAGGTGACATAGGATATTGGGACTGATAATCATCCATACACATCCATACACATCCATACACCCTCACCCTCACCCCTCAACAGGTGACATAGGATATTGGGACTGACTAGGCTGTTAATCACCCTTGGTCCACCGATAGCCTCTCCTCCACACCGTAGCTTGCCTGGTCTACTCCCACATTCAGCACAGTCCGAGTCCAAGATCAGAAGGTGCCTACTGATGGGAGCCCTCTGTCAGGATAGCCTGCTATTGCCTGGTCTACTCCCACATTCAGCACAACCCGAGTCCAAGATCAGGAGGTGCCTACTGATGGGAGCCCTCTGTCAGGATAGTTTGTCTATGTTGAGGAGTCCCTACACGGATCCAACGAAGGGAAGAGAAACAGCCTACCCACATGCATATGATCCACTCGGATCCACTGACTACACATCTCTACAACTCCAGTGTCTTGAATTCATCCGAATTCCTCCAGGGCGCATAACCAAGATGCGGGGAACATGCATTAATGTAGACGGGAAAAGAAACCTTGGGAGGGCACCATGAGGTCCCGATATAGGACATCCCGACAACCAAACAAGGAACACGGAGCACCCTAGCCCGGGTCTCAATGTTGACCTCGCAAGGCCCCTTAATATTCCCTAAGGCATGTAATAATATTACCAGTTCCATTTAATTTAACAAATTAAACTAATAGGAGCATACAAAGGCCGAGGCTTTCCTAGCATGATAACAAGGTGACAAGATGCATGGCTCTTACACAACCTAAGGGTGCAAGTCCCTAACATACTCACTCTAGGGTAGCATGCATACTACATATCAATCATGCTGCATGGATTACATATTAAACAGGTTAATATTAATCTATGGTGCCCCAGGGGAGGACGGTATACACCCAAGTGCATATAGCGCCTCCCAACTGGGTTGGATTGTCCCACTCACCGATAATCGGGTCGTCGCACGACCGTCCGTCAAGATCTGCAAGACAGGGTAATCAACTCGGTGAGTAAAATACACAAATACCCAAAAAATACATTAAAAATACACAATACTCGGGCAAACGTACATACGGCCCGTACGCACGCAAGCCACACGCACGCGCGCGCCCCGCGCCCCGCACCGCCCCCCCCCCCCCCCCCCCCCCCCCCCCCCCGCGCGCACTGCGCGCACGCCCCAGCACGCACAAGCACTGGTCCCCAGCTCCGCGCCCAGGCGCCCTGCCCCGCACCCAGGCGCAGTGCCCAGGTGCCCTGCCCGCGCGCACGCACGCTCGCGCGCACCCCCGCTCGCACCCCCACTCGTGCCTGCACCCGCGCACATGCGCCCGCGCGCGTCTGCGCTCCCGCCAGCGCCCGACTGCGCGCGCACCTGCGCACGCACGCGCGCAGACGACGCCCAGCACGCGCCCAAGCCCTCTAAACCTCATTTTCACCCATCCCAACCCCTCACACACACCCTAACCCAACTACCAAGCATGCATGACCTCCCAACCAACCCCTTAAGCCAAAAAAATCAAGAAAAGGAGGGGAGGAGCTCACCTTGGAGGGGGAACAAAAGGGGGAGGTTCGGGGGCCCTCGACGCACCCGCGACCACCTCAACCACCACCACCGCCTCTAGCTTCTCCTCAGCCTCCTCTCAGCCGAAAATCAGGGGGGGGAGAACATGCAAAGGGAGCTTGAGGGAAGGGAAGAAACAACAACACAACAACAACCCTAGCCATGATCCACCACCACTTCCTCCTCCACCTCCTCCTTCTCTTTGAGGCATTTCATCAAACACCAAGGGGGGCAAAGGAAAAGAGAAGGAGAGACCAGATTTCTGGTCGGAAGTGAGAGGGGAAGGGAGAGAGAGAGGAGATATTTATCACAAATATCTAAGGAAAATTTACTAAGTCGCCCTCCGACTAGAAATTCTGCGCAAGCTTCACTGGAACAGCCATAACTTCCTCGATACAGCTCCGAATTGCTTGATTCCAAGACCGATGGAAAGCTAAGAAGATTATCTACAACTTTCATGTTCATGGCAAGATCAGATAATCTCTCTAGCTAATCCGAAATTAGAGCTAAACATGGAACAGGGCTGCTGCCAGAATTTCCATCCCCGGGGTATACTTGGAAAAATACCCATAACTTTTACTACAAGAATCCAGTTGATCTAATTCCACTTCTGTGCGAAAGCTAACTCAAAACTGGACATCTCATAGTAAACTCATATTTAAACCTCTTCATCTTGGATTTTAACAAAATCAAATCCAAACACCAAATCAGAATACATAACTTAGAAAAAAAATTATGTACCCAAATCTTCAAACAGAGCGCTCCAAATGACACAGACACAACAGCGCATGCCCCAGAATGCACACGCACGCGCGCGCGCGCACTGGCGCCCAGCCGCGCGCCCAAACACACGCCCAGGCGCACTGCCCGCGCGCTCCCTGCTCACTGCCAGCGTCCGCGCGCACCCGCGCGCCCGCCTACGCCTGCCAGCGCCCCTCTGCGTGAGCGCCTGCGCGCACACACGCGCGGACAGAACCTGCGCTCGCCCAGCCATTCCTAACCCTCCCCCCCTTGCCCCTACATGCACCCAACTCAAAACACCTCACATGCATGCCCTCCCAAACACCCTAACATGCATAAAAGCAAATTAAAGAAGAGGGAAACTCACCAAAAGAGAGGGGGAGGGAAGGGGGAGATGTAGGGGCTCGCAAACGCACCCTTGACCACCTCGACCGCCACCACCACTACCACCACCTCCATCTTTGCTTCTCTTCTTCATGGCTGAACCAAAGGGAGGGGAAAGAAAATTAGGGGATCCACCATGGGAGGAGGAGAGGGAGGAGAAACAATCAATAACACAAGCACACACACTCACCTATATTTGCACTTGCACCTCTTCTTCTTGCTCCATCCTTTCTCTTATGCATTTCATCAAACACTTGGGGGGGTGTGTGAAAGAGAGAAAGAGATCCCCAAAGAGAGTCCACGTGGGGAGTGGGAGAGGGAGAGAGAGAGAGAGAGACTTTTCTCACATGGGGGGGGGGGTGAGTGTAATGGAAAAATGTGGGGGTGAACCTAACCTATTCTCACCCTCTAACAAGCAAAATAACCAAGTGGTTGCTTCACCTCTAAGCAAATGGGGGTAAGGTTACCCAAGGTCACCACATTCACCCAAATATCTCACACTATTCGACTAATCAAACCAGGAACTCTCGAAAACCCGGATACGATTCAGAACTGCACATTTTTCAAAACGTTACCGGAATTCGATGAAATTTTTATGGGTAGTACTAAACGGTACCAGGACCCATAATATGTAGTCAGATTTTCAATCAGAGTGCTCTAACTCCCGCAGGTGGTTAAAAGCCAAAATTTTAGCGACTCTAATCAAAAAAAGAAAAAGGCCCTGAATGACCCAGATGTGACCAAGGCTTAACCGAAATGGCTCCAAATGACACAGGCATAACATTCTTCCCCCCCCCCTTAGGAAATTTAGTCCTCAAAATTTAAGGAAACCCAAAGGGAAGACCGAATGTAGCAAGTATCACGCATAGATCTTTTGCTTCCAAGTGGTCTATGCACCAGACTGGCGCTACCGACACACTCTAATCAAAGGAACGGTCTTAGCGTGGAGCCACTTCTCATGCTGGTCCTTGACCTCGATCCACTGCTCCACGAACGACAAATCCAGCTCGAGGATGAGGCGGTCGAACGGAGTGACATGAGCAGGATCTTGGACATAACGCCTCGGCCATGAGACAAGGACGACGTCGTGGCATGAGCCAGCTGTGGGGGAAAGGCTACATGACAAGCCACCTCCCCAATCCTCAATGACGAGAAAAATAGTCCCATTGAAGAGCCAACTCAGCTTGCCCCGAACGTCGAAACAGAGGATGCCCTTAAACTGGGACACCTTCACGAAAACATGGTCGCCAAACCCAAAGGTAAGCTCCTGGCGACGATGACCTGCATAGCCCTTCTGTCGGTTCTGGGAGGTGCAGATGCACACATGAACCAACCTGGCCACTGCAAGGTCAAATAAATAACTTGTGGCCCCTCCAACTGGCGCTCCTCAACCGTCCCAACACAAGGGAGGTATAAAACTGCGCCTGTAGAGTGCCTTTCACAGATCCATCTGGATGCTCGAATGGCAGTCGTCTTGCAGGCATACCCCAACAAATGGGTGGTGCCTCACCCAACTGCCCTCATCATCGAGCACGCAGGCACTTAGCATGTCCTCCAAGGTCTGAATCGTCCCCTTTGTCTGGCTGTCCATCGACGATGAAACGCTATACTTAAATGGAGGCTCGCGCCAAAGCCTGTCAAGGCTGTGTCACAACCTCAAAGTATCTCAACCAAAAATAGCGCCAACCAGAGTGCCATGAAGACGAACAATCGTGAAGGTGAAAACCCACGTCAAAGTGTCTAGAGATTCAATCAGTCAGATTTGGGAGGGAACCGCGGACTTAGTCAGTCGGTCAATGATCACCTAGATGGCGTCATGATCCGAACATGACATTAGCGAGTCCGCAACAATTCCTGATAACCCACTCCCACATCCACTGAGGAATCTCCATGGACTGACGCTTTCCAACGCGATGATGATTCTCGAACTTTGCCTGAGGGCATGCCAACCTGGGGAAACAAGGTCACCCACATCCCCTTTTTTTTCATCACACCACTAGCAATCTCAATGAAGACTACCCCAAAGTAGTCCACGGAGGACCAATAAAACTTTTGAGATCCACGAAGGCATCCGGCGCATTCGTCAACCCCAACGGCAGTACTTAAAACTTGCAGTGCCCGAAATGGTCACAAAAGGCCATCTACGGGATGTCCAACTCCTGAATCTCCGACCTGTGGTACCCTTGTGCGAAGATCGATCTAACAGCAGACACCCGCTCCCAGAGCTGGTCAAATAGATCATCAATTCACAGCAAGGGGTACCTGATCTTCAACCCTCACGGGAAGATCAAAACAACACCTCGAACAATTAAGTCCAGATTCTACTCCTCGAGCATGGCTGGCGCTCATGATGACACTTATATGCTTGGGAAGCCGCTCAACCGCACTTAATCCACAAGACACGCAATAAGGGGTCGTCGAACCTCGACAATGCCTATGCGACGTCATCTATCTGATAGGGCAGTTGAGTCCCATCACGAACGCTAGCATCGCGTCTCCTCGTTTACGACCCATGTGGGGGGCAAAACGTGACAGTATCGCAAACTGTGCTTCACATGTCGCCACCGACAGGTCGCCCTACTACAACCATTGGAACTCCAGCATCATGCACTCAATGGGCAGATTCATCACAAGGAGTCCACGCTCTCGACATCATCCAGTAGCACTCTCCCGTGTGGCCTCTACCTGGTAGCCTCCCAAGCCCACTATCTCTGCCATATGGGCGCACCAACAAGCATAGTATCTGGGAGCACCTCACAGGGCTCTGGCCTCAACCGGGCAGCTACAACGCACAATGATATATCGAAGCGACTCCAGATGCCACTATGGAACCCAGTCCACAAGCGATCGCCCACCAAGCTGCAATAGGATGTACCCAATCCCGATCGTACGCATCACCACTCGCTACAGCACCTTCCAAGTGAGAGGAAAAATCAATCATCTAATAGATGCTTCAAAGGTATTCCTTGACTGGGAAAAGAAACCTTGGGAGGGCACCATGAAGTCCCGATATAGGATATCCCGACAACCAAACAAGGAACACGGAGTACCCTAACCGGGTATCAACGATGACCCTGCAAGGCCCCTTAATCCTGAGTAGGAAGGCTGGAAGAAGACATCACCCCTTAATGAACAATACGCCACATCCTCAAAACTTGAAACTGGCGCTGCACGCGAACTCAATGGTTACCAGCAATACCGATGCACGGGAAAGAAGTTCCATTATCGAGACGCAATTCATACCTTAGAAATTGCGACCAATTCATCACTATCATACTACTGGGCTGGAATCTCCTACCCAAGCCTTAATCCCACAACAAGGGATCCAACAACTGACCCTAATCAGTCGACCCAGTCGACAACTTAAGGGTGGGTCCAGGGGGGTCACGTCCACATCAACGGATGCGAGGAGGCATGTCAGCAACCTAAGATAACTTCTAAAACAAGAGTACTCGGATAACAATCCTACGACTCATCATCTATTGAGAAGACAGCCTACTCACACGGATACGATCCTCTTGGATCCGTCGACAACGATTTGTAACACTAATAATGTCATGAATTCTCAAGAATTCCTCCAGGGCGCATAACTAAGATGCGGGGAAACATATATTATAACAACAAGGTTATAATATTCTCTAAGGCATGCTTATAACAATATGCTCTCATTTTGATTTAATTAGATTAAACTAGATGGGAACATACATAGTTCGGGGCTTTCCAATCAAGGGACATGGTGTCTAGGCATGCATAGGCCTCTATACATGATATAAGGGTGCATATCCCTAGCATACAAAGTCTAATGTGGCATGGTTACATCATATTAATCATGCATTGCATAGTTTTACATTTATCACAAGTTAATACACAATTATGGTGCCCCAGGGGAGGGCAATGCACGCCTACGTACATTGAACGCTTCCCTACTGGGTTAGATTGTCCCACTCACTGAAACCCGGGTCGTTGCGTGACCGTCTGTCGAGATCTGCAAGACAGGGGCATTCAATATGGTGAGTAAACTACACAAATACATAAGAAATTTACTAGAAATACCCAATACTCGGACAAGCATGCATACGGACCCGCACGCATGCGAGCACGCACGTACGCACGCGAGTCCGAGTGCCCCGACACCCTCCTGAACCCTCGGGCAGCCATACGCATGGCCCCCCGCACGCGCACGCACGAATGCGCACGCACGCATGCGCCCCTGCGCCCCTGGCGCACTGTCGCGCCCCTGCCCGCGCGCCCAGACGCGCTGCTGCGCGCACTGCGCGCCCGCGCAGCACCCCGCGCGCACGCCCGCGCGTCTGCGCGTACGCGCGCGCGCCTGCCAGCACGCCCGTCTGCGCGCGCCAGCGCCTGTCTGCGCTCGCAGACGCGCGCGCGCCCGAGCCCCTTCCACCCCCTCCTCAGCCCACCCACACCCCCTAACACCCATGCATAGCATGCATAACCATTTACACACCCTAAACAAACATCTAAACAAGCTAAGGGAGGAGGAAGACTTACCCAAAGAGAGGAAGAACAAGGGAGGAAGCTCGGGTGCCCTTCGCGCACCAAATCGCCACCACCAAGACCACCACCACCTCAGCCACTCTCAGCCCTAACAATGGCTGAAACAGGGGGGGAGGAGAAGCCATGAGAGGGAGGTAGAGAAAGGGGAAATCCAAAACAAAAACCATGGAAAGATAGATCACAACCTTACCTTTCTTTTTCCCTTCTAGGGTTTCCTTCTTCTTCTTCTTCTACTAGCTCTAATGGAGGCAAACAACAAGAGGGAAAGATGGATTTGTGTGTGAGAGGAGAAGAGGAGAGAAGATGGAGAAGGGGACGCCCACTTAAAAGGCCACACACACACACACACACACACTCACACACTTAGTGAAAAAAATAATTTTGGTGAGGTTTGACTTTGAGTCAACCCAACCACACAAAAAAACAAAACCATTTGACCAAGTCAATGGTCAAACTTGACTTGGTCAAAGTCTTCTTTGACTTGGTCAAGTCCCCCTTTGACATTCCCACTCGGTCAAAACCCGGATACGATTCAGAACTGCCAAATTCTGAAACGTTACCAGAAATCGATGAAATTTTGTGAGTGGTTCTAAATGGCACCAGGACACATAATGTGCAGTTAGATTTTCAATCGGAGTTCTCAAGCTCATGATGATAGCTAAAAGTCCAAAATTTTAGCGGTTCCGATCGAAAAAAGAAAAAGTTGAAAAACTGCCAGAAATGTTCCAAAGGTGACCAGAAGGCTAAAAGTGACACATATATAACACCATAAGGGTTGAAGATCAGATACCCCTTGTTGTGAATTGATGATCAATTTGACCAGCTATGGGAGCGGGTGTCTGCTGTTAGATCGATCTTCACACAAGGGTACCACAAGTTGGGGATCCGGGAGTTGGACATCCCGTAGATGGCCTTTCATGACCGTTTCAGGCACTACGAGTTTTAAGTACTGCCGTCGGGGTTGACGAATGCGCCGGATGCCTTCGTGGATCTCAAAAGTTTTATTGGTCCTCCGTGGACTACTTTGGGGTAGTTTTCATTGAGATTGCTAGTGGTGCGATATGGGTGACCTTGTTTCCCCAGGTTGGCATGCCCTCAGGCAAAGTTCGAGAATCATCATTGAGTGGAAAGCGTCAGTCCATCGAGATTCCTTAGTGGATGTGGGAGTGGGTTATCAGGGATTGTTGAGGACTCACAAAAGTCACGTTCGGGTCGCGACGCCATCTAGGTGATCATTGACCGACTGACTAAGTCCGTGCTTCCTCCCTAATCCGACTGATTGAGTCTCTAGACGCCTTGACGTGGGTTTCCACCTTCGCGATTGTTCGTCTTCATGGCACTCCGGTCGGCGCTATTTTTGATTGAGACGCGAGGGTTACTTTGAGGTTGTGGCGCAGCCTTGGCAGGCTTTGGCGCGAGCCTCCATTTAAGTATAGCGTTTCATCGCCGATGGACAGCCAGACAAAGAGGACGATTCAGACCTTGGAGGACATGCTAAGTGCCTGCGTGCTCGATGATGAGGGCAGTTGGGTGAGGCACCACCCTTTTGTTGGGGTATGCCTGCAAGGCGACTGCCATTCGAGCATCCTGATGGTACTGTTGAGGAGCGCCAGTTGGAGGGGCCATAAGTTAGTTATTTGACCTTGCAGTGGCCAGGATGGTTCATGTGTGCACCTGCACCTCCCAGAACTGATAGAAGGGCTACGCAGGTCATCGTCACCAGGAGCTTACCTTCGGGTTTGGCGACCATGTTTTCCTGAAGGTGTCCGGGTTTAAGGGCACCCTCCGCTTTGACGTTCGGGGCAAGCTGAGTCGGCCCTTCATCAGACCGGTTCTCATCTTTGAGTGGATTGGGGAGGTGGCTTGTCATGTAGCCTTTCCCCCACAGCTGGCTCATGCCCACGACGTCGTCCTTGTATCATGGCCAAGGCGTTATGTCCACGATCCTGCTCATGTCATTCTATTTGATCGTCTCATCCTCGAGCTAGATTTGTTGTTCGTGGAGTAGTGGATCGAGGTCAAGGACCAGCATGAGAAGAGGCTCCATGCTAAGACCGTTCCTTTGATTACAGTGTGTCGGTAGCGCCAGTCTGGTGCATGGACCACTTGGGAGCAAAAGGTCTATGCGTGATACTTGCTATATTCGGTCTTCCCTTTGGGTTTCCGTAAATTTCGAGGACTAAATTTTCTAAGGGGGGGAGAATGTTATGCCTGTGTCATTCAGAGCCATTTCGGTTAAGCCTTAGAGCACTCTGATTGAAAATCTAACTGCATATTATGGGTCCTGGTACTGTTTAGTACTACCCATAAAAATTTCATCGAATTCCGATAACGTTTTGAAAAATATGCAGTTCCGAATCGCATCTGGGTTTGGCCGTTACTAGGATTCGGTGGGCGAGATATTTTCGAGTGTGTGGTGCTTCTCCGCACGCTTCCCAATAAAGCAAAAAAGAGTTGTTGAGTGATGGTGAGCCTAACCTCACCATCCCCTTATGGTCACCGAAAACACTATTTGGGCATGGAAATGACCATTTTGCCCTCTCACCCTGTCCCCCTCTCTCCCAAATCGTGGATCTCTCTTTCTCTCCCTCTCTTGGTCTCTTTTTCCTCTCTTTGTGTGTGGAGAAGGAGGAGGAAGAAGCAAAGGAAGGAGAAGGTGAAGGAGGAAGTGCAAGGTGTGTGTGTTTGTGCATGTGTTGTTGTTGTTGTGGTTTCTCCTCTCTCAAGCACCCTCTCATGTCTTCCCCCCCCCCTGATTTGCAGCCAAAGAAGGCTGAGGAGGGCTGAGGAGGTGGTGGTAGTGGTGGTGGTGGTTGAGGTGGTTGCGGGTGCATCGAGGGCCCCCGAATCTCCCCCCTTCATTCCCCCTCCCTAGGTGAGCTCTTCCCCTTCTTTTCTTGGTTTTTCATGGCTTAGGGGTTGTGGGGAAGTCATGCATGCTAGGTAGTTGGTTTAGGGTGAGTGAGAAGTGTGGGGGAGGGGTTAAAAGGGGTTAAGAATGGCTGGGCGCGCGCAGGGGTCTGTCCGCGCCAGGCGCGCGCGCAGAGGGGTGCTGGCAGGCGCAAGCGGGCGCGTGCGCGCGGGCTCACGGGTGCGCGTGGAGCAAGCGCGCGGGTGCGCGCGGACGCTGGCAGCGAGCGGGGTGCACGCAGGGTGTGTGCGCGCGCGGGGCAGGTTGTCTGGGCGGGTCTGGGCGCGCGGCTGGGTGCCAGTGTGCCCGCGCGCGTGCATGCGTGTGCGTGCGCGTGCTGGGGCATGCGCGGGGCTGCCCAGGGTCTCGGGTAGGTGCTGGGGCACTTGGGCATGCGTGCGAGCCCGTATGCGTGCATGTCTAAGTCTTAGGCATTTCTAGTAATTTCTAAGTGTTATAATGTGTTGTTACTCACCAAATTTGATGCCCTTACCTTGCAGATCTCGTCGGATGGGATGCGTGAGGTCCCAGGTTGCGGTGAGTGGTTTGGTCCAATCCCCCCCCCTCTCGAGATGCGCTCGACGCGCGTAGTCGTGCATCGCGCATCGATGGGGCATCTTAGCTATACTACTTGTGTAGATAAGTAGTATGGCCATGCTTAAACTATAATATGTTAGATATCTTGCATGCTAGGCTTATATACATGTATTGTATCCATGTATGAATGATTGTGTTGCATGCGCCCCTCTAGTATGGGCATGTATTTTTTGTAATGTGTATGGATGTATAGAATATGGCATGCCTTAGGTAGTATTGTAATACTACTCCCACCATATTAATTGGAATATCTAGTATGATTAAGTTTGGGTTAATAACAGGCACCTGCCTAATATTCCCTTGCGGTAAGACTCGAGGGCGTGGTGTAGTTGTTGCGCCCATGCTAATGGGGCAAAGCTATGACCAACTTCATGAGATGATGATCTCTCTCGCCCTCTCCCTCTGAACGAACTGAGTAAGTAGATGCGATTTCCTACTCGACTCAGGTTCGTTTGGAATATTGGCATGCACCTGTTAGTGCGCGAGATCGCGCTTGACCTTTTCTTTTAAGTTGGTGATATCCAACGCATGCTTAAGTTATGCCTTGTGTGCTTATGATTAATGGCCACGTATGCAGGATTAAGTGGGCCATACCTTATATGCATGTTGTATGATTGCTGTTTATGATGTAAATCCATGATTAGGGAGTATCCCTATGATTAATTGATATGTGATCGTGCATATGGTTCATGCACGTAGCTAAGATTTAATTCTCCAATAAAATATATGCGCATGTTAAAACTAATCAGGCCTATCTGAAATAGGCGTGGGTATGGCCCGTTGTCGGGTTGTACCTTATTAGTTAGAACGCTAGCAATGTAATCGCCCTCATGCATCCAAGCGATGCACTCGTTTGGAATTCAAGAGAATTCATTTTCTTATCGGTTTTGTTAAGCCGGTAGTTGTGGTATTAAGCTAGGCCTACCCGTGCTAGGCGTGTATATGAACCGCCTGTTGGGTTATGTGCCTTGGGATTATTTCTGCGTGAGAGCAGAGGCAACCCCCCCCCCCCTTTGTGTCTGAGCGACGCAACCGTGTGGGAGTAAAATAGTGTTCGATATCATCGATATGTGATTATCGAGAGTAGTTGTTTTTCCATTGGGTTCGCTTTGCGAACATGGAATGTTTACTCCCAATGTCGTCCGAGTTGAAGAGGCCCGGGTTGTAGCTGTCCTGACAGAGGGCTCCCATCCGTAGGTACCGCCGATGCGTTCGAAAGCATACTGATCGTGGGAGTGTACCAGGTAGAGGCTACCCGGGAGAGGGTTAACGAATGACATTGCGAGCGTGGAATCGTTCTCCCCTTCGTTGGATCCGATGTAGGAACTTCCCGGCGTTGGAAAAGCTGTCCTGACAGAGGGCTCCCATCCGTAGGTACCACCGAGGCGTTCGGAAGCGTATTGATCGTGGGAGTATACCAGGTAGTGACTACCCGGGGAAAGGGCTACCGGTGGACCAAGGGTGTAGAGCAGTCTAAGTCTCTTCCAAAAGTCCTATGTCACCTCTAAGGGGTGAGGGTGAGGATGAGGTGAAGACACGTCACCGCGTGACCCATTCGTTGTTCGTCCGTTCCCATAGTTGTTGGGTCCGGTTGCGTATCGATGTTCAAAGACATCGTTGGGCAGTTATCCCGATGTAGATGTTTCAGTAGCGTTGTGTAGACCAGTAATTCCAGGTCTCGTCGACCAACGGTATGGTCTCTCCCCAAGAGACCCAAGAGTCTCCCTCCGGGAGTGAGGGTGAGGGTGAGGTTGGTGATTCAGTAGTGTTGTGTGGACCAGTAATTCCGCATCTCTTCGACCAATGGTATGATCTCTCCCCAAAAGTCCCAAGAGTCTTCCTCCGGGAGTGTGGGTGAGAGTGAGGTCGGTTGCGCTGTCGCGTGGCCTTATTATCCATTGGGTTTCTACCCATGTTTTCCTTGAGAGGATATTGTTTGAGTATTGAACTGTTGTATGGTGATTGGTTTCTAGCCACTCACTGAGCTTGTAGCTCACCCCTCGCATACTGTTTCTTTTTAGGGGTAGTGTTGGGCGTGGAGTTGGAGCTTCCCTGTGGCGTGGTCTTATGGGCGTGGAGCGTTCATCCGACTGGTGGCGAGTGCGAGACTATCAGCAGTCCTAGAGTCATTTTATGTATTGTAAATTGTGCATGTGACACAGATTGTATTTTATTTGGACTAGACTTGGCTCTCACAGGACAGTGATTGTGTATTCGAGTCTGTAATAATGTTTTTGGTTTACAGACTTTGTTTATATATTATGCTTCCGCTTTTCAGTCAGTTATCATTATCCTTGCTTTGCCACCTTGTGTGTTGTTGTTGGAGTCTTTATTGACCTCAGGTATTGATAGCTGATATTTCATTATTGCCACGTCTCATAGACGGCCGCCTTGGGGTGTGACAAGAGCAGAGCAGACAAATCTCGCAATCCAAATCCGATTAATCGATTTTGTCCCCTCTAGGAAGGTTTAGAGGCTTTTTTTTCCAAACTAATCACCATTAACCATTAATTATCAAACGATTTTTTTAAAAAATAAGACGTGGCTGGTTTGACCCAATTATGGGACTAGTTTGATATTTTTTTAAAAAACCATGATTATTTTGGCAATTAAGCAGTTAATGGTGATTAGTTTGAAAAAATGATCAAGGTTTTTATGATATTGGGGTTTTATATGTCGGTGTGTGTGGGATTTCAGGGTTCATAGTCTGTATAGTCTATGCGAATCTGTGTTTGAAGTTCTTACGAGAATATTCCTATGGGCGAGTTGAATAATTGTGAAATGCATACATTCTTTTTTTTTATTTATTTGTTCAGCGTACATAGTCATCTGTTAATTGGATGTAATTCTCAGTTTCTCATTGGTGACAAAAACTTACTGCCTCCATCCCATGGAGCAACATTTGTTATATACAAGTTATGACTAGTGGAATAATATTATGCTGTTATGTGTGTAGTGGAATATAGTCACATATATATAATTAATCATACGGGGAAATATATATCTCTTTAAATGAGACATATAATTAATGAGTTTATTTAATTTGAAATGAAGCAATATATATTTTTCATCAAAAACATATAACTTATTAGACGATGATTGTCTGTGGTCACAAGACTGTTCTTTTCATTTTCTTTTTTTCTTTCAATTTCATCATCTCAGTTCTCTGACCATTGTATATTAAAGTGTTATGATATCCAGCGTCTCGTTTGATGAAGTATATATATTGCCAAAATTTTTAACATTTTTTTAAAATGGATCCATACAATTAATTGAAATATGTAATTTATCTTTATAAGTATATACATTATTAAAATATTTATATTATTTTTAAAAAATCAAAACATTTGCATACTGCAAGTGGGTCTGTAAATTGGATTATGTCTAACATTTTTTATTAGTATTTGCATTCATATTTGAAAATATGCGTGTAAAGGGAATTTTTTTTTTTTTTTTTTTTTCTTGTAGGAAGGCTGGTAAAACTGAGCTTAAAGCCCGTAAACAAGTTTTTCTTCCTGCCACGGGCAGGAATTGATCCTAGGTCACGCAAGAAGGCCCGGTGTCCCTACCGCCACGCCAACCCATGCGGTACGCGTGTAGAGGGGATTCGTCGTCACTTGAGATAATGAGCGCAAGACTCCAAGCATTACTGAAAAAACAATTGAAAAAAAAGATGGGACATCCAAGATATATATTTTTATATGGAAAATCTATCTATTATACTAACCAAAGGTTTTTAAGTTTTCATGTTTGTTCCTTTGAGTGTGTGTAACATTTTTATTTTCCAATTTTACCCTTATTGGTTTATAATATTTGATTTTATATTAAAAGGTAAAAAATGAAAAATACATATTTTAATATTTTAGTAGATAAGAAGAGATATTCATCAAATCTATCTTTTTAATATTTATATATCTATATTAATGATATATTGAATGAATGGTGGTGATCATGCCACATCATCGTATTTTTTTGTTATTGTTTTTTATTATATTTAGATTGAGACAATAATGGAATATAGGTGATAAATAGCTAATTTCGGGTGAAATATGAATTTCAACATTTGATCTCACTTTTCATCATCCAATGGTCATTTTTTAGAAAAATCTATTTCATAGTCATAAGTATATATCGAAAAGCTCTTTCCAACAAGCTATTGATTACCCCAATCAGAATTATACTTGAAAATTTATGAATTTTTAAAGAATTTTGAGAATAATTTAATTCTTGATTTTTTTTTATGTATACCCTAAAAAATCACATTATTCAAAAGGGTTTAAATTATACATGAACGTTATTCTTTTTATCTATTCGAGCCATATTGTTTGTTGGTTTCTTAGTTTCAAATAGGTATTTTTACAATATAGGATTGGTTGATGGTGATATATATGCAAAAATACTCATATTTAATTGTAACATCTCTTTTATATATAATTTCATAATAAATTTTGTTAGTATTTGTGACTTAATAAATCAATGTTTAGTTTTTTCAAATGAATTTTGTTTTAAAGGAATCACATTTAACTCTTGCATAGCTTAACAAGTGGGGATTTGTGTTTAAGCAGTGAATTAAGATTGCCCCATTTGTTTATGAGTATGGTTGATGGGAGGTTATAAGTTTTAATTTGTGTATTTGGTTTGCAATTGCATTTTGGTCAATTCAATGTCTTTGATGAGAAGACATGTTATGAACCCTTGATATGGTGAACCCATCAAAAGGTCCACCCTTGCATCCTTCTTAAGTGTCTATAGAAAAAGAAACACACACATTTTTCAACTCATCAAGCAGAGGAGGAGAAGCAAGGGTGCCTGGGGTTCCTCTGTTGATGTTTCTTCTCCAGGTTCACTTGAATGAAAACAAAAGGAAGCTCAAGCATTAAATCAAGCTAGAAGAGGTGTTTCAAGACCACTCAAAAATCTGAACCAAAGCCCAAAGGTATGTCTTGTTACATGGATTCTTGTTTTTCTTCCATACCAATGAAGATGAGATCCTGTTTTTTGTTTGTGACTTCAATCATGAAGCCTTAGTTTTCCAACAAATTTTATACATTTTTATGTATAACATCTCTTTCAAAATGTGATGATTAGAGCCTAACGTTGTGCGTTTAGTCCCCTTAAATTTCCTCAACCTTCCAATAGTAGATAGCGCTTATGGTGCTTTTAGGAGAGAGTTTCTCTAGTGTGGTTGGTCTTTGGAGAGAGTTTCTTCCTTCTTTTCTATACATCATTTTATTTCTGGTCATAGACGTATATGATCATTGTGCTCATATCAATAAATTCTAATTTCTATATCTCAATTGATGTTACTTCCCGGTGCTTATCCCATCCCGTGACCCACCCGATATGCTAGCTGCGTTCTTGGCACTGTAACCAACCGTTTATGCGTAAAACAAAACCATTTATGCAACCATCTATAGTAGTCAGTCTCCTCTCACCTGCCATTCATAGGTGTGGAGTCTTTTTTATAAAAAAAGAGAAAAAAGTTATCACTTCTTGATATAATGCTTGAACTTCTTTTTACATTGTACATTGTTAGTACAATCATTCAACTTCTTGGTATATTGTTGGTACAATGTTATCACATGTTGGTACAATCATGAAACATTATGGTACATTGTTGGTACAATCATTCAATATGTTGGTACATTGTTGAAACATTGTTATCACATTATTGTACAATGCTTGAACATTACGGTACATTTATGGTACATTGTTGTACCAATGTTGAAGCTTCTTACAACAATGCGGATCGTCTTCTTTATATATCTCTCCATCCGTTTCACCCAACAAAGAAAGAAAGAAAGGTCATTAGCATCCAAAGTCAAAGTTTGAAGTTATATATATATTACATGATATATTATAATGCATATAAATGAATAGAAGAAAATTGAAGGTATGGGTTGTTGACAGTTTTTTCAAAATATTTCTTTTATTTACACGCACATCATGTGTGAAAAAAGACTAATCATATACTAACGAACATACTTACATATTTATGTATACATTTTCATATGAAGGTATAAGCCTTTGATAAAACTAAAAACAGGGTTAAGATGAATTCTTATCAGAATAAACACCAGAGAAATGAGATTCTAATAAAGGTAAAATCAGATGCAAGCAGAATATAGAGATTCATTCACTGACCAACAAGATGTAAATCCAAAACCAACATAGTTATTCCACTAAAAAGAAGCTCCAAACCACAGGATTTCAGGTTTTGATATTCATTCTCCTGAAACTTACCAGAGACAAACAAGTCGAATCTCACAGTAGTCCAATTCTAGTAGAGAGAAACAGACAGAGACATCCAGAAGCCATAACATGGTTGTGTTCATCAAGATAGTATTCTCATTAAATAATCATAGTTTGTTCCTGTGAATTGTTGAAAACTTTAGGCTGCTTTGGTATAGAATCGAATGCCGACGGCCACACCCAGAATCACAAGGGGGACAAGGAACTGAAGGAGCTTGATGATGAAGTCTGCCGTCTTGTCCTGGTTGTAGTGTGGCTGCTTGGGAGGAGTGTACTTGACCTTGGTGGGGATGGTTGATGCATCGATCTCCCCAACATAAAACCCGTCCATCATTGCTCTTGCGCTGGTGCTATGCCCAACATCCTCAAAGTCATCAGTAGCATCCTTACCTGCAAATATCATTCACAAAGTTGTTCCATTTAAATTAGAGAATAACTGGAAGCCCAGCTAGACGTTGAAACACCCAACACAAAACAGGTTTACCTGTTCCTGACAACAAAACTTCGTCTCCTCCTGGATGATCTTCCAAAAACTTTGTTACATCATAGACCTGTGCCGGACATAAATTATACTAAATAAATGATGAAGACATGAAAATTATGATGAATGCATATGATTGTGGGTGAACATCACTGAATAATGACGATTACAAAGGCAAAACAGAAGGCATCGTACACAATATCACCCAAACTGCTATCTTTGAACCCTCCATTAGTTCAGGTTTGAGTTAAAGGAGAAAACAAGATTTTATCATGTACAATTTGAATGAAAGATTACTATGACCACCATTCTGTGGCATGGATTCGCTTGTTTTACCAAGACGAGTTTGGGAATCAAGGTGACCAGGGGGAGGAGTTGAATTTAAGGTATTAAAAAAAAAAGACCTTTTATGACACTATTCCTGAAACATACCGGCAGTGCTGAGCTTGTGAAGAGGGAAAAAAAAGAGGTCCGAAGCAACAGCTGAAATTAAAACAGAAAAAGGTAGAGATGGAGTATGGTAGTGAGATGGTGAGCTTACATGATCAACAAAGGCATCACAAGGGTTCAAGAAGATCCACTGGTACAAATATACAACCAGAGTAGTTGACCGAGTGACAAAAGAAGAGAGGGGGAGGCTTCCTTATGCCGCTATCCCTCAATGATCCTTGCCGGGTGTACTGACTCTGTTGAAAGTGGACCTAAACCTACTAATTCAATATCGATGAACAGCTAGAAAGAGGGCATCGGTCACGCCACAACAGATGTTCTATCTATCCAAGGGGGCCAGTATAATAAACATAGGATGACATTTTAGATGGAGGAATGTTGTACCACAGCCACTTTCCTTTTAAGCTGCAGGGCTGTGTCAAGCTGTTCAGCTAGACACTGGAAGCCACATGACATGATAAAAAGCTAAAAAGCTTTTATGCAGAAACAAGGTTGTTCATTTTGCAGGCATTGTAAAAATTCTGCTCTAGATGTCACAATGATGTACGTAGATGATAGTTTCATGCTTTTAGCACATGAAAATTTCTTTCTTTCTTTTTTACTATGATTTGCTAGACTTCTGGATATCTGTAATGAAATTTTGGTGCAATATAGGGAAAACACACTGTAGACCATTGATGAGGGTCAGGGAAGAGGCCACACAGACACCAAGCTTGTCTATACCTAAGAGTGAAAGGTCATCTTATTTTCAGAAAGTTCAAAATACATGATCATTGATTCTTCAATTGCTTTAGTTACCCCCCTTCTCTTCAAAAACTGAAAAGTTCAATATACTAGCCCTTCTTAGTAGTAGGGTTCAACAATAATTTTACAAATATCATAATCATAACCCTCAGAATTACCAATAATTTTATCATAATTCGGCTACTCAAAGCTATCCAATACAAACTAAGTTTTAATTAAAAATCAGAAACATGTATATATGCTCAATAACTGAATCAAGAAAATGCTGTCATCCTAAAAGGAGCAAAACTAATTCAATTTTTTTATGCCCATGGTGGAAGTAGTGAAGAATTTGTAAAAGCTGGTTTTGTTTTCTTCTTTTTTTTTTCTATAGAACCTCACAGAAGGTATCAAACCATTCTATCTTTTCAGTCACATTAGTAGAGTGACACCCAATGAATCAAATGATACACCAGTGGAAATCGACTAGAAGTCTAGAACATGATGGTGCAGAAATGGGCCCCTCAATTTTTGGAGGACAATCGGATTCCAATGTCTACAGATGATCATTTATTTATTTGTATTTTTTTTTTTTGAGAAAAGGTGGGAACCCACCATAAATATTTTATGGAATTCTTTGATAAACTCTATACAATAGTTAACAGATAATAGTTATACCAACCATAAAAATTGGACTATTATTGAAATGGTATACATTGAACTAGTTGTTTAATCGTAATAAGAAATTTCTTGTACTCTCAATTATTTTATACTTTTTCAAGAAAAGTTATTTAACCAAGATGACACGATATAAAATTTATTGGATGATGCATATGATACTTAAAAGGTTTGGTTTTATTTGACATAGTTCAAAATGAATGTGCGGACCACATATGCGGTCGGGTTTGCATAAGCTACAAGCGGTCACACATTGTGCACAATAGTCATTCAAATTCAAGTTCAAACATCGACTTTTTTTTACAATATAGAGCCCACCTAAGGTGGGCTATTTGAACTCCGTTTGAACGGTTCTATCTAGACTTTAGGCATTCAAACACTGTTTGAACAGCGTTCGTTCCTGCCTTTTGGTGTTTGAACCCCGTTTAAACGGGGTTTGTAGGGAGAAGATTCGCTGGGAATGAACCTACTTCGAATGTTCGAACTGCATTCAAACGGGGTTTGTTCCAACCTTTAGTGTTTGAATCCCTTACGAACGAGATTCACTTCAGACTTCAACCATTGCAATATGTGCGGTCATGTTCGCTACACATAGCCGCACATGCTGTCTTTTCATATATGTATGCATGTGCCGCACATTAACAGCACATGCAGTGCATGTGTCTAACAATGTGCTCCTTGGTTCATTCCACCCTTTTGGCGTTAAGTTCATTGCAGACTTCAACCACTGCTACATGTGTGGTCATGTGCGTTGCACATGGTTGCACATGCTGCTTTATTCAACATACACGTCGCATGTGCCGCACATTGATGACACGTGGCACATGTGTCTAACAATGTGTGCCTAGGGACGCACATTAATATGCGTGCGACAACACTTAGCACCATGTTGTTTCATATTGATGCAAACATTGACACTTATTAATATTGTTTAGATTCCTTATGTGTACATAAGAATGGAAAATTTGACAAGGTAATGTAGCAATGACTTGATACAATTGTGTGTAAGCCAGCCAAGCAAACCACCATATCCATGTGTTGACCAACGAGCGGTGAAATGGCCCTGGCCATCAACAATAAATTTACTCGCCTTTTTAGATCGATCAGACATTTATACGATCTCGACCCACATCCCAGGGCATTAAAAGAGATAGGGACCTTAATGGGTGGTACAAGCCTTGTTGTTGATAAAGTTGAATTAATGAATAATTTGCATATTAAACGCGCATTAAACAGAAAAAGTTTTAAACTAGTATTGATTGCGCCTTAAAAGGAAAGTACGCATTTTATTGAATTAAACGCATTAGCTGTATTTAATGCTAAATTACCAAATTAACCCAAAAAATACTTAACAAAAAAAGTCAGAAATTAAATCCTCATTATTGTTCCCTCCACTCACGGCCCTCACCAAACATAGAATCCTTAAAACTTCTTCCCCCTCACAAAAAAAAAAAGCCCAACTCATCTCTCTCACGGCTTCTTTGCTTCCTTGAACAGCAGCAACTGTATTTAACAATTTCCTTATTGGCAGTGAAGGGCTACGCCCTAAACTATACCATGTTTTTTCTCTGAAACCCTTCTGTCTATCTTGTTTTTCTAGAATTTTTTTCTTTTACTTCTTTTTTATTGTGGTTTTTTGTTATATCATTGTGCATATGAATAAAGTTTTTCAAATGCCGAGAGAAAAGGATCCATTATGGGAGTATTGCACTAAAGAAGAGGGAAAGTAAGGTGTAACTTCTGTCGAGAAGCGTTTAAGGGAAGTGGTATTAAAAGGATGAAGTACCACTTGGCATATCTCTAATGATGTACACCCATGTACAGCGATTCCCTGCATTGAAATCCATGACTGAAATAAATAAAAAACAAAGAATATTTTAGATTTTTTGAGAGGAAGTTCTTCAGGTTCAGTATCTTCCTCATCCCCAATTAATTTAGAAGAATCACCCCAATCAGCTCCATCAAGTGCTAGTGGTCAACAAAAAACAATTTATGCAAAAATCAAGAAAGAGGAGAGAGGTTGCTGATAAGGCAACTGTTAAATGCTTATTAGCAAATAATATAACATTTAATGTATCGCGATCGGAGGAATTCCATTACGCTTGTAATAGCAACTCATGGTCCAGGATACGAGTCCCTCTCTATTGATGAGCTATAGCTATCATTAATTTGATTGTTGCATAGAGATACATTGTGGTTGCTGCTGTTAAAGGAAGCAAGGAAGCTGTTTTGAGAGGGTTCAACTTTTTTATGAGGGGGGAGAAGTTTTAGGGTTTCTATATTTAGTGAGGGCTGTGAGTGGAGGGCACAATAAGAAGGAATTAATTTCTGACCTTTTTTGGTAAGTGTATTTTGGGTTAGTTTGGTAATTTATCATAAAATGCGGATTACAAGTTTAACTCGGTAGAATGTACTTTCCTTTTAAGGCACAATCAATACGGGTGTAAAACTTTTTCTTTTTAATGCGCATTTAATACACGAATTATTCATTAATTCGGCGTTATTGGTAACAAGGAATGAGAGGTTTGAGAGAGAGTAGTGTTTTGAGAGATTTGTAGTTGTTTGGTGATATGTAATGTAAGGACCCATTTGGATTCATATATATAAGCTAAAGCTGCCCCCCCCCCACCCCCCCAAAATAAAATAAAAATAAAAAAATCCCATCCAGCAAGTTTTTGACTAGTCGTTAGGGCTGTCGAATGAAGGCATGTGCTGTGCATGTGCCCCTAGGACTACACATGGGTATTTGTGAATCCACACACACCTCGGAAGGACGATGTAAAATTCTCAGTTGTAGGAAGACTTGTTATGGAAGCTGATCCAGATGTTTGTTTGGCAATTGCGAGGGGATTATCTATCCCTCACCACATGATGAAGTATGGTGATGTCACACTTTCCAAAGCGAGAAAGATTGTGATGATGAAGATAGTGGAGGTAAAATAAGTATGTTTAGAAATTCTAGAAGGATTCTATTGAGGAGCTTCTGGCTAGTGCGGCAGAATCTGTGTTCAGAAAAAATTAAAATCAATGGGATGGACATGATCATTGAGTATGTGTTGGAACACACTGCTCAACGTGATGATGTTGTGAAAGCACTTAATGTTGCAGTAAACCTCCAGAAACAGGTGCGAGTTTGTGTGTCATTAAGAAAAGATCACCTGGTTAAAATAAATTGCAGATGAGAGGGTTCGTGAAGCCCAATTGAAATCGCAGGAGGTCAGCCAAAGAGAAAGAGGAACTAATGAAGGAGCTCCAGGTTCACGTGCAGGCACGTTGCATTACCACTTTTAGAGTCACTTGGCAAAAAGCTGTTCTTCAAGAGAATGCCCCTATGGTCGCTAGGCTGGATGAATACAATTTCACTTCAGATTTGAAGCCAGGGGAAGTGTCCCCGTGGTTAAGCCTGTCAACATGGCGGATATGCCTGTATCCATATCCGAGTTGAATATCTGAAAAATATTTGATATCCTGACAGATATTTAAAAATCCAAATATTGGGATTCGGTTTAAGATTTGGATTCGGATAATTATCTAAAATATCCAAAACAGTTAAACAGATACAATACATATCAAATATTCAATTTCCAATGTCTGCAACCATATTAAATCAGCATAACATCCAACAATTCTTCCTTCCAAGTCATTAATGTAAACTTTAAGATTAACAAACATATCAAACCCAATTGTTTTCTTCTAAAGAGAACCAATTCCATGAATGATGAAATCAAGACATAAAAAAAAATGAATAAATTTTCATAGCAATCTGGATCAAACAAAACTGCACACCTGCAGCACAACAAAACAGTTTTTAAAGAGTTTTTAAAGAGGAGGTGAGAGTTTTTAAAGAGGAGGTGAGAGGGTGGTGGTGGAGGTGATGGAAGTGGAGGAGCCATGGAGGTGACAGTGGTGGCAGTGGTTGTTATGCGATGGGGATGATAACAACGAATGTGGTTATGCTGCGGGGGTGGTGTGGTGGGGTAGGTGGTGATGACGATGTCAAGAAGAGGTGTCAGTGAGAGGATGTTTGAGGTGGTGTGGTTATACGGCGGCAGTGGGTTTGAAAGTTTTAAGTTTGAGTGAAAGTTAGAAACCCTAACTATGTGATGAATGTAAATTGAGAGCCCTTGGATCAAAGGGCTCATACAAAATCTTGACCTAACCTAATGTGATGAATGTAAGCCATTGGATCAGATTTTATCCACATCTCATACTATTTCTAAACATTTTTTATCAAATATTTTTCAAATCGGATAAAGGCATATCAATATCCGATATGAAATATTTCAAATACGGATTATTTTTCAATTACAGACAGATAATTCGAATATCAAATATTGTTAAATTTTTTTTATACAAATTCATATTGAATATGAATATTTTTTCGGATAATTGACAGGCTTACCCATGGTGGAGAAGTTGACGGCAGTTCGTGAACCTATTGTAGACCATGAAGAGGTAGATTGGCCAGATGAGGAAGATGATGCAGGAACAGGAGTTCAGCCTGAATGTGATGCAAGGGAATCCTGGCTATAATGTTGTTGTTGTCTAATAAGTGGTTGAGGCTCATGGCCAATCTAGGGTCTTAAGAGGTGGGGAGTTTGGACTTGCCTAAGAGGACAAGTTGATCATGGTGGATGGGGAAGGAAGAAGATGAAGTGGAGAGAGGGAAAATAGGAAGTAGCAATGGATGATGTTAACCCACTAACTTGCAATTGCTTCTCTCAAATGCCTAAGTTCCCCTAATCCTCCTCTTTTGGCCACTTTGATGGGTCCCTCTTTCCTATAGGTTCATTCCCCTACCTCTTCCAACCCTAACCCCTTTTATAGGATACTCCCTTCTTGTACCTCCCATTGAAGGTCCCCACCTATCTTAAAATCTCCTGAAATGTAGTACATGAGAGGTCATTCAATATCAGGGGATGTGGCTTGAGATGGTTCAAATGCCAAATCGATTCAAAAGGAGAGGTTCAATTATGATTGATTTGCTAGGTTGATAGTCAGGGCCATTTCATTGCCCATCGATTAACGCCTGAAGCCTGCGACAAATCCCGTTCGAACGAGGTTCATTCTAAGATAACCTTCTCTGTGTACGAGTCCTATTTGAACGGGTTCAAACACATGAAGGCCGGAATGAACCACATTCAAATGGCGTTCTAACACCTGAAATATGGAAAGAAACCGGTTCAAATAGCCCACCTGTAGGTGGGCTTTAAATTGTTTAAGATACACATGTTCGACTGATGGTTCGAACGACTATTGCGTAGCAACCGCATTTACCTTATGCGAACCCAACCGCATAAGCGATCCACACATTCATTTTGAACTATGTCAAATAGAATCAAACCTTCTAAGTACCACATGCATCATCCAACACAAACTATAATGTATCATGTTGGTTACATAATTTTCCTTGAAAAAAGTATAAAATAATGGAGAGTACAAAAGTTGTTAATTGCGATTAAACAACTAGTTCAACATACATCATTTCAATAATAGTCCAAATTTTTTGGTTGGTATATCTATCATCTGTTAACTATTGTTCAAAGTTTATCAAAGATTTCAATAAAATCTTGATGGTGAGTTCCCACCTTTTCTCAAAAAAAAATACAAATAAATAAATGATCGTTGATTCTCCAATTGCTAGTTACACCCCTTCTCTTCACAAAAAGAAAAGTTCGACTTATTCGCCCTTCTTAGTAGTAGGGTTCAACAATAACTTTGCAAATATCATAACCCCTCAGAATTACCAATAATTTTATTCTTCATCCAACCTACACAAAGCCATCCAATACAAACTAATTTCTAATGAAGAATCAGACCCATGTATGTATATGTTCAGTAATTGAATCAAGAAAACGTTGTCATCCCAAAAGGATCAAAACAAATTCCATTTTTTTTATGCCCAAGGTGGAAGCAATGAAGTATTTATAAAAGATCACCTCGTACAGACATCTATTAACACCATGATCAAAGAAATTTATTTAGCACATAACAAAGAGAACAAAAGAATTACAACATAATCTTAATATGACCACAAAAATATATTAAAAAGTTCTATTTTAGACATAGAGGGTAGATGATCTAATTATAAATCTTTCCAAGAGAAAAAAAAATAATAAAAAAATCCTGGATCGAGCCACATAATCATAGAATAGCAGATCTGATCTCATAGAGAAGATATGAAACACAATATCTTCACAAACAGAAAAGTTCGACTTACTCGCCCTTCTTAGTAGTAGGGTTCAACAATAACTTTGCAAATATCATAACCCCTCAGAATTACCAATAATTTTATTCTTCATCCAACCTACACAAAGCCATCCAATACAAACTAATTTCTAATGAAGAATAAGACCCATGTATGTATATGTTCAGTAATTGAATCAAGAAAACGCTGTCATCCCAGAAGGATCAAAACAAATTCCATTTTTTTTATGCCCAAGGTGGAAGTAATGAAGAATTATAAAAGATCACCTCGTACATGCATCTATTAACACCATGATCAAAGAAATTTATTTAGCACATAACAAAGAGAACAAAAGAATTACAACATAATCTTAATATCACCACAAAAATATAAAAAAAGGTTCTATTTTAGACATAGAGGATGGATGATCTAATTATAAATCTTTCAAAGAGAAAAAAAATATAATAAAAAATCCCGGACCGAGTCACATAATCATAGAATAGCAGATCTGATCTCGTAGAGAAGATATGAAACACAACAGATCACAACAGATAGAAGAGGGAGAGAGGAAACAGTAACCTTGCCGTTGATGATAAGCCAGCAATCCTCAGAGGTGTTGTGCTTGGAGACGTCCTCCAAAGTGTACACCTTACCGTCCCCACCCATTTTGTCCCCAAAACCAACTTTTCGTCTTCTTTGAAAAATTTGGGTGAGAGAGGAGAACAGAAGAGCGAGATTTTAATGGGACTTTGGAATCTCCCCCCCCCCCCCACCCCCAGCTTTATGTTTCGAACAAGGAAAATTTGGTTGGTAGGTTGATGGGGACTGGAAGAGGTGGTTTTGGGAAAACCAACAACTTTTTTTTTATTTTTTTTTGGGGCGGATTGGAGATCATTAATTTGGTGTACCGGCTCCAAAGACGTCTAACCAAACGGGCATGAACAGCATCATAACTTATTATTAGAATTTATTATTTACCATTGTACATATTGAAATATTATCTATTACTTATATGTTATTTTACTTATCAAAAGGATTTTAATATAGTATTTTTATTTTTTTTATTTTTTAAACAATTGATTAATTATTAATATATATATATTTAAAATTTTAAAATATATAATAAACATATGCATGATGGATATATATATTACTTGTTTATTAAAAGAATTTTGACTCAGCATTAACTTTTAAATAATTGATTAATTACTAATATATATATATATATATAATGAATAAATACAAGATGGATTACTTACCTTTTTTCTTGTAGACAAAGGTAGACAGAGCTACCACAATTTATATTTCCCAATTCGTAGTATAGAGTTTGAATTTAAAACAAAGATAAAGAAATTGAAACAAAACAGAAAAAAACAGAGTGCCTAAGAAAGAAGAGGGAAAGAGGAGACGAGGCCATCCCCAAGGTCTCGGGGCGAGCGTAGAAGAGGGTTCTGCCACTCACATAGACGCGGAACCTACAAAGGCACCCCGTGAACACAGCAGCCGCCTACCCCGTGATACTAGGCACCCCCCTGATGCGCCTGAGTTGATGAGCCCTAGCGATGTGGCGTCCCCAGCTTCGTAGAAGACCCTCCGCCTCCTCCATCACGTAATCAACATAAGCTCGCCGTCCTCTAAAGGCGATTGCATTACTTGTCAACCGAATGGACCAAGCAATGGCCACAACCGTGGATTGCAGAACCCTACCCAATGTGTTGTGCTCCTCATTTCTACGTAACCGATGACCCACATTCCACAACTCCTCGACCTCGATGAACTGTAGAACCCCCCTACAAAGATGCCCGCTACCGACCACACCTAACGGGAGAAGGTATACTGACATAGCAGATGCGCAATGGACTCACAATCAGCATTGCAAAGTACACAAGTAACCAAGTCCAACAACCTCCATTTGGCGCGATAAACCTTTATGAGTAGGCGATCTTGGAGGGCCAACCACATGAAACCCTTTATTTTGAGCGGAATCGGAAGCCCCGAGAGAGACTCAACTCTAAGTTCGACGCTACCCCCTATGCCATCATACATAAGCCACACGCATCTCGAAACAGACCCCTGGGGAAGGCGACCACCTCCGTGGGTCCACCAAATCAGTCGAAGGCCATGTTCCCTGCAACGGGCTGGCCAAAGCCGATAGACCCAGTTTTTCATTTCTCTTTTTATCCTTTAAACAATTAATTGATTTTATATATATATATATATATATATATATATAATTTAAATTTTATATATATATACACATATTTAAATTTTAAAATTTTAAAATATATAATGGATAAATATATGATGGATATATCTATTATTTACTTATAAAAGGATTCTGACTCAGTATTTTCATTTCTCTTTTTATCCTTTAAACAATTAATTAATTATTAATATTGAGGAGGATATTTTCCCCTTCAGCTAAACTTTTTGGTTTTTCTGGGGTTAAAACTCTAGAATGACTATTTGTTAAAAAGAAGGAAGTTTGGTAACTTGGATTTGACTGAACCTGAGATCCCTCTCTAAGCTTCTTGCGTACCCTTTTTTATAGGGATCAAGTCACACGTAGTTCCTCGGCTAGATTGTCGTTCCCACTCCTCTGGCTGTTGTAACCGTCTCCCCATTCAAACACTTAGTGGGCGATTTTGGTGAAAACCCCCACGTGTTAGTAAGGCACGTCGTGTCCACGTCGCACAATTAGTGGGTTTTGACTGTCCGCCTGACAGTTTACAGGCGTTTATGGTCCTTTGATTGTTTCCTTAGTCTGCCCGTGGCCCTTTGGCCTACTCGTTCATCTGTTACGTCTTTCGAGTACATTTGTGAGATGAAAGATCGTCCAACCAGACCTCTTGTCTGGTCGTGTCTTCCCTGCTCGTTTGCGAGGAGTAAGGTCATCCAACCAGACCTCTAGTCTGATCATGCCTTAGCCACTCGAGGTGACGTTCTTTTAGGATGTGCCCGGTTGTCCGACTAGACCCTGGATCTAACCATGCCAGTGCATTCGAAAGTGTCATCATGACGCCATGGATTCAGATCTGGATTTGTAGGCCCCAAGTATTATGGCCCATATTTGTTCTGGTGTGACACGTGTCAGGGTGCAGATTTTTACCTCCATAGATGCCCCCTCTCCTATTCTTTTGAATTGTGGAGAGAGCAGGAGATCAGGAAAAATCATCTCGCCTCCGCCTTTTGGAAGGTCAAAGATCTGGTTGCATGTCACATTGGGATTCTCTTATCTGTTGAGGATTTGACTGCTGATTTGCCGTGTCAGCTTTAATGGCTCGTGGCCCCCTGTGGTCTTCCCTTAGGAAATTCCAATGTCAGCATCTCTTTGGATTTCGTGAAACCCATTTTCTAGGCATTGATTACACCTCAATATCTGCAGCGAATAAGTGCTGTTGTCTTTTCGAAGCGTCGCCCCAGCAATATATAAGGGCAAGATGGAATGTACCATCTCATCGCATCTCGTCCTTTCTTTTAATTCTTTCTCTCTAATCTTGAACACCCCATGGATTTGGATAAAATCATCGCCATTACTGCAGCCCTTAACAGAGAGTTGGGTATTCCCTTAGACTACGCGGTAGACGAGTTGGCTAAGCATGAAGTCCCCACTCTCTACCCAGACACCATTCTTCTCCATGCGAGCTATTTCAAGGATGGGTTCTCTTCCGCTACCACACTTGGTGGCAAAGTTTTTTGATTTCCTTGGCATCCACCCCATTCTGGCAGTCCCCAATGTGTAGCGCATTCTGATGTGCGTGGTTGCGTTGGGAAGGAGAACAGGAGTTGAACTTGGCTTGACAGAGATCTGTTGGATCTATCAGGTCAAGGCTTCAACCTTTGGGCGATCTCCATCCTTTTACATCTCCCGCCAGGCTAGGGCGCCAGAACTAGTCCTTGACATATCCCAGGGTGATATCTTCGACTGGTAGGACCACCGGATTCGGGTCCAGGGTCCTTGGATGCCAGATGGCTGGGACTCTGCCCACTGCCACCTGTGTCGTCCTCGAAAGCCGAAGGAGGTGAAGATGGGCGACATCTCTTGGGTGATGGAGTATCCAAACCGGCTATGGTGGGAGCTACTTGGATTGGAGGAATCAAGGCACGCGCCAATTGAGGCGACGTTTCCTGCCGGTGTGGTGGAGTCTGCAGGTGGCCTTGGTTCGATCCCCAATCCTTCTACTCTGAACGGGGGATTGCGGCGGCGCTCTCGGAGGCTCCTCCAGTTGGGTTTAGGGGTATGGCTCCTCCCACTAGTGACACGAATCCCGTGGTGCCCCCGGTGATCCCAGGTGCCGGTGCGGACACTGCTCCTACTCTAGAAGATCGTCTTCTAGACGTTGATCTCCCTCTAGCTGGTTCATCTAGGAACTTGTAAGCCTCAGCAGACGCTGCCTCTGTTTCCCTGAACCGCCAGATGAGAGAACTTCAAAAAGCTTACACGGGCACCGAGGAGGAACATCTCCAAGATTTCATTAGCGGATACCGTCTCAGTTATGCTGACCACTCACGTGGTTTTTGAGAAATGAGCAACAAGGAGATGCCCATGCTTCATCGAGTTGCAAGAGAGATGAGATACCGCGGGAAGAACCGAGCAAGAGACAGAGCAAAGGGCTGATTATCCTAGAAAAGATTTTTTTTTGGTGTAATCTCTATCCAATCAATGAATAAAAATTACTCTTTGGATCAACCTTGCCTTTATCTTGTGTACTCGCGTCCTTAGCCAAGTTCCAAACGAACATAGACTAATCTTGCCGTTGTATATTTCCGTTTTCACGCCATAGCACTTCAAAAACTAAGGCACCTCGATTTTCTTCGCAACTATCCCGCACTAGGCGAACAGATTAATCTGTGTTGAAAGAGTAGAAATGCCTCGCCATATATCCACGAACAGGATGTACCTGGTCGGGTCTATTTGGGTGTGAAGATCTTTCCGACAATCTGTCTTTCCATAATGCCACATGGAAAGCTTGAGATAAATACATCATAAACTCGCCACGTCTGATGCACATCTATCAAAACCGACGCCTCGTCTTCTACGTCAGCTGTCCCTCAATTTCTGTAGAAGATTTCGATGGCAAATCTCCCACAATCTTGATTTTCATGCCTCGTCTTCTATGCCAGTTGTCCCTCCCCTTAATGTAGTCGTCACACTTCGAGAAGAAGAGAGAGAAATCCAAAAAAATTCAAATTCCCTCTTCATTTTCAAGCTTCACTTCTTCTCGTTTTCTCTTTTCGCGTCACTATGTCTATGGATATTGTTCAGAGGTTGAGGTCCTCCTTATCCATCCCTGATTTCATTACCATCATTCCCAACCCCTTCAAATTCATAGCTGACCTGAAGAGCTACGACCCTGAGAAGCTCTTCATGTATCATTCTCAGATACTGAGAAGTTCCCTTTCTTTTCCTCTCCCTCAGCTAGTTAAGGATTTCATGTGTCAGTTTAAGTTTCATCCGACACAATGTTCCCATAACATGTTGAGGGTTTCGATGTGCGTCGTCACCATCAACCGTTCACTGCATCTCGATCTCGGGGTAGATGACATCTACCACCTATATGATCTGAGGAAAACAGAGCATGCTTTCTACCTCCGGGCTAGAAAAGGCATGATATATCTTGTGGAGAAGCTTCCTTCCTCTGACAGTGGGTGGAGAGAGGAGTGTCTTGTGCAACTAACCGGTCCTTGGGAATTTCCAACCCCCGGACCGCATGAAGGGCCCAAGGTGCCTTCTTGTCTTCGATGAAACTGGGTAAATATAAAAGCTATGAACTTTTAAACTTTCAACCCCTGTATCGTGACTGATGAATCTCATTGCCTTCTTTCAGATGACTTTGAACGAGCAACCCTAGATCCTTCGGTGGTAAAGTTCGATCAAATCGCTCATGCCCAAGAACTGGAGGAGAAGATTTTCATAAAATCCTTAACTCCCCCCCCCCAAGGACTGGTGGCTCTTCTTCGATGGCTGCTAGTACATCATCGAGAGCCGGCACACCATCTGCTTCTTCCCGTGCTGCTAGTGAGGAGGTCGTCACGCAGCTTGCTACCCTCAAGGTCAAATTTGCCTCTGTTTCGAAGAAGAGGCCTAGGCTGCCGCTTCCCTCGAAACGTAGGTCCAAAGTTTCTCGCCCGGCATCAACGGTCAGAGAAGTTGACATGGAAAATGGAGCCGTTGTCTCATCTGGCCTACCTCTGACTTCTCCTTCTGGGGGTCCAAGCGACCTGCCCGCAAGTGCTGCTACCGATCAAGGATCGAGGTCTGCTTTGACTTCTATTGAAAAGGGATTTCTACCAAGTCCTACTGTTAGCTTGTTGCTAGAAGTGGTAGTGGTTCCCTCTTCTCCAGAAGTCGAAATGATCAAGGCCTCTTGTCCTGCCAGCCAGACAGTCGACTTGGCCCGTGCTGAATTGTCATAAATCGAGGTGGTAGAGACCGCACCTCCTACGGTTGTTACACCTAGGATAAACCCAGACGCGACGATGTGGTCACACCCCCTCTTGTTATTTCTTCAGAGGTGCCCCCAACCGATGCAGTGGAGTCCACACCCTCCACAATGCTATCATTGAGGATGGCCCCAGTCATTCTGACTGCGGTTATCTCTTCAGTGCCTTCTTGTTCAGAAATTCCCTCCGTCGAGGTGTCGGAGGCGTTTCCTACCGTAGCAGCTGATGTTCTTTGCTCAGTCTCCCTAGAGGCTACTTCAGTAACAGCCGATGGTGCTTCCCCCATCAAGGCTCCTACAGCGGTGGCTACGGCCTGCACTCCTTCTAGTGGTCCTTTGGCTGGGCGTGCCAACAAGGAAGTTGCTTGTGCCCAACTCAGGGGTTGCCTTCTTGATGATGACCTGGAAAGCGCTCGCCAGGCTACAACCGAGGCGCTCTTCACTCGGATTGGGTGGAGTATCTACAATGTAAGACGCTCAACTCTATTGTTCAAATTCATTTCTCAGTGTCCTGACGATTTGTTTTTCAGAACTCTGTCCTTCTTCAGGCGCTCAGTGAGCGTGAACTTGGTGTGAGGAAGGCTGAAGTCCTCCTGAAGACAACGCAGGAACTTGCTCATCGCTAAGAAGCACAGTTGAAGGTTGTTAAGGAGCAAATTGCGATTGCGAATCGAGCTCGCCTTGCTGCAGAACTGACTGAATCTTCTGCTCATCATGACTTGGCCGCTGCTCAAGCTCGTGCTGTTGCTGCCGAGGAGCGAGTGAGAGAGCTTCTCGATCTAAAACTTTCTCAATCTTTTGACCAGGTCAAGCTTTCTTTGCGAGCAGAAAATGCAGAGAAACGAGTTGAAGCTCTGACGCAGGAGTCACGAGATCAACAAGCTGTTATCTGTGGCCTTTGAACTGATGACATAGCCACTTATGAGGACGGTCTTACAAAGGGTTGAGATGAGGCCTTCACGATGGTGAAAGATAAGATGAGGGAGATCTCAGACTCTTTGACAACTTGTGCCGATAAGAACTACAATCGTGGATATCGTCAAGGATATGAAGATAGATCCAACAATGTTTCTCCTTGCATCGCTAGCTCTCTTTCTTCTGGTTCAGAATCTGGTCCCGATGGTGGGTCCCAGAATGACTGACATTTTGTAAAGAAGAATGTTTATTTAAACGACTTGTCTTTTACATGTCTGTTCATTTTTTCCTTGCATGACATGAATGCTTTTGGTTGGAGTGTTATTCATTAGGATAATAGGGACATGTCCTTTCAGAATTTAAGCCCATTTAATGGACTAACTCTGTTTATCCTTTCATCGCGGCTTCTAGAGGCTGGTCATAGAGCCCTGGCTCTTTGAGACCCTAGTGGGCATAGGGGAAGCTTGTACTTCCTAACGACCTCATCCTGTGAGTGTAGCCTATGCATTCCACATTTTTGTGCCTTTTACTCGAGTGCTTAATCGATGGATGGGGCCTCCCCAGCGCGACCTCTTTCACGAAGAGTGTTCATCCAATTGACCTGAACAGGGTCTATTCGCAACCTCTTTTTCACCTCTTTTTCTTAGAGTGCTATTCATAACCAAGTTCATGCACGACCTCAAACGGGCTTTCATTCACATAAAATATTCACAACAAGATGACTAGAAACCAAGCGAACAACTTTTATTTCAAAAGTAACTTTTTTAAATGCATTACATTGCGAGGTCTAATAAGTGCCTCTCCATTCATCCGTTCTAAATAGTAAGCCCCTTTTGCACCCAGCCCAGTGACTTTATATGGTCCCTCCCAATTGGGTCTGAGCTTACCATCAGATCATTTTTGGGATTCAGGGAATACCTCTTGTAAGACCACATCTCCGACCCGAAAGCTTCATCGTGAAACCCTCTTGTTGTAGCTTCGAGCGATCTGGTTCCAGTAGTTCGCCATTCTGATGGAAGCCGCTTCCCTTCGCTCGTCCCTTAGGTTCAGGTCCGACACGAGAACTTCTTCATTAGCACGTGACTCAGTTCTCGGTCTGAAAGGTTGGGATCCCGAGCTCTATAGGAATTACCGCCTCCACGCCAAAGGCCAGGTAAAATGGAGTTTCTCCTATAGCCCTTCGTGTTGTTGTGC
The DNA here is from genome assembly GCA_030737835.1 of Acorus gramineus. NCBI lineage: Eukaryota > Viridiplantae > Streptophyta > Magnoliopsida > Acorales > Acoraceae > Acorus > Acorus gramineus. The sequence goes on along the minus strand of JAUJYN010000031.1, from coordinate 1,723,485 downwards.
GGTACTGTTATATATGTGTCACTTTTAGCCTGCTGGTAACCGTTGGAGCGTTCTGGCAGTTTTTCGTTTTTTTCGGTTTTTCGATCGGAACCGCTAATTTTTGGACTGTTAGCTATCGTCCTGAGTTAGAGGACTCCGATTGGAAATCTAACTGCATATTTGGTGTCCTGGTGCCATTTTAGACCTCTCACGAAAATTTCATCGAATTCCGGTAACGTTCCCGAAATTTCGCAGTTCCGGGGCGTATCTGGGTTTTTAAGTCGCACACTATATAAAGGTGGGATCAAATCCCGAGTTACTATTCATCCCCAAAGCTTCCCCTCTCTCCCCTTCTCCGTTTTTCTTCCGTTTGAGCCCCTTAGACCCTTCAAAATCGAAAACCCAAAGCACGAGAAGTGTAGATCGGGTCCCGATCTACACTCCGGTGTTTTCAAATCCCTTTTCCGATGACTCTAGCCACTCCGTCCCCCTCTCTTTGTCCTCTGATTCGGGCCATTTCGAGGGCCGTGGTAGATCGGGGCATAAGAGAGCCGTTGAGAAGGGTTTCGGTGCGCGGAGAGCACCCGGACTTCGCTTCCCCCCCTTGGTAAGGCCTTTTTCTTCACTTTTCTTGCATAGATGTATGCTAGGAGTGTGGATCTGTGTATGAGGGGTGGTCGGCGGCTGTGGGAGGCCGTCGGAGGGCGGTGGAGGTGGTCGGAGGTCGGTGGGTGGTGGTTTGGGTGGTCTCGGGCAGCAGGGGGTGGTCTCGGGCTGGTGGGAGATGTTCTCGGGCAGCAGGCAGAGCAGCAGCAGCGCGCAGGCTGGGCGCGCGCGGGCATGCGCGCGTGCGTGCGCGGGCGTGCGTGCGCGCGGCGTGCAAGCAGGCGCGCGCGGGGGGCCGTGCTGTGCTGGGCGAGCTGGGCGGCTGGCGCTGGGCGGCTGGTGCTGGGCGAGCTGAGCGCGAGGCGTGCTGGGCGGCTGGTGCTGGGCGGGCTGGTGCGCGAGGAGCTGGTCGCGCGGGTGCTAGGCGTGCGAGCAGGGGTGGTGTGTGCGCGAGGTGGTGGCTGAGGCAGCGGAGGTGTGTGCGCGAGGTGGTGGCTGAGGCAGCGGAGGTGCGTGCGCGAGGTGGTGGCTGAGGCAGCGGAGGTGCGTGCGCGAGGTGGTGGCCGAGTGCAGAGTGCGCGCGGAGGGCGCGGCGAGACCGTGGTGGTGCGCGCGGGGCGCGGCGAGGCCGTGGAGGTGCGCGCGGGGTGCGCGCGAGGCGAGGCGCTGCGCGCGGGGGCGCGCGGGGTGCTCGTGGGCGGCGCGAGGCGTGCGGGGTGCGCGGGCTGAGGGTGATTGCAGGGGGGTGTTGGGTGATTAATTTGGGGTTTTGGGTGTTTATTTGGGTATGTTATGTATTTTTGGGTGATTATGGATTTTAACTCACCATATTGAATGTCTGTCTTGCAGATCTAGACGGACGGTCGCGCGACGACCCAGATACTGGTGAGTGGGACAATCCAACCCAGTAGAGAGGCGTTATACGTGTTTGGGCGTATACCGACCTCTCCTGGGGCACCGTAGATGTATATTAACCTGCAATAATATGTTATCCATGCTCGCATGATTTAATTGTAGAGTGCATGCTACCCTAGACTTTACATGTTAGGGACTTGCACCCTTAGGATATGTGTATGAGCCATGCACCATGTCTCCTGTTTCATGTTAGGAAACCTCGACCTATGTATGCGTCCTACTAGTTTATTTATTAAATTAAATACTAGTGTATGTTAAATCGCATGCCTTAGGATAATATTATAGGGAGGGGCCTTGCGAGGACAGCGGTGAGACCCGGGTTAGGGTACTCCGTGTTCCTTGTTTGGTTGTCGGGATGTCCTGTATCGGGACCTCATGCTGCTCTCCCAAGGTTTCTAGTCCCAATAATATTATATGTAATGTTGTATGTTTGGTATAATTATTAGCATGAGTAGTGAATATTATAGGGGAGGGGCCTTGCGAGGACAGCGGTGGGACCCGTGTTAGGGTACTCCGTGTTCCTTGTTTGGTTGTCGGGGTATCCTGTATCGGGAATTCACGCCGCCCTCCCGAGTTTCTTTCCCCCAATGATATTCCAACATTGCTTTTGATTGTACTTATTTCCCCGCATCTTGGATATGCGCCCTGGAGGAACTCTGAAGAGTTCATGACATTTGAGTGGTAGAGATGTATTGTCGACGGATCCGAGTGGATCATATGCGTATGGATAGGCTGTTCTGTTCCCTGCGTTGGATCCGGTAGAGGCTACCCCCAGCGTTAGAAAGGCCGTCCTTCGGAGGACCCACATCAGTAGGCGCCTCCCGATTTTTGTGACGGACTGTGCTGAAGTTGTGGGTGGAGACCAAGCGGCCTACGGAGTGGAGGGAGAGACTATCGGTGGACCAAGGGTGACCAACAGCCTAGTCAGTCCCAAAATCCTATGTCACCCGTGGTAGGGTGAGGGTGAGGGTGTAGTGGGTTGGCGATGAGCGACCTACTGGATTTGTGAATAGATGATTATCAGTCCCAATAGCCTATGTCACCCATTGATGGGTGAGGGTGAGGGTGTGGTGGTTCGGCGAAGTACGAACCACTGGATTATGTTGTTATGTCTTGGAGATTGGATAAATAATGGAATTGTGGTAAATATAGTCTGTGATGCATGGGTTGTGCTGTTCACTGAGCGTGTGGCTCACCCCTCGCATTTGTTTTTCCCCAGTGGTCATTGAGCCTGAGCTAGAGCCGGAGCAGCAGTTGGAGCTTTCCGAGGGATTCCTTCAGTAGCGGAGCAGCGCTACGTCCGCGAGTGCCAGAGGCTATCAGCATCCCTTTTCTTGGCTGTATGTATTTTATTTCCGTGCTTGGCACGCGTCTGTATATATATTCAGTTGTTTCTATGTATATTGGCTCTCACAGGACATATGATTGTGTATCGAGTCTGTAATATGTTTTGGATTACAGACTCAGTTTTTAGCTTCCGCTACATTGTGTATATATTATGTCAGCCTTGTTTGATCTATGTTGTCATTTTTATCTGTGGTTTAGAGTATATATATTTGACCTCATGTGTAGGCTTCTGATATGATATATACACCTGCCGCGTCCCGGGGACGGCCGCCCTGGGGCGTGACAGGTACCCAATAACACCGAGGGGAGTTTATCCACCCAGTTTTCTTTGGCTGCGTCGAGGTGCTTCTTAATCCCGTCTAGGATAGTACGGTTGGTGATCTCAGCCTGACCATTTTCCTGGGGGGTAGGGAGGAGAGGAAAAAATATGTTTTATTCCAAACTCTTCACAAAACTCCCTTATGGTGGTGTTATCGAACTGTGTTCCATTGTCAAAGATTATAGTGTTTGGCCTCCGAACCTACATACAATTTCCTTCCAAATGAAGCTTTGCACCTTGACATCACGAATCTTGGCCAAGGCCACAGCTTCTACCCATTTGGTGAAGTAGTCAGTGACGACCAGGAGGAATCGCTTCTTAGATGGCGCTGTGAGCATTGGTCCGACTATATCGAACCCCCATTGAGCAAATGGCCAAGGACTTTGAAGTGTGTTCAATTCCCCGGTAGGTCGGTGAATCAACGGGCCGAATTGCTTACACTTGTAACATCTTCTCACCAGATCGAGTGAATCTTTCACGAGGGTCAGCCAAAAATATTTGGCTATCAATACGCGGCGAGCCAGGGACCTTGGATCTGTGTGGTTCCCACATATCCCCGAATGCATCTCCTCCAGCACTTCCTTGGCTTCATCGAGGGTGACGCATCGCAACAGCGGGCCGCTAAAGCTTTGTTTGTACAGAACGCCTTGATCAGAAATCAAGAACCGAGCAGATCGATTCTTAATTTTTCTGGCTTCCTCCTTGTCTGGCGGGAGGACGTTGTCCTTCAGGTATGACAGGATGGGATCAATCCAGGTCACTTTCTTGGTGTTCCGAGTCTATTGCCATAATGGACTCAAGACGAGCAATGCTTGGTTCCCCCAAAAACTCGACCTGAATCTCACGAGATGGTTCTCCTTCCAGAGCACTAGTCAAATTCGCCAAGGCATCAGCTTGGGTATTTTGCTCATGGTCGATCGAGTGGATCTTCCAATCGTCGATTTGTGCAAGTAAGGTACACGCATAGTTCTGATAGGCAGCCATGCGCTCGTCTTTTGTTTGATACTCTCTAGTGCTCTGACAAACCAAGAGCTGAGAATCGCTATAGATCACCAATTTATGCATAGAGAAATCTACAGCGAACTCTAAACCCGTGATCAGGGCCTCATATTCGGCTTCATTATTAGAAGCTTTGAAGCCAAGCTTGATCGCATGCTCGAACAGGAATCCGTCTTCACTTCGCAAGATCAACCCTACTCCTAACCCTCTTCGATTTGACACCCCATCGACATGGAGTGTCCAAGAAATCGGCCTGAAGTCGGAGATGGTGCAGACCTGTTGCTCTACGGGTGTGAGATCGGCAATGATGTCTGCGACCACCTGCCCTTTGATCGCATTCTTGGGCTGATAGTGGATATCAAAGGCTGATAGTTCCACTGCCCACTTCAACAATTGCCCTGCGACGTCCGCCTTCCATAATACAGCTTTGAGAGGCGAGTCGATGATCACGTGGATCGAATGGGCTTGAAAATAATGTCATAACTTCCAGGCAGAAATAAGCAAGGCAAACACAAGTTTTTCAATGCGGGAATACCTGGTTTTTGTCCCGTTTAATGCCTTGCTTGCATAGTAGATTGCCTGCTGCCCCCAGTCCATATCCTTTAGTAGCGCAGAGGTGATAGCATGCTCGTAAGTTGCAATGTAAAGGAGCAAGATATCTCCGGGAGAAGGGCATACCAAGAGGGGTGGCGTACTGAGATATTTTTTTATTTGCTCAAATGCGTTCTGACACTCTGGTGTCCATTCGAACCTCTGGGCCTTTCGAAGTAGGAGGAAGATTGGCTAGCATCGATCAGTGGCTCTAGAGATGAAACGATTGAGAGCGGCCAACCTTCCAGTTAGCTTCTACACTTCTTTCTTGTTTCGCGGTGGCTCCATCTCCATGATCGCTTTGATCTGATCGGGGTTAGCTTCGATTCCTCGCTGCAACGTTAAGTACCCCAAAAACATGCCCGAGGTGACTCCGAAGGAGCACTTCGTTTCGTTACGTTTGAGACGGTACTTTCACAGCATAGCGAAACCTCCTCCAAGTGGGCCAGATGGTCACTTTTATGCTCGCTTTTGACCATCATGTGTCAATGTAGACCTCCATGGTCTTGCCGATCTGATGCTAGAAGATCTTAGTCACCAACCTCTGAGAGGTGGCTCCGGCATTTTTTAATCAAATGGCATTACTTTGTAGTAGTAAATGCCGGTAGGGGCTATGAATGCGGTTTTCTCTTGGTCGGGCTTGTACATCGAGATTTGGTGATAGCCTGAATAAGCATCCATAAAACTCATTAGTTCGTTACCCGATGAAGAGTCCACCAGCTGGTCGATCTTTGGAAGTGGGAAGCTATCTTTTGGGCACGCGCTGTTCAAGTCGGTGAAGTCCACGCACATCCGTCACTTCTTGTTCTTCTTTGGAACCACCACAGTGTTGGCAAGCCAATCTGGATGTCGCACCTCGCGAATGAACCCGGTGGCCAAGAGTCTGTTCACCTTGTCCCGCACTGCTTCTGCATGTACGGAGACCATTCGTCTCTGCTTCTATTGGACTGGGCGAATGGTGTGCGAGATGTACAACCGATGATTCACCACCTTGGGGTCGATTCCCGACATGTCTTGAGGTTTCCGGCGAAGACATCCTTGTTTTTGACAAGGAGGTTGAGTATCGCCCTTCTTTCTGTTGGAAACTTGGGTCTTGAATGGGTCTTGACCAAGCATACTTTGGAATAATTCATGTTGGGTTTCACTAATTATTGGTAATAGAAACCCCTTGAATTGTGTTTTTCTCGTTGATGAGATGAACGTAGTATATTTACATTCTCAAAACCAAGTTTGGGTGAATGAGAAAATTGGATCCAAAGTTGTCCCAAAAACATGTTGAAAGTGGTTGGTGGTTGAGGGAAAGGTTTTAGTCCCACATTGATTATTTGGAAAAGTTTTGGTGTGTATATATATGTGAAGTAGGAATCCTAAGTTGGGCCCCAAGGGGCATCCCACTTTTGTGGAGGGGAGAGACCTACATCTTGGAGGGCTTGGCCCAACAAAAACACACACACGTGCGCGCGCCGCCCCACCCCGCCCGGCCCGGGCTGGCCCAGTTCGGTTTTGTTTGGTTCGCATGCGTGGCATTATTTTTTTGGACAAAACTTATTTGATAAATTTTGGTCCAAGAAATTTAATGTTCTAAATAATTTTTTGAGGAAGCGACCCGAGGTGAACTGATAAGGCGACCCGAGGTGAACCGATAGGGCAACCCGAGGTGAATTGAAGAGCTGAACCATGGGTCAGATCGTTCAGTTTCTAATCGTTGATTGTTTGAATGAAGGGGTGCCTTAGACTCTATTTCGGTGGAACTGAACAGAGAAAGGGACTCCTCCAAGAGTCTCTTCAACCAACTTTCCTTCTATAGATTCCACCAAAATCTGCATTGTTAAATCATCCATTCGTTCACTGCAATAGACATTCACAGGGGTGCATTCGAGTCTCTAGTCCAATTCATTCGAGTGCATACATACAGTCAATAAATAGAGAGAGTGTGTCATAGAGTTGGTTCGCTGTCATTACGGCCTGAAGTGCTGCTACCGTAAGGAGTTTGCCATTGTATCTTGGGAGACAGTCGCCAGATCCGTGAGCACCAGTGCGGGGAGATTATTGTCTTAAGGACATGGAGTCCAACTCTAGCCTCGGCCTTCTTCTAAACAGAAAAGATTCGTACAATTGTTCTTCTTCTTCGTACTTTCATATACTGTATTTCTAGTAGTTTACAGTTTATATAGATATACTGTTTTGTAAACATACCCCTTTTAGTGTCGTTTTCTAACACTTTCTTCGACTGAAAGTAAACTCCCGACGAGAAAGAACTTCTCGGGGTCAAGAGGGTCCATAGGGACCTGTTCAAGGTCTTGAAGAACCCTGTCTTCGGGACCGGGTCGGCTCTCATCCGCCTAGACTCGGTCCTCAAGTAATTCCTACCTCTTAGGATGGATTTCTCCCTCCTAGGGCAGTTCCTCGGGTAGGGTCGACTTCCCTGCCAGCGCCACCATGTAACAACACCTCGCGGCTACTTGATCCCCCCGGATCTCCATTATCCCCTTAGCCGTGGGGAAACGAAGAAGCTGGTGATAAGTGGATGAGATTGCCTTCATCGCCGCCAACCACGTGCGCTTGATGATGGCGTTGTATAAAGACGGGAGGTCCATGATGGTGAACTCCGTCATGGATGTCTAATTTCCCTGCTCGGACTAGCAACGTGATGTGTCCGGCTAGGACAACTCGTGCACCATTGAAGGCAACAAGAGGATCCTTAGTCGGGACAAGGTCAGTAGCCTTCAACCCCATCCGAAGGAAGGGTTGCATGAACAGAATATCGGCCGAACTTCCTGTGTCAACAAGAATCCTCTTAACATCAAAATTAGAGATGCGCAAAGTAATTACCAGTGCATCCGAGTGAGGGGCCTGGACTCCTTCCAGGTTGGCATCAGAGAAGGTGATGACTCCTTCACCACCGCTTTTCGCCTTCTTAGTGACCAGCTTCGGCTCCTGGTCAATTTGCATCATCTCGAAGGAGATTTGCATCTTCTTCGAGTTTCATCGGACACTCTTCGGCTTGACAAAATGTGGCTCTCCCCTGAAGATGACATCGATGATCCCGACCAAAGTATTGGGATCAACATTTGTTACATGCTGCTCCTCAGCAGCCTGGATCTTCTTAAAGGGTACATACTCCTTCAAATGCCCCTTGCGAACCTGTTCTTCCAGGAACCCTCGCAGATTGCGGCGTCGATCAGTGGTATGTCCAACGCTCTTGTGATAGTCACAACGGAGAGACTGGTCTCGCTTCCACTCATCACTCTTAATTGGTTTGGGCCATCTGAACCATTGTTACCTCTGAATCTTGGGCAGAATTTCGAATGGTGGGATATTGAAGAACGTCCCCCGTCCCTCTCGCACCTCATTTGTTGAGGTGCCCAGCTTCTTGTCCAGAACGCCCCGTCGGTCCTTCTAACGAGATTTCAATGAGAGTTTTGCTGCCAGGGCGGGGGTGGTAGCTGTCGGTGAGGACCGGATCGCAGCCACCGCCTATTTGAGAAGCTTGGTCTCCTCCTCCACTTTTGCGTACTTTTCAGCACGCCCCATCAAATTGCGTAGGTCAGAAGGAGTGCATTTGATGAGTGACTCTTTGAGACCGTTTCCAGCTGGCAATCCGTTGTGGAAAGCCATGATTGCAGCGTCCTCATTGCAATCTTCAACTTCAAACTTCAAGAGGTGAAAACGATCAACATATTGACAAATCATCTTGCCCTGTTGCATCTGGATCTTCATGAGATCCCCCGAGATCCTTCTTCCTCCGCCTGCTGCAAATGAAGTGCTCAGCGAACATGGTGCTGAGCTCTTTGAAAGTACGGATCGTCGCAAGTGGAAGAAGATGAAACCAAGTTAGTGCGGCCCCTTCCAGGCTGGATGGGAAGAGGCGGCACATCAGCCCATCATAAAGCTCATACAATGCCATGGAGTGACGGAATGCCAAAATATGGTCATAGGGATCCGTCGTGCCATTGTACAGCTTGAATTTTTGTTGAACGAACTTTCGTGGAAGTCATTCCCTGAGAATTGCGGAGCAGAATGGGGAGGCAAAACCTCGCAGTGCATGCTCCACCATTCCATGATCCAGAGCCCGCCGTACTACGGAGCGCAGAGTGTGACAGGGTTGCACGACAGCTCCTTCTGTTTGCTGAGGGAATGATGGATCGTCCCGGTGCCTGTCAGATGCTTCGCGCAAGGCCGATCTCTCTTGATGAGTTTGCCTTCGCGATGCTTCTCGCCAGGAGGAATGTTCCCTATGCGGAGAACGTCCACGTCTCTGTTCCTCATGGGTCCGTCGGCCTACTCGAGGGGAGCGGGAGCGTCAACGGGATAGCTACCTTCGATTCGAGGAAGAAGTACTTCCTTTTGAATCGTGCGCAACGACAGCTAGCGGGTTGGGTAGTACAGGAGGTGGTGGCTGAATGTTCTCCTGGATTGGTTGCTGTGGATGCATGTTCGCATACAACTGTTGCATCAAAGCTTTGATCATCTGCTGCATCGATCCATGGAGGCAGGTGAAAAGAGTCTCTTGGGCAGACTCCACCACCTGCCTGAGATCCTGAGCCTCACTTGCCAGGGTCCCAAGTGAATCACCAACACCAGCATTTGATGGGAGGGCAACTCTCTTCTGTTGCCTCTCTAAATGGGAGTCACTTGGATCAGACATTGCAAACACTGGTCTTTTGTTTTAGTGTCTCATAGACGGTGCCAAACTGAGGAGGATATTTTCCCCTTTAGTTAAACTTTTTGGTTTTTCTGGGGTTAAAACTCTATAAGGACTATTTGTTAAAAAGAAGGAAGTTTGGTAACTTGGATTTGAATGAACCTGAGATCCCTCTCTAGGCTGCCTATGTACCGTTTTTTATAGGGATCAAGTCACACGTAGTTCCTTGGCTAGATTGCCGTTCCCACTCCTCTGGCTGTTGTAACCGTCTCCCCATTCAAACACTTAGTGGACGATTTTGGTGAAAACCCCCACGTGTTAATGAGGCACGTCGTGCCTGTTGCGGAAAACCTCCCCAAATAGATCTAGGTTTAAGGGTTTGAGAGAGAAGACGAACAAATCAAACAAGCAATCACACAGAAGACAAGGAATTTACGTGGTTCGGCAAATTGCCTACATCCACGGGCGGCGGTGATGATTTTATTGAGAAGAATTGTCTATATGTGCCTCACCAATATTTTGTTTTCCTCAAGAACATATATAGAGGAAACAAACAGTCTAAAGAGGAAACAAACAAATTTAGAAATAAACAGATTTAGTGATCTCAAGAATCTTAGAGACAGATTTCACAATCTCCAGAATCTTAGAAATATATTTTGCAATCTCTAAATATATTTCCACCATGACTTCTAACTTTGGGCCATAGAAACTACAAATCTCCACCTGGCACTAAGTTCCAAAGTCATACTCAGCTTCCTCTTTCACATCATCTCCTCATCACCGCATCACCGCCGCCACCGCCTGCTCATCCGTGTAGAACATTGATCAAGTTCAAGCAATGCTCGAACTTGACCCCTGGAACCGCCTTAGTCATCATATCAGCTGGATTATCCTTTGTATTAACCTTTTTCAAAGAAATAACTCCATCTTCGATAACTCCACGTACAAAGTGATATCGTATGTCAATGTGCTTGGTGCGGGCATGGTGTACCGGGTTTTTCGCTAAATGAATAGCACTTTGACTATCACAGTAGACGTCAACAATCTCCTGAGAGATACCCAAATCACCAACTAGACCTCGTAACCACAAAGCCTCCTTCACCGCCTCTGTCACAGCCATATACTCTGCCTCCGTGGTAGAAAGCGCAACTGTAGGCTGTAACATAGATCTCCAGCTCACCGGTCCTCCCGATAGTGTAAACACATATCCTGTCATAGACCGTCGCTTGTCCAAGTCACCTGCATAGTCCGAATCAACATATCCACTGATTTGAAATCCACTAGTCCTGCGGAACTCCAGTCCTACATCCAAGGTACCCCGAATATACCTCATGATCCATTTCATTGCCTGCCAATGCTCCTTTCCAGGATTCGCCATGTATTTGCTCACCACACTGACTGCCTGTGAAATATCGGGCCGAGTGCATACCATTGCATACATCAGGCTACCAACGGCACTCGCATAAGGAACATGAGTCATGTACTCACGCTCCTCATCTGTTGATGGAGACATACTACCCGAGAGACGAAAATGAGCAGCCAGTGGTGTGCTTACCGCCTTAGAGACCGTATCTTGAAAGAACTTTATCAAGATAACTCTTCTGTGCTAAGCGTAACTGGCCTTTCTGTCTCTCCCTATGTATCTCCATCCCTAGGATCTTTCTTGCAGAACCAAGATCCTTCATCTCAAACTCCTGACTGAGTTGAGACTTCAGCTTGTTGATCTCTACCATGCTCGAAGCAGCAATGAGCATATCATCAACATATAAGAGCAAATAAATGAATGAACCAACCTCGAGTCTCCTGAAGTAGACGCAGCTATCATACTCGCTCCTCGTGTATCCTTGGTTCATCATAAACGTGTCAAACCTCTTGTACCACTGCCTTGGCGATTGCTTCAGTCCGTACAATGACTTCTTCAGTTTGCACACTAGGTTCTCCTTTCCAGCAACTGTAAACCCCTCGGGCTGACTCATGAAGATTTCCTCATCCAGATCACCGTGTAGAAACGCCGTTTTGACATCGAGTTGCTCAAGCTCCAAGTCAAACTGTACTACAATACCTAACAAAACACGGATGGAAGTATGTTTAACAACAGGTGAAAATACCTCATTGTAGTCTATCCCTTCCTTTTGAGCATAGCCCTTGGCTACCAACCGCGCCTTGTACCTTGTGCCACTACACTCTGGAGAGCCTTCCTTCTTCTTGTACACCCATTTGCACCCTATGGCTCGCTTCCCCTTGGGTAGTTCTGCAAGTACCCAAGTCTGGTTCTTGTGAAGAGACTCCATCTCCTCTTCCATGGCTGTCTTCCATTCCCTGCAAAAGGAATCTTTTGCTGCTTCTCTGAATGAAGACGGTTCATCACCATCGATGGTTAGTGCATATGCCACCATGTCCTCGAACCCATATCGAACCGGTGCCCGGTGTGTCCTTCTGGATCTGCCTTCCACTAAGGACTGCTGCTGTGGTTGTTGCTGTTCCTGAACCTCTTCGTCAACCTCCGCTGACGGACTTGTGGGAGTTTCCAACTCAACCTCAATAGCATCATCCATCATCCCTCCTAGAGAATTACTCTGCTTACTAGAAGTTTGTAAAGCAGACTCGTCGAATGTAACATCTCTGCTGATCACGAGCTTGCGTTCCTCAGGACACCATAGTCGGTATCCCTTAACGCCCTCTGCGTAGCCCAAGAAGATTGACTTCTTTGCCCTTGGATCAATCTTACTTTCTCTGATGTGAAAGTAAGAGGGACATCCAAAGACCCTCAACGCACTGTAATCTGCAGGCTTCCCCGACCACTTCTCAATAGGAGTCTTGCACTCTATAGCTGTCGATGGAGATCTATTCACAAGATAGCATGCCGTGTTGACCGCTTCAGCCCAAAGCTCTCTACCCAAACCTGCGTTGGATAACATGCATCTTGCCCTTTCAAGTAGGGTCCTATTCATCCGCTCTGCCACTCCATTCTGTTGGGGTGTGTTCTTCACCGTGAAATGTCTAGCGATACCGTTGACCTTACAAAACTCCAAGAAAGGTCCATACGTGTATTCTCCACCATTGTCGGTCCTCAACCGCCTGACCTTCCTTCCCGTTTGATTTTCCAACAACGCCTTCCACTTCTTGAAGATCTCAAACACCTCATCCTTACCCTTCATCATATAAATCCATACATAACGAGAATAATCATCAATAAAAGTGACAAAGTACCTTGCTCCGCCTTTCGATGGAACCTTCGATGGACCCCATACATCCGAATGGATGTAATCTAGAGTGCCCTTGGCCGTGTGAATTGATGTGCTGAATTTGACTCTACATTGCTTGCCGAAGACGCAATGTTCACAGAAGTCAATCTTCCCAGCCTTCACACCCTTCAACAAGCCTTGCTTGCTTAGCTCCGACATCCCTCTCTCGCTCATATGCCCAAGGCGCATATGCCACAACTGTGTAAGCGAGAGGCCACTGTTGCTTGATGTAGACACCGCAGCTCCACCAGTCACAGTACTCCCCGAGAGAATATATAAGTTGCCAACCCGGTTGGCTTTCATCACCACCAAGACGCCATGAACCACCTTCAGGACTCCACCATAGGCTGAGAATTTATACCCATTAGAGTCCAAGGTGCCAAGGGAAATAAGGTTCTTCTTCAGCTCTGGAACATGCCGCACCTCTGTCAATGTTCTCATGACCCCATCATGCATCTTCACCTTGATCAAACCCTTGCCGACTGTCTTACAGGCCATGTTGTTGCCCATCAAAATAGAACCACCAACGACCTCCTGATAAGAGACGAACCAGTCCCAATTGGGACACATGTGGTAGGAGCACCCCGAGTCTAGGATCCACGCATCTTTGGACTGTGTTTCAGAAACAATTGACAAGACGTTCTCCGCATCATCAGAACTAGATTCAGCTACACTAGCCTCCTCAATCGCCTTTCCCTTGTGGTCCCGATTTAATTCATGACAATTCTTTCTCATATGCCCTTTCTTCTAACACTTATAACACCTGATCTCCCGCTTCCTGGACTTAGATCTGAATTTATTCCTTTCAGATTCCCTCTCATCCATTCTTCCTCTTACAAACAGACCATCCGCCTGTGAGTCACTATCAGAATACTTCTTTCTTATTTCATGCGATAAGAGCGTCACCGTGACGGTCTCCAATTCAATAGTGTCCTTCCCATAGAGCAACATCGTCACAAGATGCTCAAGGGAATTAGGAAGAGAACATAAGAGCATTAGAGCTTGATCTTCATCAGACATCTTGTCATCTATTTTTCCTAGTTCAGAAACTAGTCTACTAAATAAATTAAGATGTTCTGCAATAGACGTACATTCCTTCATCCGCAGTGTATAGAGTTGTCTCTTCAAGTACAGACGACCAGTCAAGGACTTCGTCATGTACAGACTCTCCAGCTTCAACCAGATTGCCGCCGCAGACTTCTCCGTCGATACGTTGGGTAAGACATCCTTTGCCAGACACAAACGAATGGTACTGCACGCTTGAAGGTCAAAGTCATCCCAATCATCATCCTTAATTGAACTCGGCTTTTTCTCCTTCCTGTCTAACGCCTTGTGAAGACCTTGTTGGATCAAGATATCCTTAACTTGGACTTGCCAGAGTCCGAAGTTAATCTTTCCGTCGAACTTCTCAACATCGAACCTCGCGTTCGAAACCCTCGCCATCTTTGAATTTTTCCTTGAATGAACAAAACCCTAGAATTTGAAAAAATTCTAGATCCTGAGCAATGGAACCTCAAATCTAATCAAAGAACCTCTAGATCTCACCAAGGGAAACCCTAGGATTCAGAAACCCTAGGCTCTGATACCAATTTGTTGTAGAAAACCTCCCCAAATAGATCTAGGTTTGAGGGTTTGAGAGAGAAGACGAACAAATCAAACAAGCAATCACACAGAAGACAAGGAATTTACGTGGTTTGGCAAATTGCCTACATCCACGGGCGGCAGTGATGATTTTATTGAGAAGAATTGTCTATGTGCCTCTGCCTCACAATATTTTGTTTTCCTCAAGAACATATATAGAGGAAACAAGTAGTCTAAAGAGGAAACAAACAAATTTAGAAATAAACAGATTTAGTGATCTCAAGAATCTTAGAGACAGATTTCACAATCTCCAGAATCTTAGAAATATATTTTGCAATCTCTAAATATATTTCTCAATCTCTAAATATATTTCCACCATGACTTCTAACTTTGGGCCATAGAAATTACAGTGCCCACGTCGCGTAATTAGTGGGTCTTGACTGTCTACCTGACAGTTTACAGGCGTTTATGGTCCTTTGACTGTTTCCTTAGTCTGCTCGTGGACCTTTGGCTTACTCGTTCATCTTTTACGTCTTTCGAGTACATTTGCGAGATGAAAGATTGCTCGACCAGACCACTTGTCTGGTCGTGTCTTCCCTGCTCGTTCGCGGGGAGTAATGTCGTCCAACCAGACCTCTAGTCTGATCGTGTCTTAGCCACTCGAGGTGACGTTCTTTCACGAGGTGCCTGACTGTTCAACTAGACCTTAGATCTAATCGTACCAGCGCATTCGGAAGTGTCATCATGATGTCATGGATTCAGATCTGGATTTGTGGTCCCCAAGTATTATGGCCCATATCCGTTCTGTCGTGACAAGTGTTAGGGTGCGGATTTTTACCTCCACAAATATCTATTACTTTGTTTTTTCATTTACTTTTTTATCCTTTGTTAAATTTATTAATTACTTATATCCTATTAATTCAAATTTTAAAATTTCATATTAGGTATAGATAAATGAGATACATTTTTCATTTTTTTTACCCCCTCATTTAAATATGGTAATTATTATATCCTATTTATTTGAAATTTAATATTACAAATTAGATTTTTATAAATAATAAAAAATATATTTGAATATTTAAAAATAATATTTAATTTAATTATATCATGAAATTATATAAATTCAGAATTAAAGATATTCATTATTTTAAATTCTAAATAATAAGTTTTTTAATATTTTAAATTCAACATACTTATAGATAAAATTGGATCTTACTAAACTAAAAATCTGGTTTTAATGATTTTCACACTTAAAATATTTATTATTTTAATTCAAAATCATATAATACACAAATAGATAAAAAGGTATCTTAAAAAAATAAAAAATTAGTTATAATGGTTTTCAAATTGAAAATATTGGTATTTTTAAGTTCGAAATACACTTAATATAAGAATTATAATTTGTCAACATACATTTCCATAAAATGGATGTTAAGAAACTAAAAATCTATTACGTACTTATTAAAAGGACTTTGACCCAGTATTTTCATTTCCCTTTTTATTCTTTAAACAATTGATTAATTCATAATATCTATTACTTAGTTTTTTCATTTCTCTTTTTATCCTTCCTTAAATTTATTACTTACTTATATTCTATTAATTCAAAATTTAAATTTTGATATTAGGTTTAGGGAGCGTTTGGATGTGGGTTTAGAAACCCAGCTTTTTGTGTAAAGCTGATTTTTTTATAGCTTTTGAATTTCACTATTTTACATGGCTTTTCAAATAATCTTCAAAATCATATTTGGTATATAATGACAAGGAAGATTTTAAAATGCTAGAATTAATAAAATGTTTGGTAACTAATCAGCAACACAGCTTATGAAAATACAAGATTACAATTTTGTCCTTATTCATTCTCCAAATCCTACAACCTAGTAAACTCATGAATAAACCCACCTGATGTACATTAAAGAGCTCTTGCACATTAAAGGCATGACAAACTCATCTACAAACAATGCTGCTGAAAACAACTTTCAAGTGTTGTTACACATTCAAGTGGTTAAATTAAAAAAAAGCAGGGTTGTTACACATTCAACATCATAAAATGGATTTGAAAAAAACACAATCCAACCATCAAACCACGATTATAGATTTCATGATCATTATAGAGATTGGTCTCCAAACACCATCCAACCTTAAACCACGATTACATGATTCATCATTATTATAGAGATTGGTCTCCAAACACCATACAACCTCAAGCCACCTCTGTTATACTTCTCCTTCTCATCAAACCATTTACCTACATGGAATTATGATCTATGATGAAATGTACTTCCACAAAAAAGTCGTGTACAAAAAAAGGAGAAAAAATATTATAGCAGCCCATGCGCAACAGCTATTTCTATTTTTAACATTATATTTATAAACATATTTTTATTTTTTATTAAATGATTATTTAATTTTATGTAAATATCATTATTTTTATTTAAATATATAACCGAGAATGTTATATCACGTGCTTTGACACGTGTATGATAACTAGTATATGTTTATAATAAATTAACTATCTATGAGGATTTTTTATTTACCACCATACCTAAAATATTTTAAATGTTTATAATAAATCTGTCTATATACTAGTGAGAAGTGTTTTCAATCGTATGTAACACAATTTTACATATTTATCCTTGATAAATTTGTTAAACTATATTATTCTAATATTTAGATTGAAATAATCATGGAATATAGATAATAACGATGTAATTTTCGATTGTGGAGGTAAAAATTTGTACTATGTTAGAAAATGACACGTGTCACGTCAAGATAAATATGGGCCGTCACACTTGGAGCCCACAGATCTGGATTTGAATCCAAGATGTTATGATGACACTCCCGAGCACGCTGGCACGACTATATCAAGGGTCTAGTCAGATAGTCAGACACCTCGTGGGCGAATATCATCTCGAGTAGTTAAGGCACGATTAGATTAGAGGCCTGGTTGAATGACCTTACTCCTCACGAACGAGTAGGAGAGACACAACCAGACCAGGGTCTGGTCGGGCGATCTTTCACCTCGTAGACACACTTAAAGAGGTAATAGACGAACAAGCAGGCCAAAGGGCCACGAGCAGAACCAAAGAAACGGACAGATGACCATAAATGCCTGTAACTACCAGGCCAACAGTTAAGGCCCATTAATTGCATAACGTGGACAATTAGTGGGCACGATGTGCCTCATTAACAGGTGGAGGTTTCCACCAAAGTCGCCCACTAAGTGATTAATAGAGAGACGGTTATAACAGTCAAAGGATAGTAGAAGCGTCAATCTAGCCTAGGTGACCCTATAAAAAGGGAAGTAACTCAAAAGGCTAAGGTATCGAGTCAAATCTGATTTACTACTTTCAAGCCACCAAAATTTAAGTTAGTTTTGTTTTGAATCCCCGACTGATACATCTCTTTGGAGGCTCTTTAGCTGGCACCACACTGGTGTCCCCCTGATTTCTTTGTGAGTGCAGGATCCATTTCCATTTGGGTCTAAGTTCATGAAGGAAGGCTCTGAAGACCGATAGTTTAACTGAAGGGAAAAATATCGTCCTTAGTTTGGCGCCGTCTATTGGACCCTAAAACAAAAAGTCAGTGTTCACAATGTCTGATCCAAATGGTAGAGAAGGCAACTCAGGGAGGGGGCACAACCGAGGCACCCTCCCATCAAATGTTGGTGTGGACGATTCGCCTTTGATCCTGGCTAGCCAAGCTCAGGATATCAGGCGGATGGTGGAATCCGCACAAGATATTCTTTTCGTTCGTCTTCAAGGATCGATGCAACAAATGCTTGATGCTTCGATGCAACAGTTCTATGCGAACATGCATCAACAGCAGCCTAACCCGGAGATCTATCTGCCGCCGGCTCCTGCGCAACCGAATCCGCCGGCCCAGCATGTTGCTACTCCCGATTCAGAGGGAAGCACTTCCTCCTCGAATCGGAGACAACGATCCCGTCGACGCTCCCGTTCACCTCGAGCCAGTCGACGGGATGCAGTGGATCAGGATCGTGGCCGTTCTCCACGCCGTGAACGGTACCATAGGAATGGAACTTCACACAGGCAACCTCGTCCAAAGAGGTCAACCTTGCGTGAGGCATCCTTCCGACACCGGGATGACCCGCAACTCTCGCAACAGATCGACGAAGTCGCTGGACAAGCCCGTCACTGTTATATATGTGTCACTTTTTGCCTGCTGGTAACCATTGGAGCATTTTGGCAGTTTTTGAGTTTTTTTCGTTTTTCGATCGGAACCGCAAAATTTTGGACTGTTAGCTATCGTCCTGTGTTTGAGGACTCCGATTGAAAATCTAACTGCATATTATGTGTCCTGGTGCCATTCTAAGCCACTCATGAAATTTTCATCGAATTCCGGTAACGTTTCCAAAATTTCACAGTTCCGGGGCGTATCCGGGTTTTGACCGGGCGAAAAGTCATTGGGAGACTTTGACTTGGTCAATGAGGACCTTGACTTGGTCAATTGGTTTTGGCTTTTAGTGTTGTTGGGTTGATTAGGGTCAAACCTCACCTAAGTTAACCTAAACTTAGCTTAAGCCTAATTAATCTTGATTAGCCCTAAGTTAAGTGAGTTGACTATTTAAGAAAGCAAAAAGTTGCCATGCACTATTCATTGTCTTCTCCAAAAGCATTTTCTCTCTCCCCCTCTCTCTTTTTCAAGCTTTTGAGCCCCTTGGAGTGCTTAAAACTTAAAACCTAAAACATAGAAAGGGTAGATCCGGTCCCGATCTACACCCCGGTGTCTTCAAATCCGGATTTCGACGTGTCTAGCCCTTGCTTTTGAGCCATTTCGGAGGTGGGAATAGGTCTTGGTGGTAGAGACCTTTGGGGAAGCATTTCGGTGCGAGAAGAGCTTCCGGATCCCTTCTTTTCCTCTCCTTGCTTTGGGTAAGCTCTCCTTCCTTGTTTTTCTTGTTTAGATGCTTGTTAGGAGGGTGGGATTGGGTGTTGGTGGCTGTCGGAGGTGGTTGGGGGTGGTCGGAGGCCATGGGTGGCCGGTGGTTGGTGGTGGGGGTGCTCGGACAGGGTGGTGGTCTATCCCGGGCAGGATGGCAGCAGGCGCACAGGCAGGCAGCAGCAGGCGTGCAGCGGCTGGGCGCGCGCGGGCGTGTGCGCGGACGTACGCGCAGGCGAGCGCTCGGGTGGCGCTGGGCGTGCTGGGTGCTGGGCATGCTGGGTGCGCTGGGCGAGCTGGGCGTGCCGGGTGTGCTGGGCGTGCGCGCGGAGCGCTGTGCTGGGGCGCAGTGCGCGCGGGTGCACCCGGGAGGGGCTGGTCGAGCGGCTGGTGCGGGGAGCTGTGCGAGCGGATGCGAGGCCGGTGGTGCGCGCGAGGTGAGGTGCTGGGCGCTGGGGCGCAGCAGGCGCGCGGGGCACCCGGGGAGCTCGGCAGCGTGTCCTGCGTGCGGGCAGGGGCTCGGCAGGGCGCCTGGGTGCGCAGGCTGGGGCGCGGCGGTGCATCCGGGGGCGGGTGGCCGTGCGGGTGGTTGCCGGGGGTGCGGGAGTGAGTCGGGGTGCTCGAGCTAACGTGCGTACGGGACGTATGTACGTTTGCCCGAATGTTGGGTACTTTTGGTGTATTTTTGTGTATTTTGTGGTATTTGTGGATTTTACTCACCAGTTGATACCCTGTCTTGCAGATCTCGACCGACGGTCGCGCGACGACCCGACTTCCGGTGAGTGGGACAATCCAACCCAGTTGGGATGCGCTATACGCACTTGGGCGTATATCGTCCTCCCCTGGGGCACCATAGAATAATATTAACCTGTTTAATATGTAATCCTTGCAGCAAGATTGATATGTAGTATGCATGCTACCCTAGACTGATTATGTTAGGGACTTGCACCCTTAGGTTGTGTAAGAGCCATGCATCTTGTCCCCTTTGTTATCATGCTAGGAAAGCCTCGGCCTTTGTATGCTCCTATTAGTTTAACTTGTTAAATTAAATGCAACTGGTAATATTTTTTGCATGCCTTAGGGAATATTAAGGGGCCTTGCGAGGTCAACATTGAGCCTCGGGCTAGGGTGCTCCGTGTTCCTTGTTTGGTTGTCGGGACGTCCTATATCGGGACCTCCTGTTGCCCTCCCAAGGTTTCTTTTCCCGTCTATATTAATGCATGTTCCCCGCATCTTGGTTATGCACCCTGGAGGAATTCTGATGAATTCAAGACACTAGAGTTGTAGAGATGGGTTGTCAGCGGATCCGAGTGGATCATATGCGTGTGGGTAGGCTGTTTCTCTCCCCTTCGTTGGATCCGTGTAGGGACTCCTCAGCATAGAAAGACTATCCTGATAGAGGGCTCCCATCAGTAGGCACCTCCTGATCTTGGACTCGGACTGTGCTGAACGTGGGAGTAGACCAGGCGCTAGCAGGCTATCCTGACAGAGGGCTCCCATCAGTAGGCACCTCCTGATCTTGGACTCGGACTGTGCTAAACGTGGGAGTAGACCAGGTAAGCTACGGTGTGGAGGAGAGGCTATCGGTGGACCAAGGGTGATTAACAGCCTAGTCAGTCCCAATATCCTATGTCACCTGTTGAGGGGTGAGGGTGAGGGTGTATGGATGTGTTTGGTTGATTATCAGTCCCAATATCCTATGTCACCTATTGAGGGGTGAGGGTGAGGGTGTGGTGGTTCGGCGAAGTACGAACTACTGGATTTATGTTGTTATGCCACTTTGAGGCTGGTTGTTGATTAATTGTGATTAATATATCTGTGATGCATGGGTTGTGCTGTTCACTGAGTGTGTGGCTCACCCCTCGCATAATTGTTTTTCCAGTGATCACTGAGGAGGACTTGAAGGAGGAGCTCCCTGAGCGACTGCACCAGTAGCGGAGTAGCGCTACGTCCCGCGAGTTGAGGCCATCAGCATCCTTCCTTTTATTGTATGTATATATTTCTGTGCTTGGGCACCCAGTTGTGTATGTTTGGATGTATGTGTGTGTATTGGCTCTCACAGGACATTTGATTTGTATCGAGTCTGTAGTATGTTTTGGATTACAGACTCAGTCTTTTAGCTTCCGCATCTGTGTATATATTATGTCAGCCTTGCTTGATCTGTGTTGTTGTCATTTTAGTTGTTGTTAGAGTGGTTTATTGATTCCCTGTTTAGACTGCTGATATCTTATATACACTTGCCGCGACCCGGGGACGGCCGCCCTGGGGCGTGACAAAAGTTGGTATCAGAGCCTGGTCCTGTCAGAGCCAATTGTCTTCTTTTTCGTAGAGATGAGTCCTAGGATTTCTATATGAGTATTCTGATCCTAGTGTCTGGTTTTCTTAGGTTGCTGATATGGCTCCTCGTGGAGGACGGCGCGGACGAGGTCCCTCTCGACCTTTGGAGGTTTCCAGACCTGCCAGAGGCGAGGATGCTATTGGAGAGTCCTCAGCCGTGAGGCCAGGATCGGCAGTGGAGCCTCCTGCCTGGGAGCGCGCGTTTGCGCGGTTAGCAGATATGGTGGAGACGTAGACCAGGGCATTGGAGACCCAGACGAGGATGTTGGCGGAGCAGGCACGGGATATTCGGGAGCTGCGAGCGGCCCGCGAGGCAGTTCCGCAGGTTCCCCTGGTGGCGGATCCACCTGTGGTGCCAGATGTACCCCCAGTCCCTGTGGCTATTCCGGCGGCGAGAGTTCAGGATCCCCGGGAGAGGGAGGTGGTGCTAGAGGCTGCAGCGCGAGTGCAGCAGAGTGGCCTCGCAGCCTTTTGAAGCTCCACCCTCCCGAGTTCCGCGGTCAGACAGCGGATCCCCTTGCCCCAGAGCGATGGCTGATGGAGGTGGATGCTATCTTCTCGACCATGCTTTGCACGGATCGCCAGCGAGTCTCCCTGGCCACTTTTATGCTGAAGGGTAGCGCCGCCGACTGGTGGGCTACTAGATCAGTGGACATCCCGGAGGGAGTGGAGCAGCTTACATGGGCGGAGTTCCGGAGGTATTTCTTGGAGGAGTACTTCCCGTTCTCGACGAGGCAGATCGTGATGCGGGAGTTTGAGCAGCTGACAGGGCTCTATGTCCGTCGCTGACTACTCTACGCGCTTCATGAGGCTATCCAGATTTGCTCCAGCCCTGGTGATGGACAAGGAGACGAGGTGCCGTCGATTCGAGCTTGGCTTCAGCAGCGCCATTCGGGTGCACGTTACCTCCCAGGCATTCACGAGGTACTCCGACTTGGTGTCTCGAGCGAAGACAGTCGAGCGAGACCTCGGGATCCTCGTGACGGTTCCGACCCCTTCGGCAGATCAGAGGCCACCCAGGAGCCAGGACCAGGCCAGCGCAGGAAGAAGAGGGCCCGCTTTGATCGGTCAGCGGCTGCCCCTCCTCCAGCAGATGTGGTGCCAGCGCGAGGTCCAGCACCCATCGCAGCAGTGCCGGTCCAGGCGAGGCGACCAGAGTTGTGGCGCTGTTATCTCTGTCAGCGCATCGGGCATATCCTGTATAATTGCCCAGATGCTGGCCGACCCAAAGTGATGCCTCCACAGCAGCAGCAGTTACAGCAGCAGCCTTAGCGTCAGCAGCAGCCACGGGGTGGCCAGGTTGACCAGAGGAGGCAGCCAGCGCAGCCGGCGAGGCGTGCCCCTGCTCCTCAGCCGCAGTTCGTGCAGGGCCGAGTGGCAGCGCTTTCGGTAGAGGAGGCTCAGGCATCAGGCAGCGTGGTCAGAGGTACTGTTCAGATCTCCCAGCTTCCTGCTTATGTATTGTTTGATTCCGGAGCCACCCACTCGTTCGTGTCTCCCGCTTTCGCGAGACGGACGGGCGTGGCGTCCGCCCCTTTGGATGCTATCTTGGAGATATCATTGCCCGTGGGAGACCGTATTCTCCTCAGTTCAGTGTACCGAGGGTGTACGGTAGAGGTCGCGGAGCATGAGTTTCCAGTGGAGTTGGTGGAGCTCGAGATGACGGATTTTGATGCCATCCTGGGAATGGATTGGCTTGCAGCTAGTCATGCCAGCATCGACTGTTTTGCCAAGTCGGTGTCTTTCCACCTTCCGGGTCGGAGGTCCTTCCAGTTCGTGGGCGATCGCGACGTAGCCCTTTGGGGTTCGTGTCGTCCATGCAGGCGTGGAGACTCCTTCAGAGTGGATGCGAGGGCTTTCTAGCATATATTGCTCAGGAGGATGCACCGCTGCAGGCAGATATCAGTCAGACTCCGGTCGTGGCAGAGTATCCCGAGGTTTTCCCCGATGATCTTCCGGGATTACCGCCGGATCGCGCGATCGAGTTTGAGATCAATCTGGTTCCGGGGACCGAGCCGGTTTCGAGGGCTCCGTACCGGATGGCCCCTGCAGAGCTGAGGGTGCTCAAGGAGCAGTTGGAGGAGTTGCTGGAGAAGGGCTTCGCACGTCCGAGTGTTTCTCCGTGGGGAGCCCCTGTCCTGTTCGTCCGGAAGAAGGATGGTTCGCTGCGGCTGTGTATTGATTACAGGCAGCTGAATAAACGGACAGTGAAGAACAAGTACCCGTTGCCGCGGATCGACGATCTGTTTGACCAGCTCCAGGGAGCGCGTGTCTTTTCCAAGATCGATCTCCGCTCGGGGTACTACCAGCTGAAGATCCGGGAGTCAGACATTCCGAAGACGGCCTTTCGCACCCGGTATGGGCACTACGAGTTCAGAGTACTGCCATTCGGGTTGACGAACGCGCCGGCGGCCTTCATGGATCTGATGAACCGGGTATTTCGGCCCTTCCTCGACTCCTTTGTGGTAGTATTCATCGATGATATATTGGTGTACTCGAGGAGTCTTGAGGAGCACGCTCACCATCTTCGCACTGTCTTGGAGACTTTGGCCAGACATCAGTTGTTCGCCAAGTTCAGCAAGTGCGAGTTCTGGTTGGAGCGTATGGCCTTTCTGGGCCATGTGATTTCCGGTGAGGGTATATCTGTGGACCCGGAGAAGACACTCGCCGTGTCGAATTGGCGTCGACCGTCGAACCCCACAGAGATTCGGAGCTTCTTGGGCTTGGCGGGTTATTACAGGAGGTTTGTCGAGGGTTTCTCGAAGATAGCCGTTCCTCTTACCCGCCTCACTCGGAAGGACGTTCGGTTCGAGTGGTCCCCTGCTTGCGAGGAGAGCTTCCAGGAGCTGAAGCGAAGGCTCACCTCAGCGCCAGTTCTTACCCTTCCGTCTGGGAGTGGTGGGTTCACAGTTTATACAGATGCATCGCAGTTGGGTGTGGGTTGCGTCCTGATGCAGCACGGTAAGGTTGTGGCTTACGCGTCTCGTCAGTTGAAGCCCCATGAGCAGAATTACCCCACCCATGACCTGGAGTTGGCTGCGATCATCTTTGCGCTGAAGATGTGGAGGCATTACCTCTATGGAGAGGAGTTCGAGCTCTTTACTGATCATAAGAGCTTGACATATCTGCAGTCCCAGCCGGAGCTCAACATGCGTCAGAGACGTTGGGTTGAGTTCCTGACGGACTACGATTGTGACATCGCTTACCATCCGGGTAAGGCGAATGTCGTGGCAGATGCGCTCAGTAGGCAGCCCTTGGGCATGGCCGCCCACATGGCTGTCCGTCGTTGGAGGCTTCTGGAGGAGGCCGCTTGCTGGATCAGTGTTCGAGAGACTCCTGCGGGTGGCTTTTTGGCCAGGCTGGTGGTGCAGCCAGTCCTTCTCGACGATATCCGCACGGCACAGGCACAGGATCCGCATTTTATAGTCCTCTCTGAAGGCGTCGCCCGGGGCGAGCGTCAGGACTACCAGATTCGCGCAGACGGGATCCTGCGATTCAGAGGCCGAGTGTGCATTCCCGACGACGCAGAGCTGAAGCGGAAGATTCTGGATGAGGCCCATCGTTCGAGGTACACAGTGCACCCTGGTGGCACGAAGATGTACAGGGGCCTTCGTCGCGGCTACTGGTGGCGCGGGATGAAGACGGATATTGCCCGTTTTGTTGCCCGATGCCTAGTATGCCAGCAGGTGAAGTCGGAGCATCAGCGCCCTGCGGGGAAGCTGCAGTCCATTGAGATCCCTCAGTGGAAGTGGGAGCAGATCACCATGGACTTCGTCTCGGGTTTGCCGAGGTCACGTTCGGGTCGCGATGCCATCTGGGTGATCGTCGACCGGCTGACGAAGTCTGCTCATTTCCTCCCCATCCGACTCACCGATTCTCTGGACACCCTGGCGCAGTTATTTGTCTCCAAGATTGTCCGCCTCCATGGCACTCCAGTCAGCATCATCTCCGATTGAGACGCGCGTTTTACTTCGAGGTTCTGGCGTAGCCTCCAGCACGCCCTTGGTATGAACCTCCATTTCAGTACAACGTTTCATCCGCAGACGGACGGCCAGTCGGAGAGGACGATCCAGACTCTTGAGGACATGCTGCGGGCCTGTGTTCTCGATTTTGGGGGCAGTTGGGAGAGGCACCTTCCGTTGGTGGAGTTTGCCTACAACAACAGCTACCACTTGAGCATCCGGATGGCTCCTTACGAGGCACTTTATGGCCGCAGCTGCAGGTCATAAAGACACTAGAGTTGTAGAGATGGGTTGTCAGCGGATCCGAGTGGATCATATGCGTGTGGGTAGGCTGTTTCTCTCCCCTTCGTTGGATCCGTGTAGGGACTCCTCAGCATAGAAAGACTATCCTGATAGAGGGCTCCCATCAGTAGGCACCTCCTGATCTTGGACTCAGACTGTGCTAAACGTGGGAGTAGACCAGGCGCTAGCAGGCTATCCTGACAGAGGGCTCCCATCAGTAGGCACCTCCTGATCTTGGACTCGGACTGTGCTGAATGTGGGAGTATACCAGGTAAGCTACGGTGCAGAGGAGAGGCTATCGGTGGACTAAGGGTGATTAACAGCCTAGTTAGTCCCAATATCCTATGTCACCTGTTGAGGGGTGAGGGTGAGGGTGTATGGATGTGTATGGATGTGTTTGGTTGATTATCAGTCCCAATATCCTATGTCACCTATTGAGGGGTGAGGGTGAGGGTGTGGTGGTTCGGCGAAGTACGAACTACTGGGTTTTATGTTGTTATGCCACTTTGAGGCTGGTTGTTGATTAATTGTGATTAATATATCTGTGATGCATGGGTTGTGCTGTTCACTGAGTGTGTGGCTCACCCCTCGCATAATTGTTTTTCCAGTGATCACTGAGGAGGACTTGAAGGAGGAGCTCCCTGAGCGACTGCACCAGTAGCGGAGTAGCGCTACGTCCCGCGAGTTGAGGCCATCAGCATCCTTCCTTTTATTGTATGTATATATTTTTGTGCTTGGGCACCCAGTTGTGTATGTTTAGATGTATGTGTGTGTATTGGCTCTCACAGGACATTTGATTTGTATCGAGTCTGTAGTATGTTTTGGATTACAGACTCAGTCTTTTAGCTTCCGCATCTGTGTATATATTATGTCAGCCTTGCTTGATCTGTGTTGTTGTCATTTTAGTTGTTGTTAGAGTGGTTTATTGATTCCCTGTTTAGACTGCTGATATCCTATATACACTTGCCGCGACCCGGGGACGGCCGTCCTGGGGCGTGATAGTCACACCCTGCGGTCTGAGGTACGACGAGCCCCCGATCACGGGATGGTGGAGCATGCATTGCATGGTTTCACTTCCCTGTTCTGCGCCGCGATACTCAGGGAACGACTTCCACGGAAGTTTGTTCAGCCAAAGTTCACGCTGTACAATGGCACGACGGATCCCTATGACCATATCTTGGTGCTTCATCATTCTATGGCATTGTACGAGCTCTACAATATGATGATGTGCCATCTCTTCCCCTCCATTTCAAACCATTTACCTACAAGATCAAGGCCTTCCTCTCGTTGGTCTATCAAGGTAGAGTCTTAACAACGTGCCATAGAGTGAAATGGTAACGGATGGCATCAACGACCTACATTCTTTGCTTGGACGGGGAGGAGGCGGCAGACCATCTGTTCAGTGCCTGCTTTGTAGCCCGATCATTGTGGACAACACTTGCTTGGATCGCTGCGATTGACTTGGAAGGCCAATCGGTGGAAGGGTTGTGGAGATCGGCTTCGAAGGTGGTCAATCGTTGTGATAGATCAGAGGAGACCGAGGTCGGTCGATTCCTCATCCCAGCCGGGCTCTGGGCGATATGGAAGACAAGGAACGCGATTATCTTTGGCGAATAGCGATACTACTTTGACAATCTATGGGACACCTTAACAAACTTCGCCTGTGAATGGGGACGGGTGCTCGGTGGAGCATCTTGGGTGGAAATCACTATGAATAGATTAATGATATACGCTTTAGGGCGGGGGGTGCGGTGCATTGTTTGGAATAGGTAGCTCTTCTATTCCATACGTCACCGTGCAATTCTCTTCCCACCTATCTTTTTTCATTTGCGTCTTCACTTTCTTGTATCCCTTTCGGTCCAATGTTATTCGGTGAATACAAATCGCGATAGCTTTGGCTACCCGTTCTGGAGAAAAAAAAAACTTTTGTAATATAGATAAACTGATTGACCAAATCATGAGTAATATTTAAAATCAGTATTCCATATCAATAATGATGTCATTCTTACATGTTTTATACACAAAATAACAGTATATTTAGTAATAATTGATTTTGTTTTTGACGATAATGGCTGCCTAAAATTCATTCAAGAAGGAATGCCCAAAAGGTATACAACAAAAGCTGGAAAAATTAAGATTGATTTTGTTTTTTTTGATAAAAATGCTAGGCATACAGCTGCATCCCATCAATCAATTATTTATATTCCTATGATAATCTTTGGTACAACCTAAAAGGTAGACCTATGAATAATGTTTTAATTTTTTAAAAATAATTGACTTTTTTTACAAAAGTATATATTTTTACATAAAAGTGTAATCAATATATTTTGAATGAAATGAAGTCATTTTTAACAAATGTTAAAAAAATTAATAAGATATATACAACATATCTTATCTCAAGAGTTATATAGCTCACCTAATGAGATATATAAGACTACATTCAAGATATAAGAAAAAAAGTGTTGTTATACTCAGTTTTTTTCTTAGTCCAAAATACAGTCTTACATACCATATTAAAAATATAGTGAAGCATATACATCGTTGTATATTGTATATACTACATTAAATATTTTTTTACACATAATAAAAATGAGTTCATTCAATTCAAAATGATACAATATTCAATTTTTATCAAAACATATACTTCACTGAATAATATTTACTATATTTAAAAAAAATAATAATATCCGAGATTTGAGCCTAACATTTTTCAAAACTAACGTCATCCATGTATATATCAATATTTATGAAGGTGATATTTATTACTTCCGTGGCTTAAGTTTGAACCGGTCAATTTGAACCCCTCAAATTTCTGATCTCCACTTGAGCATTACACCGTGGCTCAAACAAAACAAAAACAGCTCAGACACAAGTACACATTTAAAGGCAAATATATATATTAAAAAGAAAATGAAAAGCAAGCTAAATGAGTCCTATATTGAAGGGTTTAAAATGGGCAAAAAAAGGCGCGGTTTTATTAGGTGTTCAGCGATACCCAAAAGGAGAAAGAGAGGAAAAATTCATTCTCCCATTTTTGATACCCTCCTCCAAACCTCCTCAATTCCCTCCTCCTTGTTGAGGTGGTGTGGAGGGTATCCTCTCATCGGACGGCGGAGATGCATCCCCACGGTCCGCCGCCGCCTCCCCATCACCAACCGCACCCGTCCGATGAGGAGAGGCATCCGCTCACCATCACGTCGGCGGTGGCCATTGACAAGGACAAGAACAGCCAACATGCATTCAAGTGGGCCGCCGACAACCTCATGATCAACTCACCCTATGTCGCCCTCATCCACGTCCGCCACCGCCACGTTCACCGTAATCTAACCTCCCTCATCATCGTCGTCGTCGTTCAATAGTAATCTATTTATTTTGTGTGTGAGATATTGGTTGTTCATGTACTGGTTTCCTCGACAGATGGGTTTACGATGACCGAAGCCAGCTTCGAAGCTACCAGGGAGCAAATGGAAGCCGAGCAGCAACACCTGTACCTCCCTTATCGGAACTTCTGCAGTCGCAAAGGGGTAACTCAATGTTTTTTTTCTTAGATTTAACATCTTGTTAATATAATTTTTTTTTTTATAGGTATATGCCTTAACTATATTAATTAAGGGCATATTTCCAAAGCTTAAAAGACAGAAACAAAAACAAAACACAAGGAAAAGTCTACCAACAAAGCAAAAACAACAGAGTTCCGTACTCCTCAGTAGTTAGCAAACTCCTAGAATATTACCCTACGCTCCCTTGCACAAGCGTGACCCCTAATCCTTGATAAAATTATTCACCAATTCTCAAATATTTTTTCAAACATAAACTCTGGTGATTGCGAGCAAATCAAAGCGATCACAGGACCGCCAGTACGTAGGACCAGTTAATACAAGGTTTTTAAAATATAAATCCATGATTGATGGGAGTGATTATAATTAATATCATATAGGCACTGCTGATATGCTCAGCCCTTGATGCAATGAAACATGTCATTTTTTTTATTTTCTTCTAGAAAGATGTAATGCACAGTTCTTTTCTAAGTCTAATTTTAATTTTTTAATATTTTTAAAAATATAGCATATATTATTTAATAACATATTTGTTTTATAGAAAATGAAGTGCATACTCCAATTATTTGCATGAAAATTGGTTTCTAACATAATGTAATAACAACGCAATTTTTTCACATATAGAAATATATACAATTCATTAATTAATGGAATGGCAGTGGAAAGAAAAAATGGGAAACCCATCGCGACCGGACTTTATTGGGACATGTTTAACCCCCCTAAATGTTGAATCTGGCCCGTCCTAACCTAATAATGATATGGGACGAATTTGAGATTCAAGGATAAAACCCGTCCCGCCCCAACCCCCTATGTTCTGTTTAAATCACTTATATCATCAAAATTAATATGATATATAAGTAAAACTAACCCATCATATATTTTTATAATTAATATTAGTACAATTGATTAAATACTTAAGCATATATCAAATATATTATATAAGATTATTTAATTTATACTCTAAAAAAATAAAAAATATTAAAAACATTTAAAAAATTAAGATTCTTAATTTCATTTCTTTCTAAATAGGATGTGACGAGACGAAATAATCAAACCTCAGAGGTTTGTAATAGGTTTGGGAAGAGATTTTTCTTAGCAAGTTTGGATTGGAATTAACCAAACGTGTCCCATTCCACCCTGTTATCAACCCTATTCCGGGATGCATGTAGGACTGTTTGTGACATCACATTGATTAACTTACATGAGCATCTTTCCGCTTTCGAGAATCATGCAGATCCATCTAAAGGAGGTGGTTTTGGATGATTCGGATGTTACGAAAGCAATCGTTGATTACGTAAATGCAAACTCCATTCATAACATCGTCGTCGGCGCCTCGACGAGGAACGCACTTACGAGGAAGTTGCGAAACCATGACATCCCAGGTTGTTTGATGAGAGCCGCACCGGATTTCTGCACGGTTTATGTGATATCGAAAGGGAAGGCGCCCACCGTCCGATCAGCTCGCGCCGCTCCTTCTCCTCCACCGAATTCAGGCCCCCCATGGCAGCCCACAGCACTCCCCCATTCGCACCATTTTCCCGATGACATAGGACATGAAGACTCTGTCAGGCAAGTTACAAGCACTTTTATTCCGTTTTGAAAGTCTTTTGAAATGAAAATTGCCCAAAGTTTACTTAAAAAAAGTTATACCCGCTTTTGCATATATTAGTTTTCAACTTCACAACGCTTTTGTTATTTACTGGTTCAAAATTTTATTTCTTTTATTTTTTTACCATTAAATTTTTTAAGTGATGAACATATATGTTTATTAAGTTTTGATTTTATATTAAAAGGGAGGAAAAATACATATGTTTTTGAACTACCAAATCTTAATGTCTTGAAAAGAAAATGTTCAATACTTACTAAATAGATAAATATTGTTATTAATAAATAGATGATGATCCAATTTATATTTTCATTTTAAATTTTGCACTATTTAATTGTAACATATTCCTTTAAGTTAAAAATTCATATGAAGCTCAAAAATTTAATTGGAATACGTTTTTAATTTCACACTTAATTATATTATTATTATTATTATTATTATTATTATGGTGATATGATGCATATACTATACTCCCTTTAACATGCAGTCGCCTTAAATTATCACACAATTACTTACATTGAATCAAACAATGAGAAAATGATAAAAAAAAAAAAAAAATCATAGGAGAGAAAAGGGGAAATCACGTGCAGAAAGAAAACGATCACCATTTCAGGGAAGATATGTTTAACCATGTGATGAAAATCCATTCAATTGGACAATGATGAGATGATGACCGCACCTAAGTACATGGTGTTAAATTTAGTTATAGACATCTGCTTGAAATGTTATTGCTTGTTTTTTTTAGTTTTCCTTATTTTTTTGGAGATTCAGAACACCTTTTGGTAGGGGACCTCGGAGAAGCCCTGCATTGGTACCTTCTGTGGAGAGACGGTCAATGGAGAGGAACAATGACTACACGAGGACGCCGGGGAGGGAAAGGCCTCTGTCCAATGCAAGGGCTGTCCACAACAATGTGTTGTTCGATGATCTTGAACATCCCCCACCAGTCCGGCCGACGAGGTCATCTCTCTCGCACGACTCCTTCCCCGACGACATCGATTTTCACGGAAACAATTTGGGTTCCCAATCCATGGACTTCGGTTCTGACTCTCTCTCTTTCATCTCCAGTGAGAGTCCCAAAGGAGGGTCATATTCCCCACTCAGTTCTGTAAGTAAATTGTACTAAACAAAAATGGAAATGGTGATGGTCCCTTTTATTTCCTTTTCTTTCATTGGTTGATAATTTAATTATTGGGGAAATGCTATATTCGGTCCACATGTTTTTTATTTTAAAATGTTGGGTGTCCAATGCACATATTTTGATTTTTTTTAAAGTCATTAATTTCATGATATATATATATATATATGCTTTTATGAAAATGTAAATACCTTCGTGATAAATTGAATATACATATCTATTTATAAAATAAATGTGAAAATTTTCAATGGGTATATACCCCATCTAATGAGATGTATGTATCTTGTTGGATAGCTATCAAGAGGTATATAATTTGTTGGTAGGACAGTCCTTGAAGATTGTAGCAACATTTTTTTTTTTTTGAAATATATATACATGACTAACAAAATATATTCTTTTATAGAAAATGACATATAATTCTTATGAATTGAATTTCTTATTTAAAAAATGACAATGATTTTATATACTGCATTAGTAATGTCACAACTACAAAATGAAATAAGTGTATTAGCCCCCATTTGATGAATATTTGGCCCCTATGGTTTACTAACCTTGTTTTCACTTTGATTTGATTTTCTGATAGCGAGATGTAGAGGCCGAAATGAAGAGGCTAAGGCTAGAGCTGAAGCAAACCATGGACATGTACAGCACAGCCTGCAAAGAAGCAATAACAGCCAAACAAAAGGCCAGAGAGCTTCACCAGTGGAAGTTAGAGGAGGCGCGGAAGTTCGAAGAGGCAAGGCACGCGGAGGAGGCGGCCCTCGCCATGGCCGAGATGGAGAAGGCGAAGGCTAGAGCTGCCCTTGAAGCCGCAGAGGCGGCCCAAAGGCTCGCCGAGGTCGAGTCACAGAAGAGAATGAGCGCAGAAATGAAAGCCAAACGCGAGACAGAGGAGAAGAAGAGGGTGCTGGATGCATTGGCGCACACCGACGTACGTTACAGAAGATACTCGATTGAAGAGATCGAGAACGCGACCAACTTCTTCGCCGATACTCAGAAGATCGGAGAGGGTGGGTATGGTCCGGTCTACGGAGCGTCTCTCGATCACACACCGGTTGCGATCAAGGTCCTTAGACCAGACGCTGCACAGGGGAGGAAACAATTCCAACAAGAGGTAATCATAATTTTTTTATTACTAGCAAAAATACTAACACATAAATATTAGTAAAAACTAATCTTTCACCGCTTAGTGCTGATCGGGTTTTTAATTTATTTTTTTCATTTGGATGGGTGATATACATATAAGACTCATGCATAAAGGAGTCTTGATGCATATAAGTATCAGGTCTCTACTTTACTTTGACACGAAATAAAAGGCGTGATATATACCGTCTCTCTTTGTACTATTTCATGTCAAATGCGGTGGAGGCACTCGTCTACTTTTATGCCACACATCCATTTAAAAATAAAAAATAAAAAATCGATCAGCACTGACATGATAGCTTTGACTAGATACACAATTTCATGCTCAATGCGGCGGAAGCATGGTATATATACTACGCCTCATGTGTATCACGCATCTGTTTAAAAATAAAATATAAAAAAAATGATCAGCACCTACATGGTAGAGCTAACCAAGTAAGTTAGTTTTTTCTAATTTTGGTGATGTAATTTTTGTTACTATTAAAAATATTGGGGTTATATATGTAAATTTCTCTTAGATAATTAAAGGTTGCTTGAGATGGAATCTAGTCAAGTTTATATTTATTATTTGTGCTATTACGACAATATTTATATGTTAGTCTCACATTGAAGACTAATCATACCTGATGAGATTCGTCAAAAGCAATTGTGCGAATAATAATGACCCTATTTTTAAATTTCACCTAGAGCCTTGTCTCACCTGGCTAATCTCACAGCCAACCATTGTATGTTGTATGTAGGTTTGTGAGCTTATGATAATTTTTAATTGTTCTGGCCTTGATTGGCTCCCATCCTCCGTGTGGCGATGCAGGTTGAAGTGTTGAGCTGCATCCGACACCCGAACATGGTCCTACTCCTAGGCGCCTGCCCGGAGTACGGATGTCTGGTTTATGAGTACATGGACAATGGAAGCCTGGATGATAGGCTCTTCCGCCGCGGAAACACTCCCCCAATCCCCTGGCCCACCCGTTTCAAGATCGCGGCCGAGATCGCCACTGGCCTCCTCTTCCTCCACCAGACCAAACCCGAACCCCTCGTCCACCGTGACCTGAAGCCCGGGAACATCCTCCTGGACCGGAACTACGTCAGCAAGATCAGCGACGTCGGGCTCGCGAGGCTTGTCCCTCCCTCCGTGGCCGACAGCGTCACCCAGTACAGAATGACCTCCACTGCGGGCACGTTCTGCTACATTGATCCTGAGTACCAGCAGACGGGGATGCTGGGCATCAAGTCTGATATCTACTCTTTGGGGATACTTTTGCTTCAGCTTATCACAGCGAAGCCACCGATGGGGCTGACGCATCATGTCGAGAGGGCGATTGAGAGGGGGACTTTCGCCGACATGTTGGATCATACAGTGACAGAATGGCCCGTGGAGGAGGCGTTCAGATACGCGAAAATGGCGCTGAAGTGCTCGGAGCTTAGGAGGAAAGATAGGCCTGATCTTGGTGGGGTCATTTTGCCCGAGCTCAACAGGTTGAGGAATTTGGGGCAGGCTTACTCTTTTTCATTGGATGTGGGAAGTGGCGGCAATGGCGGCGACAGTTGTTACAGCGGTTACTTCACTGGTGGACCGAACTCGATTATTAGCAGAACACGGGCGAGTACTGCACAGGTTAGTATGTGAAATATGTGTCCGCTTTTTAGAATAATGTTTACGTACAACACCTTTTCAGTCTGAAATCTAATTTATATGTGTTTTTTTTATAAGAAATTAAACACATGTTCCATTGAATTATATAAATGTATTTATAGAAAATATAAAAATTTCTATTGAAATATGTACCTCGTTTATGTAAGTATATGCTTTGATAATTTTTTATCGATGCATATAAATCTCGAATTGGGGATAAAAAAAAAAAACTGTGTGTAACAACACTCGGCTTTTTAATAATTATAAGATATGGAAGCACAACATCCCCTTGGGGTGAGGTGTAGCTAGGGAATAAAGAGGAATAAAGGAAAAAAAAATATATTTATTTTGAGATAATAAACTCTGAAAACTATGTTTGGATAAGTTTTATAACTATGCTCGGAGGATTATGGAATTGTTTATCAATGTTTATCTATGTCAATGAATAAAAATACCCTTTCATGTCATTTTAAAAGTTTTATCTCACTTAACACTCTCATACACATCTTAAAAACATGTCATATGTATCACATCTTTCACATTGATTTCTAAACGCAATCAATTTATGCAAGGGTATGGTTGTCATTTAAAAGTCATAAACTTTTATCTATTTTTTATCCACCACTTATCCTTATTTTATTCGAGGTCAACCAAACAACAAAATGTTCGCTTTTATATTTTCTAATGAGAATAATATAAAAGACAACCAAACATAATTTTTTTTTTATTATACATAGATTGTTATCTATTTTGGTATAATAACTATCTCCAGGGGTGCATTTGTTTATCATTGTTTTTGTGTTTCTAATGTCAGGGACATGCCATTAGTATTCCTGAAGATGGCCTTTCACGGAGATCTGGAAATAATGCAGTTGTTGAAGGGTAGTAGGGTGTGCATGGAAGAAAACTTAACATGTAGAAAAGCCAATGATGAAGAGCCTTTAATTGTGTGTATTTTTAAAGTTCAGTCCCTATTTGGCACCTTGGTTAGCCCTCTTGATTATGATGGTGCTCCGATCTTCGCTGGCTGTAATAACGTTTTACAGGATTGTTGGATTCATAAACTTCATGTTTGAAGTCACAAACAATTCACATGATCACAAGAATCACATCTTGAAATGTATGAAATGCAACAATTAGATTGTATAAAGATAGACCTTGTCTTTTGATCTTCAAGTACTCTTGATCACCTCTTTTAAATGTGCTTTAATGGCTGAACCACATGGAAAAGAAACTTGAAGAAGAGAAGAAACCTTTAGGCACCCTTGCTTCTCCTCCTCTTCTTTGATGAGTTAAGTTGTTGCATCTCTCTTTCTATTCACATATAAGAAAGATGCAAGGACGAATCTTTTATTGGGTTTATCATATCAATGGCTCATAGTATGTCTTCTCATCAAAGACACTGAATTGACTACAACACCCTTGATACTCAAATACACAATAAAAACTAATAACATTCCACTAACCATATGCATAAACAAATGGAGCAATTATAATTCATTGTTTAAAATCAAATTCTATTTGTTAAGTTATGCAAGAGTTACATGCGATTCTTTTAAAAACAAAATTAATTTGAAAAAACTAAAACATTGATTTATTAAGCTACAAATATTAACACCGATGACAACACAATTTCTAATACTGCATGTTATGTATGTTGTTCACACTCTGCCTTTTTAGACTTGTAAAAAGGGAATACCATAGCTATGACTTTTGTTTTTAGGAAAAGATTAATGAGTGATTGGTCTACTTAACTAGTGTTTTGGATGTGTCATGGACATACAAAATGTTGATTTTCAGTAGAACAAAATCATTATGTAAACCCAAATCTATTATGTTAGGATTTTTAACAATTTTATTTGAGTAAAATAAATAATAATAATCATGAAAAAATATTTATGCAGCCCGAAATAATCACCAAAACAATCAGAAAAATAGAAAAACAAGCAAACTACCAAATAACACCGAATTCAATGTGGTTCGGCTTAAGCCTACATCCATGGGGCACTCCAGTAATAATATACTATATAAAAAATATAATAAAAAATAATGTATTCTCAAGTTTTTCTCAAAAACTTGATGAATACAAATATGAGAGAGGAAATACAGGGTTACCGCAAATAGAACCCTAAATCTAATCTTCTAAATAATATGAAGAAGAAGACCATGTCGAAATCCATGAAGAAGTACCGAAGAGAACTACTTCTCTCTCTCTCTCTCTCTCTCTCTCTCTCTGCCACCAAACAGAACACACGAGCGCCGTTGTTTCTTTTATGTCTGTCTAATAAAGAGAGGAAGCCCTAATAAAACAAATATATG
Organism: Acorus gramineus; assembly: GCA_030737835.1. Classification (NCBI taxonomy): domain Eukaryota; kingdom Viridiplantae; phylum Streptophyta; class Magnoliopsida; order Acorales; family Acoraceae; genus Acorus; species Acorus gramineus. The sequence continues at coordinate 1,686,382 of JAUJYN010000031.1, read as the reverse complement.
CATTGTTCATGTGCATATCTTTTCCTCCATGCATGTGCACCCTTTTGTGCACTCAAATGAAGAAGGAAAATGATACACTCAGTCACATTTATCAACCAAAACTCAGACCTCAAGTGTTTTTATTTTTTAAAAAATAGTAAACATCATCTAATGAGGTATATGTTTTGATGAAAAGTGCATGTTGCTCAATTTTGAGTTGAATGAACCCATTTCTAATAAGTGTAGGAAAATTTTTAGTGAGGTATATACATCATCTAATGAGGTATATGCTTCACTGAGTCTGTAACGAGATATATAGGTCTGTGTTTTGGACTAAGAAAAAAAACTAAGTGTAGCAGCACTCAATGAAGAAAGGCTCATCATGGGCTGGGCCTAAATAAGGCTCACACCCAACAATCTCCCCCTCCAGCCCAATGAGGGGGGAACCCGGTCCATGATTCCTCACTTGGATTCCATGCTAGCCAGCTTCTTTCAAAGCTCAAACTTGTTCTTCAGAACAACTTTTCTCATCGCATTAGTGGGATTACGGTCTGTGTGAATCTTCTTCATCTTGATCAAGTTTTTGTTGATGGCATCATGGATCCAATGATATCTAATCAATGTGCTTCGTATGAGAATGGTAAATAGCATTTTTACTCAAATCCCAAGTGCTCTGGCTATCACAAAATAGTGCGTACTCGTCTTGCTTCAAACCTAGCTCTTGGAGAAAATGTTTCAACCATATCATTTCTTTACTTGCTTTGGTAGCTGCAATATATTCTACTCTGTCGTAGACAAAGCGACACACTTCTGCAGTTTTGATTGCCAAGACAACTCCCCCTGCGAAAGTAAATAAGTATCTCAATGTTGGTTTCTATGATCAAGATCACCTACCATATCAGCATCTGTAAAGCCTTCCAACACTGGTTCTGAATTGCTGAAACTTAAGCACAACTTGGAACTGCCCTTTAAATACCTGAAGATCCACTTTACAGCTTCCCAATGATCTTTTCCACGATTTGCAAGATATCTAGTCACGATATTAACTGCGTGTGATATATTTGGCCGAGTGCATTCCATGGCATACATAAACTTCCTATTGCAGAGGAGTATATAATTTTCTTCATCTCTTCCTTCTCTTCCTTGGTCGAGGGTCACAAACTTCTACTCAATTTTAAATTTTCTGTGATAGGTGTGATAACGGTGTTGGCACCTTTCATATTGAACCTTTCAAGAATTCATTCAATATATTTTTCTTATGACAATCACAATTTCTTCGCTTTCCTGTCATGAATAACCTGCATACCCAAATTTGTCATGCTGGTCCTAAGTCTTTCATTTCAAAAGACTTAAATAACTCCTATTTCAGTTTTCTGATCATCATAGCATCTAGTCCGATTATGAGCATATCATCAACATAGAGCAAAAGAATTATAAAATTACAATCAGTGGACCTTTTGAGATAAATACAAGGGTCTGCGGTTGTCTTTGGTATTCCTGACTCACCATGAAGGAGTCAAATTTTATATACCACTTCCTTAGTGCCTCCTTCAGACCGTAGAGACTTTTCTTCAATCTACAGACCATGTGTTCTTTTTCTTTGACTTCAAGTCCTTCTGGTTGCACCATATAGATCTCTTCCTCCAAATCGCCATGAAGAAATGCAGTCTTTACATCGAGATGTTTAACCTTAAGATCAAGGCTAGTTGCTAGACTGAGAATTGTTTTGATGGAAGTCATCTTCATCACTAGAGCGAATATCTCATCGAAGTCGATTCCATGCTTCTGCCCAAAGCCTTTGACCACTAGTCGAGCTTTGTACTTCACCAGATTCTTCTTTCCATTTCTCTTGAGCTTAAATGCCCATTTGTTTCACAGAGCTTTTCTATCCTTAGGAAGTTCAACCAACTCATAAGTATTATTTTCTGTAGAGAATTCATCTCATCTTGTATGGCCCTAAGCCATATTTTTTTCTTTATGAGTTTGTTCCACCTGAAAACTTTCTAGCTTCCCCTCATTAGTAAGTAAATATACTCAGAGGTGGGGTATCTCGATGATGGCCTATGCTCTCTAGATGTTTTTTTTTCTGATTTGATTATCTGTAGTCTCTGACTGACCATGTTGTTCTCCCTATTCAGGAACTGGCTCTATTGTTGTTAGGCATTTCTGGCACCGCATCAATGTCTTCACTTTTTGTCTCCTCCCCATCTGTAGCGAGCTGTGCTGGTGAAGGAATTGGTGTAAGGTTTACAACACCGTCATCTGGTTTTGTAGCTTTGTCGAAATCTTTAATACTCTAATTCTTGTAGAAGACCACGTTTCTGTGTCAAACCATCATTTTCTTTGTTGAATCCCAAAACCTGTAGCCAAATTCTTCATCTTCATAGCCAACAAAAATGCATGGAACCACTTTATCATCAAGGTTCTTTCTTTGCTCTTTGGGTACATGAATGAAAGTCCTACATCCAAAGACCTTCAAATATGAATATGAAGCCTCCTTTCTGGATCAAACCTTCTCTGGAATACTAGAATCCGAAGACACCATGTGATCTGTTTATCAGGTAGCAGACGGTCGAAACAGCTTCACCCCAGAAGGTTCTAGGCAAATCGGCCATCTTTAGCATACACATGACTTTCTCAACAATGGTGCAATTCTTCTATTCTGCGACACCATTATGTTGTAGAGTGCCAGGTTCTATTCTTTTGTGTCGAATACCATGACGCAATCAATAATCTCTAAACTCTCTCGAAGTGTACTTGTCACGCCCCAGGCGTCCCCGGGACGCGGCAAGTGTATATATAATATCAGAATCTACACAGGAGGTCAATAATATCATACACAAGCAGCCAGAATGGCACACAGACAACAAAAGCAGGGCTGACATGATATATACACCAAATGCGGATAACTAAGACTGAATCTGTAATCAAAACACACTACAGATTCCATACATAATCACATGTCCTGTGAGAGCCAATATACATACAAAGACGTCCAAATACAACACAAACGCGTGCCCAAGCACGGAAAATACATACTGGTACAAGGGATGCTGATAGTCTCTGCAACTCGCGGGACGTGGCGCTACTCCGCTACTGATGAAGTCCCTCGGGGAGCTCCTCCTCCAGATCCGACTCAGATGACACTGAAGAGAAAAATATTATGCTAGGGGTGAGCCACACGCTCAGTGAACGGCACAACCCATGCATCACAGACAAAATTGACCACAACCAGATATCCTCATCATTCACAATATCATTACCAAAGCCACAAATAACAACAATTCCTCAACCTAGTGGGTCGCTACCGCCAACCCACTACACCCTCACCCTCACCCTCAATGGGTGACCAAGGATATTGGGACTAATCAACACCAAAACCAGCGGGTCGCTTCCGCCAACCCGCTACACCCTCACCCTCACCCTTCAATGGGTGACATAGGATTTTGGGACTTACAATCCAGTGGGTCGCCACATCGCCGGCCCACCATACCCTCACCCTCACCCTTCAATGGGTGACACAGGATTTTGGGACTGATAAGCATCCAATCACAACTCCAGTGGGTCGTTCATCGCCAACCCACTACACCCTCACCCTCACCCTTCAATGGGTGACACAGGATTTTGGGACTGACTAGGCTGTTGGTCACCCTTGGTCCACCGATAGGCTCTCCTCCACTCCGTAGGCTGCCTGGTCTACTCCCACATTCAGCACAGTCCGTCCAAAATCAGGAGGTGCCTACTAATGGGAGCCCTCTGTCAGGAAGGCCCTGTCTAACGCTGGGGTAGTCTCTACCGGATCCAACGAAGGGAACAGAACAGCCTAACCATCGCATATGATCCACTTGGATCCGCAGACGGCACATTATAACAACACTAATGTTCTGAATTCCTCAGAACCCACCAGGGCGCATAACTACGATGCGGGGAACATGCATAAGGTTATAACAAGGTGGAATATCGTTGGGGAAAGAAACTCGGGAGGGCAGCGTGAGTTCCCGTTATAGGACACCCCGACAACCAAACAAGGAACACGGTGTACCCTAACCCGGGTCTCACCGCTGTCCTCGCAAGGCCCCTCCCCTATAATATTCACTATAACATGCATTGTAAACAAATACTAGCATTTAATCAAATAAATAAACTAGTAGGGCACATGCATCGGCCGGGCTTCCTAACATGGAACCAGGGGACATGCTGCATGGCTCATACACATCCTAAGGGTGCAAGTCCCTAACATGCAAAGTCTAGGGTAACATGCATTCTACAGTTTAATCATGCTCGCATGATATACATATCATTGCAGGTTAATATTTATCCATGACGCCCCAGGAGAGGTCGGTATACGCCCAAATGCGTATGACCCCTCTCTACTGGGTTGGATTGTCCCACTCACCGGGAATCGGGTCGACGCGCGACCGTCCGTCGAGATCTGCAAGACAAGGTATTAACTGGTTAGAATAAATCCACAATTATCCCAAAAATACATAACACACACAAACAAACATCCAACACCCCCCCCGGCAACCACCGCACGGCCGGCCACCACCCGCACGGCCACCCGACCGCCCGGACGCGCCGCCGCGCCTCAGCCCGCGCACCGCCCGGGGCCCCGCGCGTCCACCGAGCCCAGCCGCGGCAGCCCGCACGCGCCCCGCACGCCGTGCGCACGCTCCTCGCCCCGCGCGCGCCCCGCCGCTCCGCCGCGCCCCGCGCACAGCTCCGCCGCTCCGCCGCGCCCCGCGCACGCCTCGCGCACAGCTCCTCGCCCCGCGCCTCCTCCGCGCGCGCCCCAGCACCCGAGCGCTCCGCTCAGCACCTCCGCCAGCACCTCCGCGCGCACCTCGCGCGTCCAGCACCTCCGCCAGCACCTCCGCGCGCACCTCGCACGTCCAGCACCTCGGCCAGCACCTCCGCGCGCGCCCAGACCAGCTCGCCATCAGCCCTTCGCGCACAGCACCACCCGAGCAGCTCGCACGCCTCGCACCGCCGCGACCAGCTCCCCCGAGCGCACGCCCGCGCGCACGCTCGCGCGTACGCACGCGCGCACGCCCAGCCGGCTCCTGCTCGTTGCCTGTGCTGCCTGAGGCCCCCAGCCCATCCAGCGAGCCCAGCACGACCAGCCCCACGCACCAGGCCCGCGCACACCCACGCACACGCCGCGCGCACGCACACCCGCGCACGCACGCGCGCATGCCCGCGCGCGCCCGGCCTGCGCGCTGCCTGGCCGCTGCTGCTGCTGCCTGCGCCCGAGGACATCTCCCGCCTGCCGAGCACCTCCAACCACCCCTCCCACTGCCCCGACCACTTCCAACCACCCCCGACCACCCTCCGACGACCCCCACTGCCACCGACCATCCCCCACACACAAAACTCCTCCCTAGCAATCATCTAGACAAGAAAAGAGAGGGAAAGAAGCTTACCGAGGGGGAGGAAGGGCGTCCGGTGGATCTCCACGCGCCGAAACCCTTCCCACAAGCCTTCTCACGCCCCGATCTATCACGGCCCTCGATTTGGCTCGAAACAGAGGAGAGAGAGGGGAGGTCGGGGAGGCTAGGATCGTCGGAATTTGGATTTGAAGACACCGGAGCGTAGATCGGGACCCGATCTACACTTCCCGTGCTTTAGGTTTTTGGTTTTGAGGGGTGTAAGGGGCTCGAACGGAAGAAAATCGGAGGAGAGGAGAGAGAGAGCAGGTCGGGAAGATGATGAATAGTGACGAGATATTTTTGATTCCTTTTAATAGAGCGCGACTTAAAAACTCGGATACGTCCCGGAACTGTGAAATTTTTGCAAACGATGCCAGAATTCGATGAAATTTTCATGAGTGGCTAAAATGGCACCAGGACACCAAATATGCAGTTAGATTTTCAATCGGAGTCCTCTAGCTCAGACGATAGCTAACAGTCTGAAATTATGCGGTTCCGATCGAAAAACCCTAAAAATTTTAAAACTGCCAGAAATGCTCCAACGGTTACCAGCAGGCTAAAAAGTGACACATATATAACATTCTTCCCCCCTTAGAAAATTTTGTCCTCAAAATATGCAAAAACATCTAGGAGGGGAAAAGATGCGTCACACCTGGCATCCATGAGCTTCTCAAGTGTCCTTAACACCGGACGGTGCTGCCATCGCACCTCGACCAGCTGGACGGTCTTGGTGCAGAGCCTCCTCACGCGGCGGTCCATGATCTCAATCGACTGCTCCACGAATGACTGTCCGGCTCAGAGACAAGCGGCTCGAACGGGATGACGTGAGCAGGATCGTGGACATAACGCCTTGGCCATGGGACAAGGACGACGTCGTGGGCATGAACCAGCTGCGGGGGAAAGGCTACATGATAAGCCACCTCCCCAATCCACTCAATGACGAGAACAAGGTCCCATTAAAGAGCAACTCGGCTTGCCCCGAACGTCGAAACAGAGGATGCCCTTAAACCAGGACACTTCCTTGCAATTATGGTCGCCAAACCCGAAGGTAAGCTTCTGGCGACGATGACCCGGGTAGCCCTTCTGTCGGTTCTGGGAGGTGCAGATGTACACCCTAACCAACCCGGCCACCGCGAGGTCAAACAACTAACTTATGGCCCCTCCAACTGGCGCTCCACTACCGTCCCAACACAAGGGAGGTATGGAACTGCGCCTGTAGAGTGCCCATCACCGATCCATCCGGGTGCTCGAATGGCAGTCGCTTACAGGCATACCCCAACAATTGGTGGTGCCTCACCCAACTGCCCTCAACATCGAGCACGCAGGCACATAGCATGTCCTCCAAGGTTCGAATCGCCCTCATTGACTGGCTGTCCATCGGCGATGAAACGCTATACTTAAATGGAGGCTCGCGCCAAAGGCTGCGCCACAACCTCAAAGTAACCCTCGCGTCTCAACCGAAAATAGCGCCGACTGGAGTGCCATGAAGACGAACAATCGCGAAGGTGGAAACCCACGTCAAGACGTCCAGAGACTCAATCAGTCTGATAGGGAGGGAGTCGCGGACTTAGTCAGTCGGTCAATGATCACCCAGACGGCGTCGTGACCCGAACGTGACATTAACGAGTCTGCAACAATCCCTGACAACCCATTCTCACGTCCACTGAGGAATCTTGATGGACTGACGCTTCCCACGCGATGTTGAATCTCGAACTTTGCCTGAGGGCATGCCAACCTGGGGAAACAAGGTCACCCACATCATCTTATCATCACACCACAGCAACTCAACAAAGACTACCCCAAAGTAGTCCTCGAAAACCCAATAAAACTTTCGAGATCCACGAAGGCATCCGGCGCATTCGTCCACCCCGACGGCAGTACTTAAAACTCGTAGTGCCTGAACGGTCACGAAAGGCCATCTACGGGATGTCCAACTCTCGGATCTCCAGCTTGTGGTACCCTTGTGCGAAGATCGATCTAACAGCAGGCACTCGCTCTCAGAGCTGGTCAAATAGATCATCCATTCGCGACAAAGGTAATTGATCTTCTACCTCCACGGGGAGATCAAAACAACACCATGAACAATCAAGTTCGGATTCTGCTCTTCGAGCATGGCTGGCGCTCATGATAACACTTACACGCTCGGTAAGCCGCTTAACCGCACTTAATCCACGAGACATGCAATAAGGGGTCGTCGGACCTCGACAATGCCTATGCAACGTCATCTATCTGATATGGCGGTCAAGTCCCATCACGAACGCTAGCATCGCGTCTCCTTATTTGCGACCAATGTGGGGCAAAACGCGACAGTATCTACATCTGTGCTTACATGCCGCCAGAGATAGGCCGCTCATCACAACCATTGGAACTCCGGCATCCTGCACTCTATGGGCAGATTCATCACGGGGAGTCCATGCTTTCGTCATCATTTAGCAGCACTCTCCCGGTGTGGCCTCTACCTGGTAGCCTCCCAAGCCCGCTATCTCTGCCATATGGGCGCACCAACAAGCATAGCATCTGGGAGCACCTCATAGGGCTCTGGCCTCAACCGGGCAGCTACAACACATAATGATTTATCGAAGCGACTCCAGATGCCACTATGGAACCCTGTCCACTAGCGATCGCCCACTGAGCTGCAATAGGACGCACCTGGTTCCGATCGAACGCATCACCACACCCAATCGCGATGCGTCAGAGCAAACTGCGAACCCACCCCTCCCAGACGGAAGGTAAGAACTGGCGCTGAGGTGAGCCTCCGATAAAACTCCAGAAGCTCTCCTCGCAAGAAGGGGACCACTCGAACCGGACATCTTCCAAGTAAGGCGGTTAAGAGGAACAGCTATCTTCGAGAGTCCCTCGTCAAGCTTCCTACAATAACCCTCCAACTCGGGAAGCTCCGAATCCTTGCGGGGTTCGACGGCCTACGCCAATTCGACATAGCAAGCGTCTTACCCGGGTCCACAGATATGCCTTCACCAGAAATCACTCAGCCCAAAAGGCCTTAACCTCTAACCAAACTCGCACTTGATCTCTCATCTTTCTGATGCTTCCATGGCATCCCTTACCTGGGAAAAAGAAACCTCGGGAGGGCACCATGAAATCCCGATATATGATACCCCGACAACCAAACAAGGAACACGAAGTACCCTAGCCCGGGTTCCAACGCCGACCTCACAAGGCCCCTTAATCCAGAAAGGAACACTGGAAGAAGACATCATTTAAAAGAACACCACTAACCCCTCCGGATCATCTACCTCTAGATGATCACCCAACGATGTCATTCAACATCCTTCTCAAGACCGGACCCAACCTCCGTGGGAATGGTCGAACAGCAATTTGGGTCACGAGTTGACGCGTCATTGTCTCATCCACACCCTCACTCCCATCAGGAGACATATTGGGACTTTGGGAGAGACTTAGACTGCTCTTCACCCCTGGTCCACCGGTAGCCTCTCCCCGCTCCGTAGCTCGCCTGGTCCTCTGATCGGGAGCTTGTCTAACGCTGGGGCTGTACTACGCGGATCCAACGAAGGGGAGAGCGATTCCACGCTCGCGACACCATCCATTAATCCATTTCCGGATTAGCCCCTACCTGACACACTCCCACGATCAGTACCCCTCCGACTGCATCGGCGGTACCTACGGATGAGAGCCTCCTGCCAGGACGGCTACAACCCAGCCTCTTCAATTCGAACAACCACACTCAATACTCGCGCTGCAGCCTCTAGCTCCACCTCCCTCACTAGGGGATCCTGAACTCTCGCCGCTGGAATCACCACGGGGACTGGGGGTACTTCGGGTACCACAGACGGATCTGCTACCAAGGGGACCTGTGGAACTGCATCACGGGCCGCCCTCAGCTCCCGGATCTCCCGCGCTTGCTCTACCAACGCTCTGGTCTGCGCCTCCAGTGCCTTGATCCGAGTCTCCACCGAATCCGCTATCCGAGCGAACGCACGTTCCCGTGCGGGAGGCTCCTGCGCCGATCCTGGCCTCACAGCCGTGGACTCTCCAGTAGCATCCTCGCCTCTAGCAGGTCCGAAAACCTCCAAAGGTCGAGAGGGACCATGTCCGCGCCGTCCTCCACGAGGAGACATATCAGCAATCCTAAGAAAACCAGACTCTAGGATCATAATAGACATATCAAAATCCTAGGACTCATCTCTACGAAAGAAGACCATTGGCTCTGACAGGACCAGGCTCTGATACCACCTTTTTGTCACGCCCCAGGCGTCCCCGGGACGCGGCAAGTGTATATATAATATCAGAATCTACACAGGAGGTCAATAATATCATACACAAGCAGCCAGAATGACACACAGACAACAAAAGCAGGGCTGACATGATATATACACCAAATGCGAATAACTAAGACTGAATCTGTAATCAAAACACACTACAGATTCCATACATAATCACATGTCCTGTGAGAGCCAATATACATACAAAGACGTCCAAATACAACACAAACGCGTGCCCAAGCACGGAAAATAATACATACTGGTACAAGGGATGCTGATAGTCTCTGCAACTCGCGGGACGTGGCGCTACTCCGCTACTGATGAAGTCCCTCGGGGAGCTCCTCCTCCAGATCCGACTCAGATGACACTGAAGAAAATATATTGTGCGAGGGGTGAGCCACACGCTCAGTGAACGGCACAACCCATGCATCACAGACAAATTGACCACAACCAGATATCCTCATCATTCACAATATCATTACCAAAGCCACAACAACAACAATTCCTCAAACTAGTGGGTCGCTACCGCCCACCCACTACACCCTCACCCTCACCCTCAATGGGTGACCAAGGATATTGGGACTAATCAACACAAAACCAGCGGGTCGCTTCCGCCAACCCGCTACACCCTCACCCTCACCCCTCAAGGGGTGACATAGGATTTTGGGACTTACAATCCAGTGGGTCGCCACATCGCCGGCCCACCATACCCTCACCCTCACCCTTCAATGGGTGACATAGGATATTGGGACTGATAAGCATCCAATCACAACTCCAGTGGGCCGTTCATCGCCAACCCACTACACCCTCACCCTCACCCTTCAATGGGTGACACAAGATTTTGGGACTGACTAGGCTGTTGGTCACCCTTGGTCCACCGATAGGCTCTCCTCCACTCCGTAGGCCGCCTGGTCTACTCCCACATTCAGCACAGTCCGTCCAAAATCAGGAGGTGCCTACTAATGGGAGCCCTCTGTCAGGAAGGCCCTGTCTAACGCTGGGGTAGTCTCTACCGGATCCAACGAAGGGAACAGAACAGCCTAACCATCGCATATGATCCACTTGGATCCGCAGACGGCACATTATAACAACACTAATGTTCTGAATTCCTCAGAACCCACCAGGGCGCATAACTACGATGCGGGGAACATGCATAAGGTTATAACAAGGTGGAATATCGTTGGGGAAAGAAACTCGGGAGGGCAGCGTGAGTTCCCGTTATAGGACACCCCGACAACCAAACAAGGAACACGGTGTACCCTAACCCGGGTCTCACCGCTGTCCTCGCAAGGCCCCTCCCCTATAATATTCACTATAACATGCATTGTAAACAAATACTAGCATTTAATCAAATAAATAAACTAGTAGGGCACATGCATCGGCCGGGCTTCCTAACATGGAACCAGGGGACATGCTGCATGGCTCATACACATCCTAAGGGTGCAAGTCCCTAACATGCAAAGTCTAGGGTAACATGCATTCTACAGTTTAATCATGCTCGCATGATATACATATCATTGCAGGTTAATATTTATCCATGACGCCCCAGGAGAGGTCGGTATACGCCCAAATGCGTATGACCCCTCTCTACTGGGTTGGATTGTCCCACTCACCGGGAATCGGGTCGACGCGCGACCGTCCGTCGAGATCTGCAAGACAGTGTATTAACTGGTTAGAATAAATCCACAGTTATCCCAAAAATACATAACACACACAAACAAACATCCAACACCCCCCCCCGGCAACCACCGCACGGCCGGCCACCACCCGCACGGCCACCCGACCGCCCGGACGCGCCGCCGCGCCTCAGCCCGCGCACCGCCCGGGGCCCCGCGCGTCCACCGAGCCCAGCCGCGGCAGCCCGCACGCGCCCCGCACGCCGTGCGCACGCTCCTCGCCCCACGCGCGCCCCGCGCGCACCCCGCGCGCACCTCCGCCGCTCCGCCGCGCCCCGCGCACGCCCCGCGCACAGCTCCGCCGCTCCGCCGCGCCCCGCGCACGCCTCGCGCACAGCTCCTCGCCCCGCGCCTCCTCCGCGCGCGCCCCAGCACCCGAGCGCTCCGCTCAGCACCTCCGCCAGCACCTCCGCGCGCACCTCGCGCGTCCAGCACCTCCGCCAGCACCTCCGCGCGCACCTCGCGCGTCCAGCACCTCGGCCAGCACCTCCGCGCGCGCCCAGACCAGCTCGCCATCAGCCCTTCGCGCACAGCACCACCCGAGCAGCTCGCACGCCTCGCACCGCCGTGACCAGCTCCCCCGAGCGCACGCCCGCGCGCACGCTCGCGCGTACGCACGCGCGCACGCCCAGCCGGCTCCTGCTCGTTGCCTGTGCTGCCTGAGGCCCCCAGCCCATCCAGCGAGCCCAGCACGACCAGCCCCACGCACTAGGCCCGCGCACACCCACGCACACGCCGCGCGCACGCACACCCGCGCACGCACGCGCGCATGCCCGCGCGCGCCCGGCCTGCGCGCTGCCTGAGCCGCTGCTGCTGCTGCCTGCGCCCGAGGACATCTCCCGCCTGCCGAGCACCTCCAACCACCCCTCCCACTGCCCCGACCACTTCCAACCACCCCCGACCACCCTCCGAGGACCCCCACTGCCACCGACCATCCCCCACACACAAAACCCCTCCCTAGCAATCATCTAGACAAGAAAAGAGAGGGAAAGAAGCTTACCGAGGGGGAGGAAGGGGCGTCCGGTGGATCTCCACGCGCCGAAACCTTTCCCACAAGCCTTCTCACGCCCCGATCTATCATGGCCCTCGATTTGGCTCGAAACAGAGGAGAGAGAGGGGAGGTCGGGGAGGCTAGGATCGTCGGAATTTGGATTTGAAGACACCGGAGCGTAGATCGGGACCCGATCTACACTTCCCGTGCTTTAGGTTTTTGGTTTTGAGGGGTGTAAGGGGCTCGAACGGAAGAAAATCGGAGGAGAGGAGAGAGAGAGAGCAGGTCGGGAAGATGATGAATAGTGCCGAGATATTTTTGATTCCTTTTAAGTAGAGCGCGACTTAAAAACCCGGATACGCCCCGGAACTGCGAAATTTTTGCAAACGATGCCAGAATTCGATGAAATTTTCATGAGTGGCTTAAAATGGCACCAGGACACCAAATATGCAGTTAGATCTTCAATCGGAGTCCTCTAGCTCAGACGATAGCTAACAGTCTGAAATTATGCGGTTCCGATCGAAAAACCCTAAAAAATTTTAAAACTGCCAGAAATGCTCCAATGGTTACCAGCAGGCTAAAAAGTGACACATATATAACAGTACTCTCCTTCGTTATCAATCCACAACAACTTTAACCGTCTCTCTGTCTCCCTTTCCACCATGGCACGAAATTCTTGAAAGTGCTCAAAGATCTAATCCTTTGTTCTCAACAAATAGACCCACACTTTTCTGGATGCATCATCAATCAATGTAACAGAATACCTATGGCCATTCAGAGATTCAACCTCAAACGGACCACAAACATCAGAGTGAATCAAATCTAGAATATTTAATTTTCTTTCTAATGCTTTTCTGAATGAAACTCTATGATGCTTTCCAATCAACAATATTAGACAAGAGCTAAGTGGTGTACCTTTGAGAAAAGAAATTAGAGACTAAACCCTTCTCGCTCATGTGACCGAGCCGCCTATAACATAAATTCAGAGACGAATCTTCTTCAGCTGCATTCATTCCATCATTACATACATTTAACTTATACAATGTACAACAGCCTTTTCCCCTTGCAACAATCAGCTAACCCTTAGTGAGCTTCCATTTTTAATTGCCGAAATAACTCTCAAACCCTTGTCGATTCAAAGCAATCCCCGAATGCAGATTAAGGCACAAATCATGAACATGACAAATATCTTTCAAAATTAATGTGTGCCCTACATCAATTTTTACACACACATCACCAATTCTTGCAATCATTGAGTGACTAATGTTACCCATTTTCACGGTGCCAAAGTCTACCGCTCTATACAAAGTGAAAGACCAACCCCATATTAGGAGTTGCATGAAATGATGCTTCTGTATCTACCACCCACTCAGTATTTTGATCTGAAACATACAGACATTCATCATCTCTAGATGAGAACACTACCAAATCATCTACAAATGTAATAGCCGTAGTGTTCTTGTCGTCATTCTTTTTTTTTCTTGATCTTGTCCCTCTTTGTGTTCTCTTTTAAAAATCCGGCATTACTTTTTTAATGTGAGCTGCTTTACCACAGTGATAACATGCAAAATCTCTAGACATTGATTTGCTTTTAAATCTGCCTTAATTCTTTAGTCCTTGACTCTTGCTCCTCCCCCTATCTATAACAAGTGCATGTGGACTGTTTGAAGCCATTGGTTTTCTTCATGTTTCTTCATTGAGCAAGGAGCTCGTAACCGTATTTATAGACAATAATCATCTGGAGCATAATTACTCAGCGTGACAACTAATGTCTCTCAATTGTCGAGCAAAGATCCCAAAAGCAGCAAAGCCTGTAACTCATCATCTACAGTCATCTTCATCGTGGTCAGCTGGTTCACTAAGCTTTGAAACTCATTCAGGTGCTCTATAACACTGCCACCTTTGAACTTTAAGTTCACGAGTTTCCTGATTAAAAATTCCTTGTTACTCGCAGTCTTTTTCTCATACAAAGACCCTAGCGTCTTCCATAGAGTGTGCGCATTGGTTTCATTAGCAACATGATGAAATATGTTGGCATCAATCCATTGTCGAATAGCGGCAACTCATTTTCTGTATAACTTCATCTAGTCTTCTTCTGTCATTTTTTTTTGTTTGCTTTTATCTCCTTCAATTGGTTCAAACAAATCCTTACAGTAAAGGATATCCTCCACCTTAGGCTTCTATATCAACCAATTGGAACTATTCAACTCAATCATCTTTCCAATAGTATTCCCAACCATCCACACAAATAAATTTGAACCTTGCTCTGATACCACTTGTTGGGATTTTTAACAATTTTATTTGAGTGAAATAAATAATACTAATTGCGGAAAAATATTTATGAAGCCTGAAATAATCACCAAAGCAATCAGAAAAATATAAAAAAAGTAAACCACCAAACAACACCAAAGTTAACATGGCTCGCCTTTAGCCGACATCCATGGAGCACTCCAGCAACAATCTACTATATAAAAAACATAATGAAAAAAAATATCTTCTCAGATTTTTCCCAAAAACTTGAGGAACACAAATATGAAAGAGGGATATAGGGTTACCGCAAAGAGAACCCTAAATTTGACCTTCTAAATAATATGAAGAAGAAGACCACGTTGAACAACGTCAAAATCCATGAAGAAGTACTGAAAAGAACTACTCCTCTCTCTCCCTCTCTCTCTCTCTCTGCCGCCGAACAGAACACACGAGCGCCATTGTTTCTTGAGTGCTGCTACACTCAGTTTTATTCTCAGTTCAAAACACAGACCTTATATACCTCGTTACAAATTTAATTAAGCATATACCTCGTTAGATGATGTATATACCTAATTGAATTTTTTCTTACACTTGCTAAAAATGGGTTCATTCAATTTGAAATGGAGCGATATGCACTTTTTATCAAAGCATATACCTCATTAGATGATGTTTACTATTTAAAAATAAATAAAAACATGTGAGGTCTGAGTTTTTATTGGTAAATGTGACTCAGTGTATCTTTTTCCTTGTTTCTTTTATGTCCATCTAATAAAGAGAGAAAGCCTTTATAAAACAATATATGCACTGTTCACGTGCATATCTTTTACTCCATGCATGTGCACCCTCTTGTGCACTCAAATGAAGAAAGGCCCATCATGGGCAGGGCCTAAATAAGGCTCACACCCAACATATTGAAATTTGGATAATTAGAAATGCTTAAGTTATGGTTTTTGATCTAATTGTATGGAAAATTGAGAATCAAGAGTACTAAATAAGCAGGCTCATCCTGTTGGCCTGACCTGGCCCTTTTCCTCTCAACTTTGAAGCACAAACCCATAAATTGTAGAGAAAGATGTGCAACGAAGAAGAGCATGGGAACACAAAATATAATGGAGGAAACCATTTCAAAATGAAAGGATAAAAACCACAGGTCAAACTTTGAAAACTTCCACCATAGAAAATGATATTACAAGATTACAATCTCTCTAGAACACATTACAGAAAACACTCTTAAAAGAGTTGAGTGACACTCTTGGATGAACTTCTCACTTACAACTCTTTTGTGTAGTGGAATTACATGTAGGAATACTCTCTATCAGATCATAATTCTCACTCCTATCTCACTATTTTATATAGAGATGATGTCACTTATAACTCCCCACATCTCAATGGGAACATCTCTTCCTATGCATGGAGAAGCACAAGCGACAACACTTTCCATCTTTCAAGAATAACAGAAAACACCAAGTCCATGCATGGTTCAAGATGAATAGGCCATACGTTTCCAAGGCATTGAATTTTAGCACATGTTTCAAGTAATTACATGGACAATGCCACCTTATCATGGGGATGAACCTCATTCTCATCATAAACATGATATCTAGGGCCTTCCCTGACCTCGTCGTGTTATATATGTGTCACTTTTTGGCCTGCTAGTAACCATTGGAGCATTTTGGCAGTTTTTAAGTTTTTTTCGTTTTTCGATCGGAACCGCAAAATTTTGGACTGTTAGCTATCGTCCTGTGTTTGAGGACTCCGATTGAAAATCTAACTGCATATTATGTGTCCTGGTGCCATTCTAAGCCACTCACAAAAATTTCATCGAATTCTGGTATGTTTCAGAATTTCACAGTTCCAGGGCGTATCCGGGTTTTGACCGAGCGAGAAGTCATTGGGAGAGTTGACTCGGTCAAAGTGGGCCCATGACTTGGTCAACCCTTTTTGTTTTTTTGTGTGGTTGGGTTGACCCAAGTCAAAGCTCACTTAAATCACCCTAACCCTCTCTTAGCCCTAATTAAACCTAGGTTAACACTAACTTAAGTGTGTTGACTTATTTAAGTGAATCTAAAAAGGTTGCCCTCCACTATTCATCATCTTCTCAAATAGATTTTCTCTCTCCCCCTCTCTCTTTTTCTTGGATTTGAGCCACCTAGAGTGCTTGAACCTTAAAACTCAAAGCATAGAAAGGTTAGATCCGGTCCCGATCTATCTACCGGTAGTTTCGGATTCGAATTCCGAGGTGTTTAGCCCCCTCTTAGCCCCTCTTTTCTCCTCAGTTTTTGGCCCCTTTGAGGGTGGGAAGAGTCCTTGGTGGTGTAGGGCTTTGGGGAGGCATTTCGGTGCAAGAAGAGCTTTCGGTTCCCTTCCTTTCCTCTCCTTCCTTTGGGTAAGCTCTCTTTCCTTCTTTTCCATGTTTAGATGCTTGTTAGGAGGGTGGGTTTGGGTGTTGGTGGCTGTGGGGGGTGATGGGTGGCTGTTGGGGGCCATGGGTGGCCGGATAGAGGAGGTAGGGTGGCTCGGACAGGGTGGGTTGCTGTCTCGGGCAGGTTGGCAGCACAGGCAGCAGCACAGGCAGCAAGCAGCGCAGCAGGCTGGGCGCGCGCGCGCGTGCGCGCGGGCGTGCGCTCGGGTGGAGCTGGAGGGCGTGCTGGGCGCGTGTGCTGGGCGCTGGGCGTGGGTGTGCTGGGCGCTGGTCGTGGGCGATGGGGCGCTGCGTGCAGGGCGCCGTGCGGGGGCGTGAGCGCGGAGCGCTGCGTAGAGGCGCAGGCGCGCTGTGCGCGCGCGGCGAGTCGATGGAGCGCTGGGTGAGCCGGTGGTGCGCGCGGGGTGCGCGCGGAGCGAGGCGAGGGCGCGATTAGGCAAGCGGTGGTGCGTGCGGGGCGAGGAGCTGGGCGCGGGGCGTGTGGTGTGCGCGCGGGCTGCTGCGATGGGGCGCAGTGAGCGCGCGGTGCACCCGGGGAGCTCGGCGGTGTGTCCTGGCGTGCGGGCAGGGGCTCAGCAGGGCACCTGGGTGCGCGGGCTGGGGCGCGGCGGTGCATCTGGGGGCGGGTGGCTGTGCGGATGGTTGCCGGGGGTGCGGGAGTGAGTCGGGGTGCTCGGGCTAGCGTGCGTACGGGCCGTATGTACGTTTGCCCGAGTGTTGGGTATTTAATTGAGTATTTTTGAGTATTTTGTGGTATTTATGTATTTTACTCACCGGGTTGATTACCCTGTCTTGCAGATCTTGACGGACGGTTGCGCGACGACCCGGTTACCGGTGAGTGGGACAACCCAACCCAGTTGGGAGGCGCTACATGCACTTGGGCATGTACCGTCCTCCCCTGGGGCACGTAGTTAATATTAACTTGTTATATGTAATCTGTGCGAGCATGATTAGTGTGTAGAATGCATGGCACCCTAGACTTTGTATGTTAGGGACTTGCACCCTTAGGATATGTGTAAGAGCCGTGCATCCTGTCACCTTGTTATCATGCTAGGAAAGCCTCGACCTATGCATGCGTCCCATTAGTTTGATTTATTAAATTAAATGCAAACTTAAGATATTTTTAGCATGCTTTGGGGAATATTAAGGGGGCCTTGCGAGGTCAACATTGAGACCCGGGCTAGGGTACTCCGTGTTCCTTGTTTGGTGGGCGGGATGTCCTATATCGGGACCTCAGGTTGCCCTCCCAAGGTCTCTTTTCCTCATTATTATCTTATGTATTCCCCGCATCTTGGTTATGCGCGCTGGAGGAATTCTGAAGAATTCAAGACATTAGAGTTGTAGAGATGTGTTGTCAGCGGATCCGAGTGGATCATATGCGATGGATAGGCTGTTCTGTTCCCTTCGTTGGATCCATGTAGAGACTACCTCAGCGTTAGAAAGGTCATCCCGTGCTGGGGCTCCCATCAGTAGGCACCTCCTGATTTGGTAGATGGACTGTGCTGAATGTGGGAGTTGCCAAATGGCCTACGGAGTGGGGAGAGACTATCTGTGGACCAAGGGCGACCATCAGCCTAGTCAGTCCCAATAGCCTATGTCACCTATTGAGGGGTGAGGGTGAGGGTGTGGTGGGCCGGCGATGTGGCGACCCACTGGTTTGTGTAAGGATGATTATCAGCCTACTAAGTCCCAACATCCTTTGTCACCTATTGAGGGGTGAGGGTGAGGGTACGGTGGTTCGGCGATGTAACGAACCCCCGGATTTGTGTTGTTTATGCCACTTTGAGGCTTTTGCTGATAAATTGTGGTTAATATGAACTGTGATGCATGGGTTGTGCTATTCACTGAGCGTGTGGCTCACCCCTCGTATAATATTTTTTCTTCAGTGATTACCGAGGCGGAGTTGAAGGAGGAGCTTCCCGAGCGACTGCACCAGTAGCGGAGTAGCGCCACGTCCCTCGAGTTTTTGAGGCAATAAGCATCCTTCTTTTATTGTATGTATATATTTCTGTGCTTGGGCACCCAGTTTGGATTATATGGATGTATGTGTATATATATATTGGCTCTCACAGGACTTATGATTATGTATCGAGTCTGTAAAGTGTTGTTGATTTACAGATTCAGTCTTTTTAGCTTCCGCTTTCTGTGTATACATCATGTCAGCCTCTTTGTTGTCTGTGTTATCTTTTTAGCTGTTGTTTATGGTATACTATTGATCTCCTGTATTGACTGCTGATATCATGTATACGCTTGCCGCGTCCCGGGGACGGCCGCCCTGGAGCGTGACACATCGTCTACGGGCCCCCTTATTTGGAGGACCTCTAAATTTTCCAAGAAAAAAAAAACCCCATATTTATTGTGTTTTTTTATTTTTTTTAAATGGGGAAATTAATTAGAGGTCCTTGGGGATACCACTGTAATAACAATAGGTCCCTTGACTTTTTATACTTTTCTTTAAATCCCTCCATCCATTGTGTTTAGGTCCTTCCATCCATCTACAATTAACCCTACCATTTTTATTTCCCTTTTTAACCCCAGCACTCTCTTTTTATAACAGTATACTTCATCTTTTTATATGTGTGTATAACAGTGTACACACTATTTTAAATTGTAATCGCGAACAAACATTTCAAACATCATTTAAAATTGATATATGAAACATTTAAATCGATAACAGTGTACACATCTGCTGTTTAAATCACCGCCACTGAATTACAAAATAACTACAAAGTAATATTTACATATGCTATTTATACATTTCACACTCTTCCTGGATTTCATTTATTTGAGTTTCAAATGATTTTGGCCACATATTCCCCTCGGAACTTTGAAATGTTATGTTATGTTGCCCAAATTCCATGCTGGTTCCTTTTATCTGGTGCTTACTGTATTTGATGACAAACATATCACAGTCAACCCTAAAAATATCATAAATGAATATTGTATCATGTACTTGGTGTTATATTTGTGTCACTTTTAACCTGCTGGTAACCGTTGGAGCATTCTGGCAGTTTTTCGTTTTTTTTTCGGTTTTCGATCGGTACCGCTAATTTTTGGACTGTTAGCTATCGTCCTGAGTTAGAGGACTCCGATTGGAAATCTAACTGCATATTTGGTGTCCTGGTGCCATTTTAAGCCTCTCACGAAAATTTCATCGAATTCCAATAACGTTCCCAAAATTTCGCAGTTCCGGGGCGTATCTGGGTTTTTAAGTCGCACACTATAAATAAGTGGGATCTAATTTTCGAGTTACTATTCATCATCCCTACCAACCCTTCCCCTCTCTCCTCTTCTCCATTTTTCTCACTTTTGAGGCCGCTAGACCCCTCAAAATCAAAAACCCAAAACCTAGGAAGTGTAGATCGGGTCCCGATCTACACCCCGGTGCCCTCAAATCCCGATTCGGCGATCCTAGCCTCCCCGACCACCCCTCCTTCTCCTCTGTTTCGGGCCGTTTTGAGGGCCGTGATAGATCGGGGCGTAGTGAGAAAGGTTTCGGCGTGCGGAGAGCAACCGGACTTCGCTTCCTCTCCTTGATCTCGACGGACGGTCGCGCGTCGACCCGAGTTCTGGTGAGTGGGACAATCCAACCCAGTAGAGAGGTGTTATACGCACTTGGGCGTATACCGACCTCTCCTGGGGCACCGTGGATTATATTAACCTGTAGTAATATGCATTACATGTGAGCATGATTTTAAATGTAGAATGCATGCTACCCTAGACTTTTATGTTAGGGACTTACGCCCATAGGAAAGGTGTAAGAGCCATGCACCACGCCCCCTGTTTTCATGCTAGGAAGCCTTGGCCTATGCATGCGTCCTACTAGTTTATTTATTAAATTAAATGCTAGTGTATGTTAAATCGCATGCCTTAGATAATATTATAGGGAGGAGCCTTGCGAGGTCAACATTGAGACCCGTGTTAGGGTACTCCGGGTTCCTTGTTTGGTTGTCGGGATGTCCTGTATCGGGACCTCATGCTGCCCTCCCAAGGTTTCTAGTCCCAATAATATTATAAATAATGTTGTATGATTGGTATGTTTATTAGCATGTTAGTGAATATTATAGGGGAGGGGCCTTGCGAGGACAGCGGTGAGACCCGGGTTAGGGTACTCCGTGTTCCTTGTTTGGTTGTCGGGGTATCCTATAACGGGAACTCACGCCGCCCTCCCGAGTTCTTTCCCCCAATGATATTACAACCTTGCTTTTATTATACTTATTTCCCCGCATCGTAGTTATGCGCCCTGGAGGAACTCTGAAGAGTTCATGACATTTGAGTTGTAGAGATGTGTTGTCGGCGGATCCGAGTGGATCATATGCGTATGGATAGGCTGTTCTGTCCCCCTCGTTGGATCCGATAGAGACTGCCCCAGCGTTAGAAAGGTCGTCCCTTCCAAGGGTTCCCATCAGTAGGCGCCTCCTGATTTGGTTTCGGAGTGTGCTGAAGTTGTGGGTGAAAGCCAAGCGGCCTACGGAGTGGAGGAGAGACTACCGGTGGACCAAGGGTGACCAACAGCCTAGTCAGTCCCAAAATCCTATGTCACCTTTGGAAAGGTGAGGGTGAGGGTGTAGTGGGTTGGCGATGAGCGACCCGCTGGATTTGTTTATGGATGATTGTCAGTCCCAATATCCTGAGTCCCCTGTTGAGGGGTAAGGGTGAGGGTATGATCTGGGTTATGGAAATAGTGGTTTAAGATGGATTATTGATTATGTTGTTCCTGCCCTTTGGAGGCGGGATGAATTGCTGGATTAATATGTTGTGGTCAATATTGTCTGTGATGCATGGGTTGTGCCGTTCACTGAGCGTGTGGCTCACCCCTCGCATATGTTTTTCCCCAGTTACCACTGAGCCTGAGCTGGAGCCGGAGCAGCAGTTGGAGCTTTCCGAGGGATTCCTTCAGTAGCGGAGCAGCGCCACGTTCCGCGAGTACCAGAGGTTATCAGCATCCCTTCTTGACTGTATGTATTTTATTTCCGTGCTTGGCACACGTTTGTATATATTCAGTTGTATTTGTGTATATTGGCTCTCACAGGACAGATGATTGAGTATCGAGTCTGTAGTATGTTTATTTACAGATTCAGTCTTTTGCTTCCGCATTTGGTGTATATATCATGTCAGCTCCTTTGTTGTCTGTGTGTCATTCTGGTTGTTTGTGTATGATATATTATTGACCTCCTGTGTAGATTCTGATATTTTATATACACTTGCCGCGTCCCGGGGACGGCCGCCCTGGGGCGTGACACTTGGGGACATTGAGCCATCGCAATATAATAATAACTCTTACCTATTGGATTGTTGTGGGCATTGGTCATCCCTTGTGGTTGGCCAGTTAACAACATCGTGCATGAAATTGTACAAATTGAAATTCATTTTGAGCCACTAAACTTGCACATTGCAATCTCACAATATCAATATAGGATGTATACATCATCAGAAACAAAAATAACAATGTTCACAGATATGATTAAGAGTGCACATATATTTATAACAATATACGAAAGGAGCATAAGAGGAGAATAACAGATGAGCATAACAGAGAAAATATAATAGTGTACAGAAGGAGAATAACAGTAAATTTTGAAGTTCTTTGGTTATGTAGATACCCTTATAACTACAAAGAGTACAAGCAAAACTAACAAGTTAAATAAGCAAGCAATTCTTATCTATGCGTAACAGCCTAAGTAACCTCTTTCCCATAATTGGATACTAAGATGAAGTAGAAAGTCTTGGAGATCACAGCTCCAACTGTGAACTTGTGCCTAACAGCCTAAGTAACTCCTTGAGCATCTAGGTCAAAATAAACAATGACAAAAAAAATTGACCAATCTTAAGCTAGCTTCTATATCATATTAGGATTTTACATATTAAATATAAAATATACATACCAATCTGAGCATAAGAGGAGCATAGCAGAGAAAATATAAAAGTATACAGGAGGAACATAACAATGTACATGAGGAACATAACAGTGTACAAGAGAAACATAACAATGTATAAGAGCCTATAGGTTTAGAGCGTCTATTTTCATTGAAGATGTAATATAGATTCATGGAGGAGTTATCTATATAGAAGGCCTTGGCAGTGCTGTATTCATACTCTTAAATAGTAATATGATGCTTCACACACACAACTTTCTATTGGCTTCAACTACTATAGAAGAATAATACAGTTGTGTACCCACAAAAAAAAACTACTATATATAGAAGAATACAATTGTGGGATGGAATGAGTTCTAAGAACATGCTATCCTATAATGCAAAGTGATGTTTGATGAACTTGAGTTCTATACCAAGAATGTGTCATTCAGCAAAATCACAATTAAAAAAACATCTAGTGTGATGAGAAAATAGGTTGGATACCCACTAGCAAATGGAGTGAGTACCATAATTACATTAATATGTAGGATGGCTTCTATCCCTAGATCTAGAAATATTTTCCAATCCATTACATAATATTTTCCACACAGTAATTCAATAAACTACCATCTAATATACATGGATACTTATGCTTTCCACACTCCATTATCTAATAATATAGGTTATCCATGTTTCTTTCAAGCTAGTACTATTAATGTTTAGAAAGAATTTTAGTTCACAAAGAGAAGAGCAATATAGCAAAATAGAGGTCTGAATCTCAACTTTCAATTGGGTTTTCTGAATTGACAATCGTGTACAAGAGTAACATAACAGTGTACAAGAGGAGTATAATAGTGAATTTTAGATATTTTTTTTTATCATGTAGATACCCCTATAACTACAAAGTGTACAAGCAAAACTAGCAAATTAGAGTATTGGATAATACGATGATCAATGTTAAGTTACTTTTTATATCATATTAAGAGCATAACAGTGTACATAAGAAGCATAACAGTGTACAAAAGGAGCATAACAGTGTGCATTGGCTGCTCTCTGTCTTCCAAACTATACACAAAATTATATATACTTGAAAAAAACAAACATATACACAAAATTATATATATAGGCCCACCACCAAGACAGGACAACAACAAGATATTATATACACCATTTTCTTTTAATTTTTCTCCTAAATTGGAATGATGGAAATGTTGTATTTTTTTTTTGTTCAATGAATTGCAAAATTGTTGTTTTACTTTTATGCATATTCTACATAAATCAAGATATTTGGTTCTCATACAAAATTTTGGAGATGCACATGATCTCTCCACCCTCATTTACAAAGAAACCTAAATAATAAGAGATTATATGGGCATTGACACCTTAAGCATGAAGTGTTCCATCTTTTTTCGAGAGGTGCTCCTTCTTTATTTAAAATTTTCAAATAAATTTATACACTACATCTCATCAACCCTTTAGATTTATATTCACAAACCGTAGAAGCCTTAAATTTGAAGTTCTACTACATCACCCTATCTGCATGCATAACTTTTTAACTCATTTCAAATATATATAAAAACACATGACTTATTATAAATCAACATATTGCTTTAGACTAAGAATAACACAACCAAGATATTTACTTGAAAAAATATCAAAACTACAACACTAAGCACTAGGTTAGTTGGCTTAAGGACTTTAACAGAATTCGACATTTGCATGGTATGGAGAAATTCAAGGTGCCCATGCAATGATATCAATGTATTCATAATCAAAAAGTATACAGACAATACTTAATAGTGTACATATAATATTTATTGGTGTACAAACATAATCGAAAGGTGTACAGACAATACTTAATGGTGGAAACTTCTCAATTGCAGACTCCACCACAAGAATTAAAAAAAAAAAACCTCATTAGACCAATGAGGACACCCCAACCTCAAAATATTTAATACGAAATCATTCAAGATGATAGGACAAGACAAAATCTTATCCAAGCACAGGACTAGATCAATGTGAGTGTTTTACTGGTTTGGACATTCCATAAAAAATATCATTAGTATTTGCAAAATAATTGACAGACTATTAGCCATGTAAGACTAACAGCTAATGACAAGTAGAAGCTTCTGTGATAACTATCTCAAATTAATTAAGAGGACCATATTTCAATTCTGATTCTTTCTTCAAGATGATCTACACAATCCCATTTTCACTAATCCAAAATTTAATAAGTCGCAATAGAAGAGCATCTCCCAGAAGTGACACTATTTGATTGTGATGATTGCACATTTTGAATTTAAATTTTATTTATTTATTTATTTTAAAAAAAATATTCATTGTATGCATACATAATTGCATTTTAATCAAATTTCAATGTTTAATTATTTTTAAATGTATAAGATATTAGATTAGAATATGTGGGTGTGTGTAAATGAAATAGGGGTGTTGGGTTCAGCCCATGATGGGCCTTATGAGGGAAACCAAAGAGGGCCCATATGCATGGGAAATCATGCACGTGAGCAGTGCATACCATTTCCTTATATGGCATCTCTTCTCCTCTATATAGTCACCCTTAATGAAAAAAAAAATATTAGGGTGAGCGGCCGTATATCCTATTAGGCAGAGAGAGAAAGAGAGAGAGAGAGAGAGGTACTCTTCTTACCTTTTGATTTTCTTCTAAATCATTGTTATTTATTTAGTGATATTGGATTTATGTTTGGGTCATTAAGTTTTTATTCATTTATTTATTTATTTATTTTAAAGATAAAATTAGGGTTTTGTTTTTTTTTAAGGATTTAATATATTTTTATGTTATGGGATTTTTAGTTTTGATCAAGTTAGAGTTTTGATATATATGTTCCCGTTGTTAGATTTTTATGATTTTATAAAAAAAACAAGGGTTTTGATTTATTATTTATTATTATTAGATGTATGTTAGATATTTGGATTTTTTTTAGTCTTCATAAACTGAGGGTTTCAATTTATTATTTATTTTAAAGATTAGATCTATGTTTAGATTTCTAAAATATGAGTTTTTAATCATACGAGGGTTATGATTTATACAAATACATGATAAGTTTTATATATTTTCAACTTTTATTAATTAATAATTATTTTTATAAAACAAAATGTATGTTTTCATAGTATTTTATGAATTTTTGTTATTTTATTATTATTTTGAATTTCTGGATTTTTTTATCTTTTCTGTTTTGTATTTTCTGGTTTCGTCTTTTAGTGCCTAGTTATATGGTAAATAGGTTTCGATCATCTTTTTAGGTTGTGTGTGGTATATGTGGATATGGGTCTATACTATTGAGTAAAAATTTATACCCATTAATTATGGATAGATATTTAGGTCTTGGGCCTAGGCTTAAATCATAGATTTTAATTAATCATTTATATGGTTTATCTAGGTTCTAATTGCGAGCTTCGTTCTCCGGACCTAGGATCCATTTGAGGTGAGTGAGCTTACTGATCTATTCATATGGGTTTCTACCCTAGAACCATGTATTCTTGATTCTCAAATGTTGTTTTAGATTAATTTTTCTAGCGATATTATAAGTTATTCATGCATTTATATTATGATAACTATACATGATTTTATTGTTGCACATATTGTAAAAATTGCATCATTTATTGAATAAAGTTACATGATTTAATTATTTCATCATGTCATTTAAAATAGCATGAATTATGCTATTAATGTTTCAAGAATTATTATAATACAATTTCTGATGCTTATGTTTTTGAAATAATATTTTGATTAAATATTATCATTTTTGAGATTTTTAAAAATTTTAAGACTAGTGGAGGCAACCTAGTCCTAGAAGATTTTATTAAGATTTTATTAAATATTAACGGAATAAATCCCCCCCGTTGTATTTCGCCTTTGGGGAGGAAGGTCTAGGACTCGAAAAGTCCTAAGATCGGTGAGGGGTGTGGTAAATCATTCCTTGCAGCGGCAGATTTCTTTGTTTGGAGTTTGCAGCAACTGGGGGCATCCTGTGTTGGTGTTCTCGTAGTGATGGCAGCGGCAACCCATCAGCGTCTTCTAGATCTGACATCTCCTCGAAAGAGCTTTTTGAGCAATTTAGTCGCTTGGGGCTTGTGTGATCTTGTATGTGTTTATGATCTGAATAATCCTTTTTTTTATTAAAATTAAAGGTGCGTGGTATCTTAAAAAAAATTTAAAAGTAAATGTTAAACAGTCCAATTTTTAAACCACATATAAAGAAAATTAAAAAAAAATGAGAAAAATCCATATAACCCCCTATAATCTGCCATAAATACATATAACCCCCTGTGCCGTTAAACAGACGGACGGAAGGCAACGAAGGGGGTTTTATGGATATAGTGGGGTGATTACAAGGGGTTATATGGATTTATCAAGATTGCAGGGGGTTATATGGATTTAGGCCAGATTAAAGGGGGTTATATAGATTTTTCCCTAAAAAAAATCCAAAAATATATATACACTATTTAGATTGTGATTTTTACTCTTAAAACGATCAAAATATATTTTATGTATAAAATACAAATTTATATAATGTAAAATATAAATATCATAATATATATCATCAATAACAAGAAAATAAATTTAAAATCGGGACCGAGCTGAAGCCCGGCTCAACTACAGGAATGCATTAGTAAAATTTGAGATAAGGATTTGCCTAGGGATCCGATCAAATTTTGCAAGGTATATTGAACCTCTGTTCGTGCACCGAAATTGTTGGCCAAAGCAGCGTCACGAGATCAAGTAACTAAGTTCATAGCAGGCGTACAAGATACATACATTTGTCGACATATTAGACATAATATATATTGAATTTCATAAGCAATGTATGACAAAGATTAGTGATATAATTACTACTTCTGATAGACACAATGTTGTCTCTAATAAGGGTTTGCCTAATTAAGGTTTAATTAGGGATACATAATTTAAAGAAAATTTATGTGATGTGAAATTGGTTTTTAATTTATTAAATGGGTGCAATGGATGGGAAAGGGTTTCATAACATTGAGATCATATCTATTACTTACTTATTAAAAGAATTATGTGACTCAATATTTTCATTTTCATTTTTATCCTTTAATTAATTATTTAATTATTGATAGTAATAGATTTATTTAAATTTTCAAATTTTAAAATCATTAAATGATACGATCAGATCTAATAAGATTACGATTTGTATAATTATTAATATGTTATTATCATATTTAAGATTTTGATAAATCATAAAATTTTAAGATATGAAAATCAGATTTTATTAAATCATATAAATATATCTATTACTTACTTATTAAAAGAAATCTGTGACCCAATATTTTCATTTCTATTTTTATCCTTTAATTAATTGTTTAATTACTAATAATAATAGATTTATTTAAATTTTTAAATTTTAAAATCATTAAATGATACGATATGATCTAATAAGATTATGATTTGTATAATTATTAATATGTTATTATCAGATTTAAGATTTTGATCAATCATAAAATTTTAAGATATGAAAATAAGATTTTATTAAATCATATAAATATATTTTTATTTTAAAACATATCTATATATTCTAATTTCTTAATTTTGAAATTAAATATATTCACCATATATATCTATTAAATTTTATTTCTATGAATATGTTTTTTTGTAATAGAATGAAAAACCCTCATGAACTAAAATAATAATATAAGATGTACATATGAATATGAATATAATATACTTTATAAATCTATATATCTATCTATTACTTACTTATTAAAAAGATTTTGTGACCCAATATTTTTATTTCCCTTTTTATCCTTTAGTCAATTGTTTAATAACTAATTGTAATAAATTTGTTTAAATTTTAAAATTTTAATTATTAATTGTCACGCCCCAGGGCGGCCGTCCTCGATACGTGGCAAATATATATAATATCAGCAGTCCATACAGGAGATTAATAAAAGACTCTAAACAACATCGAAAATGACAACACAATCAATAATGTAGCTGACATAATATATATACATATAGCGGAAGCTTAAACGACTGAGTCTGTAATTTAAAGACATATTACAGACCAGAATACATAATCAACTGTCCTGTGAGAGCCAATATAACAAAGACATCCCAATACAAGTATTGTGCCCAAGCACGGATAACAATACATACAAGCAAAGAAGGGGATGCTGATGGCCTCTCACTCGCAGAACCCAAAACGTGAACGCTGCTCCGCTACTGATGTGATGCCTCGGGGAGCTCCTCCTTCAGATCCGACTCAGATACAACTGGAGGAAAAGAATATGCGAGGGGTGAGCCACACGCTCAGTGAATGGCACAATCTATGCAACACAACTCATATTAACCTTAAAATAATTAAAGTCCCTAAACGGGAGTAACTGTACAAGCTAGTGGGTCGTAACACCGCCGACCCACCCCACCCTCACCCTCACCCTTTAGGGGTGACATGGGCCTTTTGGGACAGACTAGACTGCTCTCCACCCTTGGTCCACCAGTAGCCTCTCCCTCACGTAGCCTCTACCTGGTATACTCCCACGATCAGTACCCTCCGAACGCATCGGTGGTACCTACAGATGGGAGCCCTCTGTCAGGACAGCTTTCCCAACGCTGGGGAGTCCCTACTCGGATCCAACGAAGGGGAGAAAACAGCCTACTCACACGGATACGATCCTCTTGGATCCGTCGACAACGATTTCTAACACTACTAATGTCATGAATTCTCAAGAATTCCTCCAGGGCGCATAACTGAGATGCGGGAAACATATATTATAATATTTTCTAAGACATGCTCATACCAACATAATCTCAATTTATTTAATTAAATTAAACTAAATGGGAAACATGCATAGATCAAGGCTTCTAGACATGTATGGGCCTCTATACATGATACATGGATGTATATCCCTAGCATACAATGTCTAATATGGCATGGTTACATCATAGTAAAACATGTATTAACA
The DNA here is from genome assembly GCA_030737835.1 of Acorus gramineus. Classification (NCBI taxonomy): domain Eukaryota; kingdom Viridiplantae; phylum Streptophyta; class Magnoliopsida; order Acorales; family Acoraceae; genus Acorus; species Acorus gramineus. Next base: position 1,656,576 of record JAUJYN010000031.1, on the reverse strand, counting down.
TTGTTTTTCATTGACACAAGTTAATATGCAATTATGGTGCCCCAGGGGAGGGCAATGCACGCCTACGTGCATCGAACGCCTCCCTACTGGGTTGGATTGACCCACTCACCGCAACCCGGGTCGTTGCGTGACCGTTCGCCAAGATCTGTAAGACATGGGCATTCAATATGGTGAGTAAACTACACAAACATACATGAAATTTAATATAAATACCAAATACTCGGACAAACATGCATATGGACTCGCATGCATGCGAGTACGCATGTGCGCACGCGAGTCCGAGTGCCCCGACACCTACCCGAACTCTCGGGCAGCCACACGCATGGCCCCTCGCACGCGCACGCAAGTGCGCGCACGCACTTGTGCCCAGCCGCGCGCCCAGGCACATGCCTAGGCGCACTACCCCGCGCGAGTGCACCCTCGTACGCGCCCGCGCGCACCCGCGTGCCCACTCCGCGCACTCTCTCGCGCACGCGCCCGCGCGCATCTGCGCGCCCTCCTGCGCGCGCGCCTGCGCGTGCTCGCGCGCAGACAGCCCCCAGCGCGCGCCCACTCTTCCCTAACCCCTTTTTAACCCTCCCCAACCCCTCACACACATTCTAACACATCTACCCAACATGCATGACCTCCCCAACCATCCCTAAGCCATAAAAACCAAGAAAAGAAGGGGAAAGGCTCACCTTGGGAGGGGAAATGAAAGGGGGAGGTTCGGGGGCCCTCGACGCACCCGCGACCACCTCAACCACCACCACCACTACCACCACCTCCTCAGCCCTCCTCAGCCCTCCATTGGCTGCAAATCAGGGAGGAAAAGTTCATGAAAGGGAACTTGAGAGAAGAGAGATCAACAACTACAACAACACTTACACTAACTCTCACCATCACTTCCTCCTCCACCTTCTCCTTCTCTTTGAGGAAATAAAACAAACACTTGGAGGGGACTTTGAAAGAGAGAAAGAGAGGCCCAAGAGAGTAGACGTGTGAGTGGGAGAGAGAGAGAGAGAGATTTTGGGCAATAACTATCTAAAGGAGGGATAGAAATGACCAATTCATCCCTAACTAGAAATTCTGCACATGCTTCACTAGAACAGCCAGAACTTCCTTAATTTAGCTCCGAATTGCACAATTCAAAATCCGTTGGAAAGCCAAGAAGATTATCTACAACTTTCATGTTTATGCCAAGATCAAATAATCCCTCTAGCTATTCCGAAATTAGAGCTAAACATTGAACAGGGCTGCTGCCAGAATTTTTCATCCCCGGGGTATACTTGGAAAAATACCCATAACTTTTACTACATGAATCCAGTTGATCTAATTCCACTTTTGTATGAAAGCTAACTCGAAACTGAGCATCTCATAATAAACTCATATTTAAACCTCTTCATCTTGGATTTTAACAAAATCAAATCCAAATACCAAATTGGAAATACATAACTTCGAGGAGAAAAATTATGTAGCCAAATTTTCAATCAGAGCGCTCCAAATGACACAGGCATAACATTCTTCCCCCCTTAGGAAATTTTGTCCACAAAATTAATACAAAAACATCTAGGAAGGGAAAAGATGTGGATATGCGCCACGCATGGCGTCCTCGCGCTCCCAAGTGGCCTCGGCACCAGAACGGTGCTGCCATCGCACCTTAACCAGCTGGACGGTCTTGGTGCGGAGCCTCTTCTCGCGTCGGTCCAGGATCTCGATCGGCTGCTCCACGAATGACAAGTCCGGCTCGAAGACGAGCGGCTCGAACGAAATAACGTGAGCAGGATCGTGGACGTAACGCCTCAGCTGCGAGACATGGAAGACGTCATGGGCTTGAGCCAACTGTGGGGGCAGGGCTATGCGATAGGCCACCTCTCCAATCCGCTCGAGGATGAGAAACGGCCCAATGTAACGCGGACTCAGCTTGCCCCGCACACCGAAACGGAAGATGCCCTTCGTCGGGGACACCTTCAGGAAAACATGGTCACCAACCTCGAAGGCGAGCTCACGGCGACGACCATCGCTGTAGCTCTTCTGACCGCTCTGAGCAACTCGGATACGCTCACGAATCGTCTTGACAATCTCTGAGGTCTGGTGGATGATCTCTGGTCCCTCCAACTGGCGCTCTCCGACCTCGTCCCAACACAAGGGGGACCTGCAGCTGCGGCCATAGAGCGCTTCATATGGTGCCATCCGAATACTCGAGTGGTAGCTGTTGTTGTAGGCGAACTCCACCAACGGGAGATGCCTCTCCCAACTGCCCCCAAAGTCGAGAACGCAAGCTCGCAGCATGTCCTCCAGGGTCTGAATCGTCCTCTCCGACTGGCCGTCCGTCTGCGGATGAAACGCTGTACTGAAGTGGAGGTTCGTACCAAGGGCGTGCTGAAGGCTACGCCAGAACCTCGAAGTAAACCTCGCGTCTCTATCAGAAATGATGCTGACGGGAGTGCCATGGAGACGAACAATCTCGGAGACAAACAACTGTGCCAGGGTGTCCAGAGAATCGGTGAGTCGAATGGGGAGGAAATGAGCGGACTTAGTCAGTCGGTCGACGATTACCCAGATGGCATCGCGACCCGAACGTGACCTCGGCAAACCCGAAACGAAGTCCATGGTGATCTGCTCCCACTTCCACTGAGGAATCTCAATGGACTGCAGCTTCCCCGCAGGACGCTGATGTTCCGACTTCACCTGCTGGCATACCAAGCAACGGGCAACGAAACGGCCAATATCCGCCTTCATCCCGTGCCACCAGTAGCCACGACGAAGGCCCCTGTACATCTTCGTGCCACCAGGATGCACTGTGTACCTCGAACGATGGGCCTCGTCCAAGATCTTCTGCTTCAACTCTGCGTCGTCAGGAATGCATACTCGACCTCTGAACCGCAGGATTCCGTCCTCGCGAATCTGGTAGTCCGGACGCTCGCCCCGGGCGACGCCTTCAGAGAGGACTAGAAAGTGAGGATCCTGCCCCTGAGCCGTGCGGATCTCGTCGAGAAGAACGGGCTGCACCACTAGCCTGGCCAAAAAGCCACCCGCAGGTGTCTCTCGAACGCTGATCCAGCAAGCGGCCTCCTCCAGAAGCCTCCAACGACGTACAGCCAAGTGGGCGGCCATGCCCAAGGGCTGCCTGCTGAGAGCATCGGCCACGACATTCGCCTTACCCGGATGGTAAGCGATGTCACAGTCATAGTCCTTCAGGAACTCGACCCAACGTCTCTGACGCATGTTGAGCTCCGGCTGGGACTGCAAGTAAGTCAGGCTCTTGTGATCGGTGAAGAGCTCGAACTCCTCGCCATAGAGGTAGTGCCTCCACATCTTCAGCGCAAAGATGATCGCTGCTAACTCCAAATCGTGGGTGGGGTAATTCTGCTCATGGGGCTTCAACTGACGCGACGTAAGCCACAACCTTACCGTACTGCATCAGGACGCAACCCAAACCCAGCCGCGATGCATCGGAGTAGACTGCGAATCCACCACTCCCAGACGGAATGGTAAGAACTGGCGCTGAGGTGAGTCTTCGCTTCAACTCCAGGAAGCTCTCCTCGCAAGATGGGGACCACTCGAACCGGACATCCTTCCGAGTGAGGCGGGTCAGAGGAACAGCTATCTTCGAGAAACCCTCGACAAACCTCCGATAATAACCCGCCAAACCCAGGAAGCTCCGAATCTCGGTGGGGTTCGACGGTCGCAAATCGACACGGCGAGCGTCTTGTCCGGGTCCACAGATATACCCTCGCCGGAAATCACGTGGCCTAGAAAGGCCATACGCTCCAACCAAAACTCGCACTTACTGAACTTGGCGAACAACTGATGTCGGGCCAAAGTCTCCAAGACAGTGCGGAGATGGTCAGCGTGCTCCTCAAGACTCCTCGAGTACACCAGAATATCATCGATGAAGACTACTACGAAGGAGTCGAGGAAGGGCCGAAACACCCGGTTCATCAGATCCATGAAAGCTGCCGGCGCATTCGTCAACCCAAACGGCAGTACTCGGAACTCGTAGTGCCCATAACGGGTACGAAAGGCCGTCTTCGGAATATCCGACTCCCGGATCTTCAGCTGATAGTAGCCCGAACGGAGATCGATCTTAGAAAAGACACGCGCTCCCTGGAGCTGGTCAAACAGATCGTCAATCCGTGGCAAGGGGTACTTGTTCTTCACGGTCCGCTTGTTCAGCTGCCTGTAATCAATACAAAGACGCAGCGAACCGTCCTTCTTCCGAACGAATAAACAGGGGCTCCCCACGGAGAGACACTCGGACGTGCGAAGCCCTTCTCGAGCAACTCCTCCAGCTGCTCCTTGAGCACCTTCAGCTCTGCTGGGGCCATCCGGTACGGAGCTCTCGAAATCGGCTCGGTCCCCGAATTAGATTAATCTCAAACTCGATCGCACGATCCGGCGGTAATCCCAGGAGATCATCGGGGAAAACCTCTGGATATTCCACCACGACCGGAGTCTGACTGATATCTGCCCGCAGTGGTGCATCCTCCTCAGCAATATACGCCAGAAAACCCTCACATCCTCCCTGAAGGAGTCTCCACGCCTGGATGGATGACACGAACCCCAAAGGGGCTATGTCCCGATCGCCCACGAACTGGAAAGATCTCCGACCAGGGAGGTGGAAAGACACCGACTTCGCAAAACAGTCGATACTGGCGTGACTAGCTGAGAGCCAATCCATTCCCAGGATGGCATCGAAGTCCGTCATGGCGAGCTCTACCAACTCTAATGGAAACTCATGCTCCGCAATCGCCACGGTACACCCCCGGTAAACAGAACGGAGGAGAATACGGTCTCCGACGGGCAATGATATCTCCAGCATAACATCAAGAGGGGCGGACACCACGCCCATCCGTCTCGCGAAAACGGGAGACACGAACGAGTGCGTGGCTCCGGAATCAAATAGCACATATGCAGGAAGCTGGGAGATCGAAACAATACCTCGGACCACGCTACCCGAAGCCTGCGCCTCCTCGGCTGTAAGTGCTGCAACACGACCCTGAACAAGCTGCGGCTGAGGAGCAGGGGCACGCCTCGCAGGCTGCACTGGCTGCCTCCTCTGGTCAACTCGGCCACCCTGTGGCTGCTGCTGCTGACGCTGTGGCTGCTACTGCTGCTACTGTCGAGGCACACGGGGTCGGCCAGCATCAGGGCAATCATATAAAATATGCCCGATCCGCTGGCAATGGTAACAGCGCCGCGTCTCCGGTCGCCTAGCCTGGACTGGTACTGCAGCAATGGGTGCTGGACCTCGCACTGGCACCACATCGACTGGAGTAGCGGCGGCCGCTGACTGATCAAAGCGGGGCCGCTTGCCCTTGCGATGTCCCTGGTCCTGGCTCCTGGGGGGCCTCTGGTCTGCAGGAGGGGTTGGAACCCCCAAAGGGACCCCAAGGTCTCGCTCAACTGTCCTCGCACGAGACACCAAGTCTGAGTACCTCATGAACGCCTGTGAGGTGACATGCACCCTGATGGTGCTAATGAGACCCATCTCGAAACGACGGCATCGCGTCTCCTCATCCATCACCAAGGCGGGGCGAACCGGGAAAGCCTCGTGAATCGTGTAGAGTAATCAGCGACTGACATGGTGTTATATATGTGTCACTTTTAGCCTACTGGTAACCGTTGGAGCGTCCTGGCAGTTTTTAAAATTTTTACCGGTTTTTCGATCGGAACCGCTAATTTTTGGACTGTTAGCTATTGTCTGAGCTAGAGGACTCCGATTGAAAATCTAACTGCATATTTGGTGTCCTGGTGCCATTTTATGCCTCTCACGAAAATTTCATCGAATTCCGGTAACGTTCCCGAAATTTCGCAGTTCCGGGGCGTATCCGGGTTTTTAAGTGACTTGGTATAAATAATGGGTGAGAAAATATCCCATGCACTATTCATCATCCCTACCAAATCCCTCTCTCTCCCCTCTCTCTTTTTCTTCCATTAGAGGCCCTTAGACCCCTCAAAGCTTGAAACCTAAAGCACGGGAAGTGTAGATCGGGTCCCGATCTACACTCCGGTGTCTTCAAAACCCGATTCCGACGACTCTAGCCACTCCGTCCCCCTCTCTTTGTCCTCTGATTCGGGCCATTTCAAGGGCCGTGGTAGATCGGGGCATAAGAGAGCCGTTGAGAAGGGTTTCGGCGCGTGGAGAGCAACCGGACTTCGCTCCCTCCCTTGGTAAGCCCTATTTTCCCCTCTTTTCTTGTTTAGATGTATGTTAGGAGGTGTGATATGAGGTGGGGAGGAGGCCGGAGGCGGTGGGTGGCCGTCGGAGGGCGGGGGAGGTGGTCGGAGGCCGTGGGTGGCAAGTGGTGGTGAGTGGGTGCTCGGGTAGATGAGGAGGCTGTCCCGGGAGCGCTGGCAGCAGGCACAGTAGCGTGGGGCACCAGGTGGTCGGGCGTGCGGGTGCGTGCGCGCAGGCGTGCGCGTGGCGTGGGCGCGGCGTGCGCTCGGGTGGTGCTGCAGGAGCTGGGCGTGCTGGTCGAGCGGCTGGAGCTGGGCGGCGGTGCTGGGGGTGATGGCCGTGAGGGCGGGGCGCGCGCGGGTGCTGCGCATGGGGCGCAGGGCACTCGGGCGTGCGGCAGGCGGCAGGCGCACCAGTTTGCCAAGCGCGCGCGGGCGTGCGCTCGGGGGGTGCAGGGAGATGCATTCGGGTAGGCTAGCTGGGCTGTGCGCGCTGGCAGGCCGGGCGAGCAGGCTGGGCGCGCAGGCGAGCAGGGCAGGGGCGCTCGGGTATCAGGCGGGCAGTGCCCCGGGCGTGCAGGCGAGCGGTGCTCGGGCCACTCGGCGACGCGCGCAGGCAGGCAACACGGGCAGCAGCGCGGGCAGGCTGGCAGGCGCGCTGGGCGCGTGTTGCGCGTGCGTGCGCGTGGACGCTGGGTGAGGGTCCCGGGTGCTGGGCGCTGAGCGATGGGCGCTGGGTCGCCGGTACCGGGTGCTGGCCGAGGGTGCTGGGCGCTGGGCGCTGGGCGCCGCTACGGGGCGGAGCTGGTGGTGCGCGCGTGGTGCGTGCGGGTAGAGGCAGGTGGTGCGCGCGGGGTGCGCGCAGAGCGAGGTGGTGCGCGCGGGGCAAGGCGCTGCGCGCGGGGCGTGCGGGGTGCTCGCGGGCCAGCGATGGCGTGCGGGGTGTGCGCGGGCGGCTGCGCTGGGGCGCAGGGGGCGCGCGGTGCACACGGGAGGCTCGGCGGCGTGTCTCGGCGGCGGGCCGAGGCGCGGCGATGCGCGGAGTGCGCGGGCCGAGGCGCGGCGGTGCGCCCGGGCGGTCGGGTGGCCGTGCGGGTGGTTGCCGGCCGTGCGGGTGTTTGCCGGGATGCTCGGGCTAGCGTGCGTGCGGGTCGTATGCACGTTTGCCCGAGTGTTGGGAGTTTAGTTGTGGGTTTATGTAAGTCCTTGTGTATTTTGTAGTATTTGTGGAGTTTAACTCACCATATTGAATGTCTATCTTGCAGATCTAGACGGGCGGTCGCACGACGACCCAGATACTGGTGAGTGGGACAATCCAACCCAGTAGAGAGGCGTTATACGCACTTGGGCGTATACCGACCTCTCCTGGGGCACCGTGGATGTATATTAACCTGCAATAATATGTAATCCATGCTTGTATGATTAAATTGTAGAATGCATGCTATCCTAGACTTTGCATGTTAGGGACTTGCACCCTTAGGATATGTGTATGAGCCATGCACCATGCCTCCTGTTTCATGTTAGGAAACCTCGACCTGTGTATGCGTCCTATTAGTTTATTTATTCAATTAAATGCTAGTGTATGTAAATCGCATGCCTTAGGTAATATTATCGGGAGGAGCCTTGCGAGGACAGCGGTGAGACCCGTGTTAGGGTACTCCGTGTTCCTTGTTTGGTTGTCGGGATGTCCTGTATCGGGACCTCATGCTGCTCTCCCAAGGTTTCTAGTCCCAATAATATTATAAGAAATGTTATATGTTTGGTATGATTATTAGCATGAGTAGTGAATATTATAGGGGAGGGGCCTTGCGAGGACAGCGGTGAGACCCGTGTTAGGGTACTCCGTGTTCCTTGTTTGGTTGTCGGGTTATCCTGTATCGGGAGCTCACGCCGCCCTCCCGAGTTTCTTTCCCCCAATGATATTCCAACACTGCTTTTGATTGTACTATTTTCCCCGCATCTTGGATATGCGCCTTGGAGGAACTCTGAAGAGTTCATGACATTTGAGTTGTAGAGACGTGTAGTCGGCGGATCCGAGTGGATCATATGCGTATGGATAGGCTGTTCTGTTCCCTGCGTTGGATCCGGTAGAGGCTACCTCCAGCGTTAGAAAGGTCGTCCTTCGGAGGACCCACATCAGTAGGCGCCTCCCGATATTTGTGACGGACTGTGCTGAAGTTGTGGGTGGAGACCAAGCGGCCTACGGAGTGGAGGAGGGACTACCGGTGGACTAAGGGTGACCAACAGCCTAGTCAGTCCCAAAATCCTATGTCACCTTTGGAAAGGTGAGGGTGAGGGTGTGGTGGGTTGGCGATGAGCGACCCGCTGGTTTTGTTTATGGTTGATTGTTAGTCCCAACATCCTGAGTCCCCTGTTGAGGGGTAAAGGTGAGGGTATGATCTGGGTTATGGAAATTGTGGTTTATGATGGATTAATATGTTGTGGTCAATATTGTCTGTGATGCATGGGTTGTGCCGTTCACTGAGCGTGTGGCTCACCCCTCGCATATTTTTCCCCAGTGGTCACTGAGCCTGAGCTAGAGCCGGAGCAGCAGTTGGAGCTTTCCGAGGGATTTCTTCAGTAGCGGAGTAGCGCCACGTTCTGCGAGTGCCAGAGGCTATCAGCATCCCTTTCCTTGGCTGTATGTATTTTATTTCCGTGCTTGGCACGTGTCTGTATATATTCAGTTGTTTCCATGTATATTGGCTCTCACAGGACGTATGATTGTGTATGGAGTCTGTAATATGTTTTGGGTTACAGACTCAGTTTTTAGCTTCCGCTATATTGTGTATATATTATGTCAGCCTTGTTTGATATCTGTGTTGTCATTTTTATTTGTGGTTTAGAGTATATATATTTGATCTCCTGTGTAGGTTTCTGATATGATATATACACCAGCCGCGTCCCGGGAACGGCCGCCCTGGGGCGTGACACATGGAGCCCTGCGTCAGCTGCTCGAACTCTCGCATCACGATCTGGCGTGTCGAAAATGGAAAGTACTCCTCCAGAAAGTAACTTCGGAATCCGGCCCATAGAAGTTGCCCCACACCCTCAGGGATGTCCACCGATCGGGTAGCCCACCAGTCGGCGGCGCTACCCTTCAACATGAAGGTGGCCAGCGAGACACGCTGGCGGTCGGTGCAGTGCATGGTCGAGAAGATCTTGTCTACCTCCATCAACCAACGCTCAGGGGCAAGGGGGTCCGCCGTCTGGCCATGGAACTCGGGAGGGTGAAGCTTCAGAAAGGCAGTGAGGCTGCTCTGATGCACTTGTGCAGCAGCCTCTAGCTCCACCTCCCTCTCTAGGGGATTCTGAACTCCCACTACCGGAATCTCCACTGGGGCAGGGGGTACCTCAGGCACCACCGGTGGATCTGCCACCAAGGGGACCTGTGGAACTGCCTCGCGGGCCGCCCGCAGCTCCTGGATCTCTCGCGCCTGATCAGCCAACGCCCTAGTCTGGGCCTCCAGTGCCCTAGTCTGAGTCTCCAATAGATCTGCGATACGAGCGTAAGCACGCTCCCATGCAGGAGGCTCCAGCGCTGGTCCTGGCCCAATAGCCGAGGACCCTCCAGTAGACTCCTCGCCTCTGGTAGGTTTGGAAACCTCCAAGGCCCGAGGGGGACCACGTCCACGCATTCCTCTGCGAGGAGGCATATCAGCAACCTAAGAAACAGACACTAGGATCATAATACTCATATAGAAATCCTAGGACTCATCTCTAAGAAAAACAATTGGCTCTGACAGGACCAGGCTCTGATACCAACTTTTGTCACGCCCTAGGGCGGCTGTCCCCGATACGTGGCAAATATATATAATATCAGCAGTCCATACAGGAGATCAATAAAAGACTCTAAACAACATTGAAAATGACAACACAATCAATAATGTAGCTGACATAATATATATACATATAGCGGAAGCTTAAACGACTGAGTCTGTAATTCAAAGACATATTACAGACCAGAATACATAATCAACTGTCCTGTGAGAGCCAATATAAACAAAGACATCCATATACAAGTGTTGTGCCCAAGCACGGATAACAATACATACAAGCAAAGAAGGGGATGCTGATGGCCTCTCACTCGCAGAACCCAAAACGTGAACGCTGCTCCGCTACTGATGTGATGCCTCGGGGAGCTCCTCCTTCAGATCTGACTCAGATACAACTGAAGGAAAAAGAATATGCGAGGGGTGAGCCACACGCTCAGTGAATGGCACAATCTATGCAACACAACTCATATTAACCTTAAAATAATTAAAGTCGTAACACCGCCGACCCACCCTCATACAAGCTAGTGGGTCGTAACACCGCCGACCCACCCCACCCTCACCCTCACCCTTTAGGGGTGACATGGGCCTTTTGGGACAGACTAGACTGCTCTCCACCCTTGGTCCACCAGTAGCCTCTCCCTCGTGTAGCCTCTACCTGGTATACTCCCACGATCAGTACCCTCCGAACGCATCGGTGGTACCTACAGATGGGAGCCCTCTGTCAGGACAGCTTTCCCAACGCCGGGGAGTCCCTACTCGGATCCAACGAAGGGGAGAAAACGGCCTACTCACACGGATACGATCCTCTTGGATCCGTCGACAACGATTTCTAACACTACTAATGTCATGAATTCTCAAGAATTCCTCCAGGGCGCATAACTGAGATGCGGGGAAACATATATTATAATAACAAGGTTATAATATTTTCTAAGACATGCTCATACCAACATAATCTCATTTTTTATTTAATTAAATTAAACTAAATGGGAAACATGCATAGATCAAGGCTTCTAGACATGTATGGGCCTCTATACATGATACATGGATGTATATCCCTAGCATACAATGTCTAATATGGCATGGTTACATCATAGTAAAACATGTATTAACATTGTTTTTCATTGACACAAGTTAATATGCAATTATGGTGCCCCAGGGGAGGGCAATGCACGCCTACGTGCATCGAACGCCTCCCTACTGGGTTGGATTGACCCACTCACCGCAACCCAGGTCGTTGCGTGACCGTTCGCCAAGATCTGCAAGACATGGGCATTCAATATGGTGAGTAAACTACACAAATATACATGAAATTTACTAGAAATACCAAATACTCGGACAAGCATGCATACGGACTTGCACGCATGCGAGCACGCATGTGCGCACGTGAGTCTGAGGGCCCCGACACCTACCCGAACCCTCGGGCAGCCACACGCATGGCCCCCCGCACGAGCACGCATGCGCGCGCGCGCACTGGTGCCCAGCCCGCGCCCAGGCACATGCATAGGCGCACTGCCCCGCGCGCGTCTGCGCGCCCGCCTGCGCCTGCCAACGCCCTCTTGCCCGCGCGCCTGCTCTTCCCTAACCCCTTTTTAACCCTCCCCAACCCCTCACACACATTCTAACACATCTACCCAACATGCATGACCTCCCCAACCATCCCTAAGCCATAAAAACCAAGAAAAGAAGGGGAAGGGCTCACCTTGGGAGGGGAAATGAAAGGGGGAGGTTCGGGGGCCCTCGACGCACCCGCGACCACCTCAACCACCACCACCACTACCTCAGCCCTCCTCAGCCCTCCTTTGGCTGCAAATCAGGGGGGAAAAGTTCATGAAAGGGAACTTGAGAGAAGAGAGATCAACAACTACAACAACACTTACACTAACTCTCACCATCACTTCCTCCTCCACTTCCTCCTCCACCTTCTCCTTCTCTTTGAGGAAATAAAACAAACACTTGGAGGGGACTTTGAAAGAGAGGCCCAAGAGAGTAGACGTGTGAGTGGGAGAGAGAGAGAGAGAGAGAGAGAGAGATATTTTGGGCAATAAATATCTAAAGGAGGGATAGAAATGACCAATTCATCCCTAACTAGAAATTCTGCACATGCTTCACTAGAACAGCCATAACTTCCTCAATATAGCTCCGAATTGCACAATTAAAAATCCGTTGGAAAGCCAAGAAGATTATCTACAACTTTCATGTTTATGCCAAGATCAAATAATCCCTCTAGCTATTCCGAAATTAGAGCTAAACATTGAACAGGGCTGCTACCAGAATTTTTCATCCCCGGGGTATACTTGAAAAAATACCCATAACTTTTACTACATGAATCCAGTTGACCTAATTCCACTTTTGTATGAAAGCTAACTGGAAACTGAGCATCTCATAATAAACTCATATTTAAACCTCTTCATCTTGGATTTTAACAAAATGAAATCCAAATACCAAATTGGAAATACATAACTTCGAGGAGAAAAATTATGTAGCCAAATTTTCAATCAGAGCGCTCCAAATGACACAGGCATAACATTAATAGTAATAGATTTATTTATATTTTAAAATTTTAAAACTATTCAATGATACAATATGATCTAATAAGATTATGTGATTTATTTAATGGATTTTCTTTTTTCATAATCTAATCTAACAAGATTTAATTTGTTTTATATTTGGTTGTTGATACTAAAGATGTGGTTGATTAAGTCCAATAATGTTTTTTTAGAATCTTATCTATCTAACAAGATTTGTAATTAAATTTTAAATTAAATAGATAAGATTTTAATAATATTTGGATATGTAATGGATATAAAATCAGTTTTTTTTATTCTAAATTTAAATTTTATATTTTTTAAATCCAAAATTAATAAAATGTACGGGTACAATATATTTTAATCTTAATTGGATGAGATAGGCATAGGTACAAAATGTTCCTAATCTATCTAACAAAAAAAGTTAAAATTTAAATCTGATAAAATCATATGCATATGTAATTCAAAATTTCAAATTGAATAAACATAAAAAAAATGCAATATTATAATCACTTTTTTTTTTTTAAGTTATGTGAATATAAAGTGATTTTAGGATAAATACTTTAACCACCCTCCCATGATTTTAGGATAAATCCACCTATAAAATCTTTAAATGCCCACGTATCCTATACTTCATTTAGTTTTTTTTTTTCTTTCGGTCTTTCTCTTTTTGGAAAATCATTTTAAATTTTATTTTATATATTTTCTGGTTTATATTTTGTTTCAATAATAATAGGATTAGATTAAGAAATTATGTTTATTAATGTTTTTTAGATGATTGTTAAAATGGATATGAATGTGTTTTGTTTTTAACATTTTTGAATATTTTTATTTGTAGTGCTTAATGATGACTGAGAATGTCTAATCCTTTGTGTGGTTGAATGTTTATATCTCAAGAAAATTAATAGGGGCATACACGAGTTTGATAGACAGAGAAAGTAAGTTGTTATTTTCGATATTATGATTTTCTATTCACATTAATTTTTAGAAATCATGTCATTCACTTATATTTGTATTCAATTTTAATTTTTTTCCTTGTCTAATATTAAATTTTATTTTTCTCAATTTCTTTTAATAGCATTTGTTTGTTATATCATATTTTTAGTAATCATGTAATTCACTTATTGTTATATGCCATGTATGTTTTTATAGTTTTTTATTTTTATAGATCAATGTATTTGCTATTGTTTTCATTAATTGATAATACTAATCTTCCTAGATTCATGTCTAGTTATTATATTAAGCATTTTATATATTCATCTCCTTCCATGCTACATAGAACTCATTCAATATATATATATATATATATATATATATATTCCTCATTAATGAAAAATCATGTTTAAACCAATCAATTTTTTTTTATTAGCAAAAAGAGGCCAAAAAATCTAAGAAAAAATTATATTAAAACTTTTAATTTTTTTTTTATCAAACTTTAACATATCCTGCCATTATTTTAATTTAAATATTTATTTTTATGATTTTTAAATTTTTTATAAATATGTTCTTACCTTTACTTTTCATTGTATATTAATTTTTATTTAAAATTTTAAAATAGAGAAAATGAATAAAAATGGATTATAGGTAACAAAATAAACTTAAAAAAATAGTTTTAATAATTATTAAATTTCAAATATCTGATAAATATTTTAAAATTAAATATTTAATTTGATATTATTTTTAAAAATTTTATCCGTATATTTACCTTTTGATTTTATTTGTTTTGTTTTGTTTTGTTCTTTTTTTGTCTAATCCCTTTGTTATATTGATATCTAATTTTTTTAATTTTAAAATACATGAAATGGGTAAAAATGGATTATAAGTAACAAATAAACAACAAAATCTAGTTTTAATGATTAATAAATTTCAAGTATCTAATATATAATTTTAAATAAAATATTTATATTTTCTATTTTTTCAAATTTCATGCCTATGGTTTTTACCTTTGGGCTTATTTTTTATATTTTTTTATCTAATCTCTTTTTTTGTAGTGATATCTATTTATTTATAATTATACTTATAACATCATTAATGCAAAATTAGTTAGTTTTTCTTAATTTTTATAAAATGCTATCCTAATCTGTTTTCTCTTTTATTTAATTTGTATATTTTTATCTAACCCGAGATTTATTAATTTTTTATAACTTTATCTTTTTTTTCCTCTTTTACTTTTATTTGTTATATCTTTTTTTTTTATCTAATCCTTATTTTGTAGGGATTGATAGTTCTCCGAGTATTTTAATGATTAATAATTTTAAATACTTGGTGGATAATTTAAAATTAAATAGTTAATTTCTTTTGATATTTTAAAATTTTATGCATATTTTTTTCTTCTTTTTTATATTTTTTTATTAAATGCCTATTTTATAGTGATATATATTTGTTTACCATATTGACAAAATAAAAAAACACACTTAGTTTGTATTTTTTAATGATTTTTTAATTTAAAATATGTACAACTTACATTCTTATTGTTCTTTTTATGGGTTTCATTTTTTTTTTTTTTGACATTTCATTAATTAAATCAGAGTGTCTCCAATAAGAAATACAAAACGTAGTCAAAATGAGTAAGAGAGAATCCTACTTGTGGGTTTCATGTTGTTCTAATTGCTTCTTAGATGTTCCAATTCAGCATTTGGTTAGCAATTGATGTTTTGGAATTACAACGTATATTGTGTTTATCAAAATTTTATAAAAATTATTTTAATAGATGTTTTAATAATATTATAGAATTATGACATAAAATTATTTATCATAATACATGTTAAGTGAGAAAAAATCAAACATGTGTAAGTGTTTTTTTTAATTTTAAGATTGAAATATAAAAGGATTATTTTTAACCAATAAAAATTTGATACATTCATCATTATATTACTGACTGAAACCAATAAGCATTTGATACAATAAATCAATATGTCTAATAAATCAATATGTCTGATGTTTTTTTTCTTTAGTAAGAACATTAATTGGTATTTCATTTAAGATATATACATGTTATTCTTGTATTCATTAAATAAAATAGAAAAAATTACATTGCATTCATAAACATATTTTATATTTTTTTTATTAAGTGATTATTTAATTATTATTTTTATTTAAATATATAATTAAGAATGCTACACCACGTACTTTAGCACGTGCATGGTAACTAGTATATATGTATGTATATAATGGTGTTATTTACATCCCCAAATGCAATCAGATTGTTCACGTGTTTTAGTTTTTTAAAAAATAGTAAATCTTGTCCCATAATATATATATTTTGATGAAATATGTATATCGCTCCATTTCGAATTGAATTGATTTATTTTTAGCAAGTGTAATTTTTTTAACTCGTATACCTGACTAAATGATTAACGAGGTATATAGTCGCATTTGGGGCGGTAAAGAGGATGCATGTAAAAAATCATGCTCCTAGATCTATCCTTATCACACATGATTAAATCAAAAATAAAAGTCTACTCTAAAGAGATATTTTTGGGGGAAGAAATTTGTAGTGTGCATTTCTAAATTTTCAAAAAACTTAATTATAATGGAATTTTAATCTCAGCAGATATTGGCCATACCAAAAATTTTGATTTCACAAAATTTCATAAATCCCAATTTAGAAACACTGATTAATAGTGTGTGTGTGTATCTTCCATCTGGAAGCTCTGGAATTAATTTCACATATGGGAAATGTTAAAATTCCAGTATTTAAAAAAAATATATAAAAAAATCTCTTAGCCTGATTGACCTTTTCTTGTTTACATTTTTGTGTTATCTAGCAATCTGGTCAACATTGTGGCCGGCTCCTGTCAGTTAGCATGTTTTGATGAGTGGTTTAGTCCTGCTCTTTACATTTGTTTTTTCTTATTCAGTTTTCCAGAATACCCGCTCCAACTGCCCACCGAAAAAAAAAAAAGGTTCGATTGAATTGGAGGAAAGTGTTATTGTTTGCACTAGGCCATTTTAATCTAAACGTTCCTCTGTTACTATCTAATAAAAGAAATCAAACAGTAATCTACATGGAGGGGACAAAATCACTGAACCGAATTCGAGTTATGAAATCCGTCCGCTCCACTCTTGTTCAATTGCTAGGTATGGGCTGTCAGCGATACCTCGAGCATCATGAACACGGGGAGGGGGTGACCAGGAAAATGCCCTCCGAAGCCCAAATCAGCCAATTGGAAATCTAGGGTTTGTTGGAAAAAAAGTTTTTCACACACCTCAGAGCTAGTTTCCGTTGGCTAGTGATGCCCTAAGATCAACGATCAATCTCTCCCCGATCAGATGGATGGGGAGAGATCCCTATAGAGATTTCTAATCTGAGTAGGATTAGGGGATCTGTATTGATAGCCCCCAAATCATATTGAGATTTGGTCTTATCATTGACTTCGAATCTTATGGACATCGGCTACTAGTGGGCTGATGGGCCAGACACACGGATCGTTGGCTATTAGGGTCGTGGGCTTTTGCTAATCGGATTGTGGGCCGTGGACACATGATGCAATGTCATTGGACTTGGAAAATGACTCCTACACTATAAAAAAAAAAAAAAAAATCAAACAGTGGAGGATGTCCATTTTGTGACATAAGATGAGCATTCTTTTTCAAAAAATGATACATCCAATTCTATAGTCCTCAAGTGTTTTGATTTTTCAAAATATATATTCGTCTAATGGAAGACATACTAGAAGTATGTATAGTATATATTTAAAAAAAATTCAATTTTTTATACACTAGTAGAATATGTATATACGCTGAGACAACCTCTAGTCTATAGATGGACTACAAAATGGATGAGTTTGTGAGCACCCTTCTATTTCACATGATCCGAAGCAACTAATGGAAAAAAACATAAAAAAAAATGCATATAGCCTAGTGAAAGTTTGCTTATATCCATATTGATATTTTTTTTTTTTGAAAATCCATATAACCCCCTAATTGTTTAGATTATATTGATATACCCTTACCGTTAACACCTTTAAATTGGGGTGTGATTAACTTAACTATACATGTTTAAATTATCTTTTTACCCTTGTCACCTTCACCTGCACCTAAGGGAAAATGCATAAAACCCTCTTAAAATTTGCGAAGATCTATATTGGCCCCTCAATTTTTTGAACTTCCATATAACCCCCTATATTTTCTCATGGATTTTTAGGCCCTTGAACTAATTTTCTGTCAAATTTTAAGGAATATTCTGGGTATATTATATCCATCTAAATGTGTTACAAATGTGTTTGTCCAAATAATTTCATGAGATTTAAGAAAAATTCAATATGATATCTCTAAAGTAACTATAAAAGGTGATATGAATTAAGCGCGTAATTTCATGGGGTTATATGGATAAAAGAAAAATGAGGGGTCAATATGTATATTCGTAATCTTTCATAGGTTATATGAATATATATTTTCAATAAGTAACAGAATATTCAATGAATATACTTTCTAAATTGACTATAATTTAACTTAGGGTTTTTTTTTTGCTTAATCAGGGAAACTTTCAGGGGGCTATATGGATTTTTAGAAAAAAAAGGAGAAGATATGGATATAAGCAAACTTTTAGGGGGGGGGGGGACATGCATTTTTCCCCAAAAAAAAAGAAAATTGAAACAACACTAGAAAATAAAAATAAATGTAGTATCCTTAGAAGGATACGAGAGATGAGTCCGGATCCAGTCAGGCCTGGGTTTGGTCAATATCATCAATATCGAAATGGATAGCCTATGAATTGAATTATACAATTTATGAATTGAATTATATAATTTATGAATCGAACTGCATAACCAATTGTTGGGTATATGCGCCACTTTTCTATTGAATACTGATGGTACTGACCAAACCCAGGTTTAACTGAATCCAATTAGAGAGTGACACCTACACCCAACAATTGATTGTATAGTTCGATTCATAGGCTGTGTAGTTTGATATTGATGGTACTGACTAAACCTGTGCCTGACTGGATCTGGACCAATGAGAGACATGAGTATAGCATGCTCTATGACCATTATTGCTCGTTATTGATCAATGAAGACAAATAAGGCATCAAAGAAAACATCCATTGATAAACAGAACACACCAAATAATCAAGAATTAGAGACCGGCAAACATCCCAAATCAAGTCCATATGTCTAGTGATAGCATTCTGATTAGAACCCCTCTCTGCATCCGACGACAAAACCTGCTCTTTCAATGCCTAATCTGGGTCTAATTAGAAATATATCCATAATTTTAATATTTTTTTTAAGTGGGAAGAAGATGATTACAAATTAATTAAGAGTGCTGTACATGCATTCCTATTTTACAGTCTCAATTTCAATACTATATATCTTGAAAATTCTCACTTATTTTTACAAATGGGTTCACACATAATATAAATTCATTTTTTATATAAACATATATTTTAATAAAAAAAATTAAAATATGCGTACAATGGAATTAAGATACGAAAAAAAACCCAACATTGTTTAATCATTATAGTGAGGTGGAAGATGGTGAGAAAGGGGTGCAATGCATAAATAAAATTGAGGAAGAATATATACATCTTAGGATCCGTTTGGATATGAGTTTAGGTTGATTCTGCGTTTAAAAAGTAAAAAAATCTTGTGATTGAAAATCTAATAAAATATAGCTTTTCTAAAGCTGAGTTTGAAATATAAGATTTTAAGAATCTTAGAGTTTCAACCTCACATTCAAATGCACCCTTAGTGGGTGGGGTTGTAGTTTTTCAAATACTTTATTATTGGTGGGGTGGGGGAAGCTGTGGCAATTGACCTATAACATGCTCCTAGTTTTGTCTGCGAATTCACGTCATTAAAACATGAATAAACTTCTATAAAATCATAAACAAACTTTAATGTAACGTGAAACATTAAAAAAGATTCAACCAAGATCTTTAAACACAAAACTCATAAGTCTTTAAAGAGTAAGATGATCATCGGAATTGATCTCTATCAATTCCGATTCATTAGGAAAGAAAAATCACAAATATAAAAATTATTAAAAATAATAAAATCGTTTAGCTGATTTTTTTATAATTATTTAAAAATTAATTTGGTGAACCTTTTCTTGTGATCTCATCGCTCCAAGATCGTATCACCCACCCATTCTATATGAGACTTTTACATAAAAAAAAAATCTCAAATAAAAAAATTAATCTTAAAACAAAAGGAAAAAAAAATTTGGTTGAAGAAATTGTGTTGTGAATTTTTAAAATATCAAATTTGGTGATCTGATCCCAAATTCGTAAATCACAAATTGGAAACTCTAAACTTCATTTCTGTATTAGTGAATTCCATTTGTAGACTTAAATTTCAAATTTGGTAAAATTTAAAATTCCAGGATTATAAAATAAAAATATTACTACCTAAATGCTTGATTGCATTTTGATCAAACTTTGTGGCTGGCTCTGTCAGTTTTCAAGTTGTCATTCAGGTGCATTTTCGGTTTTCGTTATCCAGGTGCATTTTTGTTCTAGACAAATATAACGCGGATCTAAACTTTCTTCTTTTTTTTTTCTTTTTTTCTCAAATGTGGCGTTTAATTATCACGTTTTCTACTTTCACTGTGTTATTTCTCCAACAATTAAAAATCCATCAAAATAATACTTTAAAAAAGCCAGACGTATTTTCAAAATCTCATTTAGGAACCACATTTTCAAATGTAAGTTTCTTCACTGGTGGGGTGAACGAGTTGCATCCATCCCACCTGGACGACCCGGGTTCTAACCCGGCTAACCCTCTTTGAGGAGTAAAAGGGGCGTTTAATTATCACGTTTGTGCACAGTTATTGGACTTGCTCCTAGTGGGCCTTGCTACCAAGAAAAAAAAAACCACATTTTTCAAACAAAGCTAAAGTTTGATTTATGTGGTCCATAATACCTGCTCCAACGTCATGCTTCACTATGCCATAATAATTTAAGGGGGTCACCCACGTAGTTCTTCAACCCACCCCTCCCCAAAAAATAAAAATATGGTTTTTTTAAGAGGCGAACTCACCTGACCCATTCGACTTTATAAAGTCATCCATTATATCACAGATCGACATTACATAGTCGAACTGGTCACAGAAACCTAAACTCTCTCTATGACCCATTCGACTTTGTGTAGTTGTCAATTATATATTCCGTTCGACATCGCAAAGTCAAACATGTTACAGAAACCTAAGGCTCTCATATGACCCATTCAACTTTGTGAAATGGTCAATTATGCAATGTTTTGAAACCCAACCCGACCTGCTTGGTTGATCCAATTAAACCTTCACTCGAGTTGAATTCCGGTTTGGTTTAGCCATATAACCCGATGATATAAAAAATCAGTAAAATTCAATCACTCACCGATTGAACCAACAGTTTTTGTGAACCGGCTGCAGGTTGATTATATCGAATGGTTATTTATTCAAAGAAATTGTGATTAATCACTTGTTAAAATATAAAATCTAATAAAAAAGTTTAGATTTTATATGCTAAAATCATGTTATGATGTTAAATAAAATATTTATGCAAAGATTTTCTAAAATATTTTATATTTTTATTTGGTAATGATAATTAAAAAAAAAATTATATTATAATTATGTCATGGTTCAAATCTGGTTGACCCAAGAGTTGAACCGATGACTCTTGACTCATTCATTTTTTTGGTTCTTTGAACGATTTGATTTTTAAAACATTGCCATTATGTCACATGTTGACATCATAGTCGAACTGATCCCAAAGACCTAAGACCCTCTCTACGTCCATTTGACTTGTGACATAATGGACAATATCACATAGAGATATCCAAACACTACATCATGTGATATGTTTTTCAAGATACTGAACAATACACCATCGTTTGAAGATATCATTTCATTGAGAACGCTATAACACGCGAACATATTGTTCAAAACACAAAGTCGAACATGCCGTAGAGAGGGCCTTAGGTATCTGTAAGTAGTTCGACTCTGTGATGTCGACCTGTAAAATAATGAACGACTTCATAAAGTCGAATGGGCTATAAAAAGGGCCTTAGATCTCTGTGACCAGTTTGACTCTGTGATGTCAACCTGTCACATAATAGATGACTTCACAATGTCGAATGGATCGGGGTGAGGTCACTCTTTAAAAAAATCACATTCAGATTTTTTAAGAGGGGTGGACTGAACAGCTACGTGGATAGAAATATCAGTGCCCATAATTTAAACATTCTCAATCATTTCTCTGTTGTCATCTAATAAAGAAATCAAACAGTGGAGATGCCCATTATGTGAGTGACATCATAAGCATTCTTTTTTTTCCTTTATGAAAATATGGGAGACAAAAGCATAACAAAGCACACAATGTCTGAGGCCGATGGGGAGGGATAGAAGAACATAAAAGCCAATAAAAAATGAGAATAAAATAAAGAAGATCCAAGGAAACCCCTTGATCAAAACAGCTTAGTAGAAAAGATTTCTACCTGACTATATGGCACTCGCCGCCTCCTATTACTTTGCCACTGTCAATTTATCGCCCTCGCCATCCCTGTTCCACACTCCTTCACACCTAGCTTTGCCATTTCCCAAGGGTTCTCGTAATAGAAAGAAGCATTCTTATTCACATAATCTGAAAGCAAGCAATAGAAGATTAAAAAAACCTAAAACAAGATCCCCAAATCGAATGAAATACTATGACGGATATGAGTATAACATGTTTTCAACCATTGTTCGATGGTAGTGAGGGGTGAGCTTCTATGAGGGACAACTTTGTATTGAGGAATAAGGTAGCAGTTTTTTAGGGGTTAGGAGTGTTTTGGTAGATCCTTCCTCTATCCCCCATCCCTGGTTTGCTCTTTGTATGTTTAGGACAATTTTAGAATTAAAATTCAAGACGTATGCCTATCATTCCATTAAATAAATAAAAAATATAAAATCAAGAATCAGAAACAGGCAAAGCATCCCAAATCAAATCCATGTCCAGCGATGGCATTCTGAACAGAACCCCCTCCGCATCCGACGACAAAACCTACGCTTTCCTCTTCCGATAACCCTCCGTCTCTTCAACCGTCGCAGCCGCCGCCTTTTTCTCCTCCTCATTAACCAAACAAGGCTTCTTCTGATCAAGAGGCGGCGGTGGTGGAGGAGACAAAGCATCCGGTTCACATTGAGTAGAGAGAACGTCGAAGAATGCAAAAGTCCTGCACTTTCACTGGCCAAGGAGAGGCGGCTTTTGAGGTGGGGGAAGTTGAGGTTGGCGTGGTCACCGCGGAACTTGTAGGCGGCGATGTCGTAGGCCATGGCGGCGTACTCGGCCGTGTCGAACGTGCCAAGCCAGACCCTCGTTTAGTTCCTCGAAAGCCGTATCTCCGCCACCCACTTCCCTCTGTGCCTTTGCCTCACCCCCGTGAACAGCTTCATCATTGGCTGCTGCTGCCTAATTGGTGTAACAACTGTGACTTTTACACCGTAATTAAACTTATTTTGTGGTGTGTCTAATATTCCAAATTTTTATAATTTGGCATGGTTGGAATCCTTGTTTTGTTGGCTTTCCAACACTTTTTACGGATCATGAATCGGATAAGTATCGATCAAGTTATAGCCGTTTTTATGTTTTGTGCGCAGCTGGCCTAGGAAAATAAAACAAACTGCCCAGCGGTGACTACTTGAAAGTAGTCACCAGTCCAGAGGTGGCTACTTGAAAGTAATCGTCTCCCCTCTGACGGCTCATTTTAAGTAGCCGTCGGGCACCTGCGCGCAGAAGTGCAGAAATTTAGGGATTTGATAGAACTGCCGAATATTTGATTATTTTCTTCAGGGGCAAGTCTATGCACGTGTTTTCCCCTATAAATAACCAACTTTGGATGCCCTAGGACCCCATTTGAAAACCTAATTCGAATCCTCTCTCTCTCTTATTTTATCAAACCCTAAAAGGAGTCTTTTGGGTGATTTTGAAAGGAAGTCCTTTGTGGATCAAGGTAGGTACCTTGTACTTCATTTTTTTTTTATGATATTAAGGTTTTAGTTGCTGTTAATCACCAATGATGGGTTCATCCCGAGGTCATTCAGATTCTTGTGTGTTTTTGGGTTTTCCTTCATCATTATTTCATGATTTTATGTGATATCGATTGATTTTGGATCTTGATGTTATAGAAAGCATGTTTAGGGATTTTAATGCCTTGTTTTGGGTACCACCTTGCATGAACCTGAACCTCATGTGTTTTCATTGCTGTTTTGATGAGTTTTATCACAGATCCTTGTAATCTATTTGTATACATATCAGATCGGTGGTTTTCAAGATTTTTCAGATGGATTACGTAAGCCTTTGATGCCAATTCATGGCTTTGAATTGATCTAGGGTTAGGAAGACATGATCTTCATATTGGATCTATTTATATCATGGATCTTGCTATCATTATGATGTTTTCTGGTTTACGTATTCAGATTTCAAGATTTTTGGTTCGAGTTTTGGTTGATTTAAATTGATATTTGAATAGAAATCATGCCTAGCTCTACACAAATCCACATGCATGATAGAAACATGTCTTAGGACACATTATCATCATTTAATCTACTATTATATAATATGGTAATATTACCTTGAGGTATGAAAGTATATGGTGTTAATATCACCATTTTTCAAATTTGTTTTATAGAGAGTTCATCGTTTTTCGATATTTTGATTTATCATCGAATCGATTATTTAGGGGATCAAACTTAAATGTTTTCAACGTGTTTTTATTTGTATTTCTTTATGAGAGAGAGTAGGTACAGGTTTATGAATGTTGGGTGGGAAGTCGGGGTCATTAGGGGCATATTTGCTGTTTTGGGTCTGTCGGGGGGTGGCTACTTGAAAGTAGCCGTCGGAGACCAGGCGGATAGGTTTGAGTAGCCGTCGGAAGCCTGACGGTTAAATTTGAGTAGCCTGCTGAGCTAGTCCTTTGGGTGATCTCTGATTTTATTAATCATTATGTTCCGTTTCAAATTTTGTTCATTGGTATGAATACCTTCAGGAGTAGTAGACTCTCGTTAGCTTCCTTGTTAGTCCGGTAGTCTTGCGTAGGACAGAAGGTGAGTGGATGTCTCTATCTATTTTGAAACCATAGTATATGTATACTTATTGGCATCATAAATATTTGCTCATATGGAAATCTATTGTATATGAGGCATATGAGCATGTCATATCATATAGGCTGATATTTTTATTTATGTATTACAGGTGTTGAATTTATGGAATTTATGAAACTGTTGCATGCATTATATTTGGAAATAAAATAAGTGGTTTGATCATGCATGCATCATATAGCTTGGGTGGCGCAGCCTAGGTGGCTCAGTCTAGGTGACTGCGGTTCAAAAGGGACCCAAGTCTAGGTGACTAGGTCTAGGTGATTATGTCTAGGTGACACGATTTCCAAAGTGAAATCCTTGTGGCTAGGTGCCTTGGAAGACGGGCATGCGTGTCCATTGCATTCATACGCATCATATGGTTGAGAAGATTCTTCACGAGATTTTGTATCAATCGAAAGAATTTCTATTATGCTATTGTGTATATTGGGATAACGTTTTTGGGTTTATTTTTATGCAATTGTTCCTTATAACATCTTTATAAACTCTTTATTTTGAAGTATATTATTAATGGGACACCAGTGTCCATTCATTGAGCGCGTGGTAGCTCATCCCTCTCTATTTCCCAACCTTTCAGAGTAGCGATTGACGGTCATCATTTTTGTTAAGGCGTGGAGGTCGAAGCTCGCGTTATCTATTTCCATTGCATCGTAGGTGTTTGAAATAGGCCTTTTCTTTGGCATGTAGTTTCCTGAGTCCTTCCAGCAAAAACAGAGGGTTATTATGTTTAAAATTTTTTATGTGGTTATTTCATCTGCGTTTAGGATGGATTATATTTAGATCCTGGCTATGCTTTACGATTGGAATGATTGAATAAAATGTTAGATGTTTTGTTTAAAGAAAGAAAAAAAATGTTTTCAATCAGAAGCTCCGTTTATTTATTGTGGATTCATGGTAGCGAACCAAATTCAACGCTTCAAACTGAAGTAATGAATTTGGGGCGTGACAGAGTGGTATCAAAGCCTGCGTTTTTCTTGTTAGGGCTAAGGACATAGGATAGAACTAATAGGTCTGCATTTCATATAGATCACGTTCTAACCGGGTGTTACTTCATGATAGGAGAAAACTTGAGATGGCAAGTAGTAGCAACACCTTGCGTCAGGATCTCCAAACCCTGACCAACCTTGTGGCCCAGACGATTCAGCACCAAAATAACATGGCGTTACGTCGACTAGGGGAGAATCAAGACCAACCCGAGCAGTTGGTGATGAGATTCAAGAAGATGGATCCGCCAATATTCCAAGGCGTTGGCATCGATCAACTGTCTCCGAAGCACTGGATCACTGAGCTTAAAGGGATCTTCAAGACCATGTTGCTGACTGACTGCCAGCGTATTCTCTTAGCAGCTCATCAACTGAGAGGGACTGCTATTCAATGGTGGAACGTCCATCAACAATCTCTGAACCATGGAATTGAGCAGATCACCTGGGACGAGTTCGTAGAGATGTTCTACAAGAGTACTTTCCTACGGCAGAGTATGATTGCATCGTTCAAGCATTTTTGGACCTTTGTCAGACTCATGACATGACGGTGGCTCAATATGAAGAGAAGTTCCTAGAGCTGTCATTTTTCACGCCACAGTACATTCAAGTAGAGAGCGAGAAGTGCCGTCGTTTTCAAGAAGGTCTAAGGAGCGACATTCGTCATAGACTATGTAATGTTTACACTAGAGTCTACAGTGTTTTTACCCCTTTAGTGATGATTTACACTGGAGATGGATTATATAATCCGTCTCTAGAAGACAGTATATATATATACTGTCTCCTGAGCACGGACTATATATACCCCACCCCCACAGAGAAACCCTAGAAACCCCATTTTCACCCCTTTTTTCTCCTCAAAAGGCCATTTTCACCCACTCAATCCGAAAATCACCCCCCAAATAGTTCATATACATTTCAATCAATTTCCAAAGACCATTTTTAATCCAAAAGTAAACATCAAAACCCTAAACAATTTCTTAAATTTATTTATTTGTTTTGATTTTATGTATAAATTTTTTGTGTTATTTTTTTTATTATTGACATGTTGAATGTGTGATGTTTTGTTAAATTAAATGTTAATTTTTTTTGTGTTTGGTTTATTTAGAATTTCCTATTTATCAAAATAGACTTTTAAAACATAAAAAAATATTTGAAAATTTTGATTGTCATATAAAAACTTTTTAAAAAATTAAAAGGCCTTAGGAAAAAATTCAAAGGTGTCTTAGGAAACATTTTAAAAAATTTGAAGGCTATTTAGGGAATATACTTTGTATGTGTTGCATGAATGTTATATTGTTTAATATACTTGTATGTGTTGGATGAATTTTTTATTATCAATTTAGAAATATATTTTCTAAGTTGAATAATTTATGGTTTAGATGGTAAAAAATCCTCCCATTATGTACTCTTTTAACGGAAGGATTGTTCAACGTGAAGATACTACATTTTATGAAGGTAGTGTCAGGAAAACCACCATCATACATAAGAGAATCTCTTATGTCGATTTGCTCTAAATGATGTACCATTTAACGGGGACCGATCCAAGTTGTTACAAATTGTTCATGAGTGCCGTGCATTCCACTCACGACGGAAAGAGTCTGGGTGCCCCTCTCGAAGATGATATGGGCGTGAAAGTGATTATAATATTGTACCCAAAGCACGTGCATGTGATTCAATTATGGTTAGAGAAGGAAGAGATCATACAAAGAGGTCATGGTGCGATGAAATATGATGCAGAAGATTCATATCCTTCCATTGTTCATGATCCATATCAACCTTCATCGTCATCATTTGTTCCGTGTACCCAAGAAGATTTGATTGATGCAACACCAACCAATGCCCATAGGAGTGTCTATATACCACATTTGTAAGTATTGTGTATTTAGAGGATGTTTTTGGTGGGTGTATTCATATGTGTAAGTATAGTGTGTTTACATTTATAGGTCCCCATTTCATGACATGGGTTGGGACGATATTTGTGAGGAAATTGAAGTAAACAATGAAGAAGAAGAAGATCAAGAAGGAGGAGAAGAAGAAGAGGAAGTGGGAGAAGATACAGAAGAAGAAGCAGAGGATCGTGAAGATCACTGGGTTGAAGGACCTGATACTGAGGAAGACCATGATTTGGAGACAGTTGCCATCCATGAATATAGTGTTCCTCATGACCTCATGGAGCAAGCGGTGGCAGAAAATGTCCATCCATGCATTTATGATATCGGATCTTCTTCGTGTAATGAACTTGAGGTTGGTCAGTTTTTCACGAATAAGAAGTCACTCATTAATGCTGTCCGAACCTGGAGCATAAAGAAATGTGTACAGTGTCATGTGGTGAAATCAAATGCAGAAAAATACGTCGTTCAGTGCATAAATGATGAATGTAATTGGAGATTATATGCGAGGAGGGTCGGTGGTTCAGAAACGTTCAAGATTTCAACTCTGAGAGTTCCTCATACATGCTTGGATCCTCTACTCAGTTCAAATCACAGACAATTAAATTCTGATTATATCTCACAGCTAATTATGCCAACGATTCGTCATAATTTAAGAATCAGTCCTACTGAGATAATGGACAGGATACGTGCTGATCATCACTACACAATTTCATATTCAAAGGCACACCGTGCCAAATGGAAGGCTATGGAGAGTGTCACGCCCCAGGGCGGCCGTCCCCGGGATGCGGCAAGGGTATATATGATATCAGCAGTCTATACAAGAGGTCAATAATATACTCAAAACAATATCAACACTGACAACACAAACAACAAAGAGGCTGACATAATATATACACAAATAGCGGAAGCTAAAAGACTGAGTCTGTAATTCAAAGACATATTACAGACTCGATACATAATCAACTGTCCTATGAGAGCCAATATATATACACGACATCCAAATATAATACAAACGCGTGCCCAAGCACGGAATACAATACATACAAGAAAAAGGGGGATGCTGAATGGCCTCTCACACGAAGAACGTTACGCTGCTCCGCTACTGCTGACGTGCCTCGGGGAGCTCCTCCTGCGGATCCGACTCAGATATCACTGGAGAAAAATATATGCGAGGGGTGAGCCACACGCTCAGTGAATAGCACAACCCATGCATCACAATTCATATTAACCTCAAATCATTCATAGCCTCTAAGTGGCAACAACTACACAAACCAGTGGGTCGCTCATCGCCAACCCACTACACCCTCACCCTCACCCTCAAACTGGTGACATGGTCTCTTGGGACTGACTAGGCTGTTAATCACCCTCGGTCCACCGATAGTCCCTCCACTCCGAAGCTCGCCTGGTCTACTCCCACGATTCAGCACAGTCCGAAACCAAATCAGGAGGTGCCTACTGATGGGAGCCCTCTGTCAGGACGGCCTGTCTAACGCTGAGGAGTCCCTACACGGATCCAACGGAGAGAAGAGAAACAGCCTACCCACGGATACGATCCACTTGGATCCGCCGACACCGATCTCAACTCTACAAATGTCATGAATTCTTCAGAATTCCTCCAGGGCGCATAACTAAGATGCGGGGAAGCATATATTATAACCACAAGGTTATAATATTCTCTAAGGCATGCTAATTACAAAACTCACATTTGATTTAATTAAATTAAACTAGGTGGGAGACATGCACAGATCGAGGCAAGGTGTCTAGGCATGCATGGGCCTCTATACATGATGTAAGGTTGCATAAACCTAGCATACAAGTCTAAGGTGGCATGGATACATCATATTAATCAATATAAGGGTGCATATCCCTAGCATACAAGTCTAAGGTGGCATGGATACATCATATTAATCAATATAAGGGTACATATCCCTAGCATGCAAGTCTAAGATGGCATGGATACAACATAATATTCATGCAAGACATAGTTTACATTCAATACTAGCTAATATGCAACTATGATGCCCCACGGGAGGGCAATGCACGACTACGTGCATCGAACACCTCCCTACTGGGTTGGATTGTCCCATTCACCAATACTCGGGTTGTTGCGTGACCGCTAGTCGAGATCTGCAAGACATGGGAATCAAAATGGTGAGTATAATACACAAATACGCCAAAAATATGATAAAATACCCCACACTCGGACAAGCATGCATACGGGCCCGTACGCACACGAGTCCGAGTGCCCTTTCACACTCCCGCACTGCCGGGCAGCCATGCGCACGGCCACCCGCACGCACACGCATGGGTGCGCACGCATGCGCGCACCCCCGCACCCCGGGCGCACTGCCGTGCCCCAGCCCGAGCACCCAGGCGCGCTGCTGCGCCCCTGCCCGCACGCCCAGACACGCTGCCGCGCGTGCGCGCACACTCGCGTGCGCCCGCGCGCACCGCCCATCCAGCCCTGGGTGCACCCGCGCGCACTGCGCCCCAGCGCAGCACCTCGCGCGCACACCCGCACGCATTGCGCCCCAGCGCAGTACCCCGGCGCGCACCCCGGGCGCACGCTCGCTCACCCCGTGCGCACCGCGCTCCTGCGCAGCACCCGCACGCACGCCCGCGTGCACGCCCGCGCGCATGCGCCAGCTCTCCCGACTGCGTGCCTGCCCTTCCTGCGCTTGCCTGCGCGCACAGGCCCGCGCGCACGCGCAGGGCTGATCCCGCACGCGCACCCGAGCCATCCCAAACCCCCAACAGCCCCCAACTGTTATATATGTGTCACTTTTAGCCTTCTGGTAACCATTGGAACATTCTGGTAGTTTTTCAGCTTTTTCATTTTTCGATCGGAACCGCTAAAATTTTGGACTGTTAGCTATCATCCTGAGTTTGAGGACTCCGATTGAAAATCTAACTGCATATTATGTGTCCTGGTGCCATTCCAAGCCACTCACGAAAATTTCATCGAATTCCGGTAACGTTTCAGAATTTCACAGTTCCGAAGCGTATCCGGGTTTTGACCGAGCGAGAAGTCATTGGGAGACTTGACTTGGTCAAGGTGGGCCCATGACTTGGTCAAATTGATTTGGCTTTTAGTGTGGTTGGGTTGACTAGGGTCAAACCTCACTTAAACCTAATCTAACCTAGCTTAACCTAATCTAATTTCAAGTTAAGTGGGTGTGAGAGTGTGTGGTGGGTGTGTGAGCATAAATAAATCCCATGACTACAAACAGCCCCTCCTATTCATCATCTTCTCCAAAATTTCTCTCTCTCTCCCTCTCTTTAATCCCCCCTTTTGACCTAGTTCAAGTGGTGGAAATCAAAAACCCTAAGAAGAGAAAAGATAGGTATTGTCCCGATCTATCTTCCGGTGGTCTCGGATTCGAGTTCCCTCTTGTGTGACCCCTTCTCATGGTCTCTTTTCTCCTCTGATTTCAGCCCTCTTAGGCTGAGTTGAAGGCTTGGTGGTGGTGGCCTTGGTGGTGGTATTTTCGGTGCGCGAAAAGCACCCGAGCTCCTTCCCTTCCCTTCCTCTCCTTTGGGTGAGTTTCCTTTCCTTCCTTTCTTGTTTAGATGCATGTTTAGGAGGTGTTTTAGGGTATGTATGGCTTTCATGGTGGTTTTGGGTGGCTGTCGGTGGCTGTTGGTGGCGGTTGGGGTGGTTGAGGTCGACTCGGGTGCATGCGGGCTCAGCGGCGCGCGTAGGCAGGCAGGCGCAGGCAGGTGAGCTGCGGGCAGGCTCGCTGGGCGCCTGCTGTCGGGCTCGCTGGGCACGTGCGGTCGGGCGCTCTGGACGCAGTGCACGGCGTGCGCGAGGAGAGCTACGCAGGGGCGGGTGGTGTGCGGGTGCTACGCAGGGGGCGCAGTGCGCGCAGGGTGAGCGGGGAGTACATGCGGGGCATTGCGCTGGGGCGCAGTGCGGGCGGGTGTGCGCGCGAGGCGCTGCGCTGGGGGGCAGTGCGCGCGGGTGCACCCGGGGGGCTGGACGCGCGGTGCGCGCGGGCACGCGCGAGCGTGCGCGCAGCGTGCGGCGGGTCTGGGCGTGCAGGCTGGGCTCGGCAGCGTGTCCGGGCATGCGGGCAGGGGGCTCGGCAGTGCGTCTGGGCGCGCGGGCTGGGGCGCGGCTGTGCGCCTGGGGCGGGTGGCCGTGCGGATGGTTGCCCAGGGGTTCGGGAGTGAGTCGGAGTGCTCGGACTTGCGTCCGTACAGGCCGTATGTACGCTTGTCCGAGTGTTGGGTATTTTTAGTGTATTTTGTATGTATTGGTGTATTTTATTCACCGAGTTGATTACCCTGTCTTGCAGATCTTGACGGACGGTCACGCGACGACCCGGGTATTGGTGAGTGGGATAATCCAACCCAGTAGGGAGGCGCTATATGCACTTGGGCGTATACCGTCCTCCCCTGGGGCACCATAGTTTAATATTAACTTGTATAATATGTAATCTATGCAAGCATGATTAATATGTAGTATGCATGCTACCCTAGACCGTGTATGTTAGGGACTTGCACCCTTAGGATATGTGTAAGAGCCATGCTTCCTGACTCCATATTTTCATGCTAGCAAAGGCTCGACCTATGCATGTGTCCTATTAGTTTAATTTATTAATTTAAATGTGAACTTATGGTATTTTAAGCATGCCTTAGGGAATATTATAAGGGGCCTTGCAAGGTCAGCGTGAGACCCGGGTTAGGGTACTTCGTGTTCCTTGTTTGATTATCAGGATATCCTATATCGGGACCTCACGGTGCCCTCCCAAGGTTTCTTTTCTCAATAATATTATAACCTCGTTATTATTATATATGTCTCCCCGCATCTTAGTTATGCGCCCTGGAGGAATTCTCAAGAATTCATGACATTTATAAGTTGAGATCGGTGTTGGCGGATCCGAGTGGATCGTATGCGTGTGGATAGGCTGTTTCTTTTCCCTTCGTTGGATCCGTATAGAGACTGCCCCAACGTTAGACATGCCTTCCTGACAGAGGGCTCCCATCAGTAGGCACCTCCTGATTTGGGTTCGGACTGTGCTGAATTGTGGGAGAAGACCAGGCGGCCTACGGAGTGGAGGAGAGACTATCGGTGGACCAAGGGTGATTAACAGCCTAGTCAGTCCCAATATCCTATGTCACCTATTGGAGGGTGAGGGTGAGGGTGTGGTGGGTCGGCGATGTTGCGACCCACTGGATTTGTGTATTTCCTGCCACTTAGAGGCTTTGATTTAATTGTGGTTAATATAAATTGTGATGCATGGGTTGTGCTATTCACTGAGCGTGTGGCTCACCCCTCGCATAATTTTTCTCCAGTTATCACTGAGTCGGACTTGAAGGAGGAGCTCCCCGAGGGACCTCATCAGTAGCGGAGCAGCGCCACGTCCCGCGAGTGTTAGAGGCCATCAGCATCCTTCCTTTTGATTGTATGTATTATATTTCCGTGCTTGGGCACCATTTGTATATTATATTTGGATGTATTCGTGTATATTGGCTCTCACAGGACAGTTGATTATGTATCGAGTCTATAGTATATTTTTGAATTACAGACTCAATCTTTTAGCTTCCGCTATCTGTGTATATATCATGTCAGCCTTGCTTTCGTCTGTGTTGTCATTTTAGTTGTTGTTTAGAGTATTTTATTGATCTCCTGTATAGACTGCTGATATCATGTATACACTTGCCGCGACCCGGGGACAGCCGCCCTGGGGCGTGACACCAACAGCCCCCCCCCTGTTATATATGTGTCACTTTTTGGCCTGCTGGTAACCATTGGAGCATTTTGGCAGTTTTTGAGTTTTTTCGTTTTTCGATCGGAACCGCTAAAAATTTGGACTGTTAGCTATCGTCCTGTGTTTGAGGACTCCGATTGAAAATCTAACTGCATATTATGTGTCCTGGTGCCATTCTAAGCCACTCATGAAAATTTCATCGAATTCCGGTAACGTTTCTGAAATTTTGCAGTTCCGGGGCGTATCCGGGTTTTGACCGAGCGAGAAGTCATTGGGAGAGTTGACTCGGTCAAAGTGGGCCCATGACTTGGTCAACCCTTTTTGTCTTTTTGTGTGGTTGGGTTGACCTAAGTCAAATCCCACTTAAAACCCTTAATCCTCACCTAATCTAGCCCTTAAGCCTAATTAAACTTGATTAGCCCTAATTTTAAGTGAGTTGGCTATTTAATGAAAGCTAAAAAGTGGTATTACACTATTCATCATCTTCCCAAAAAGCTTTTCTCTCTCCCCCTCTCTCTTTTTCAAGCTTTTGAGCCCCTTGGAGTGCCCAAAGCTTAAAACCTAAAACCTAGAAAGTGTAGATCCGGTCCCGATCTACACCCCGGTGCTTTCAAATTAGAATTCCGGTGAGTTTTGCCCCTCCATCCGCCCTCTCTTCTCCTCAGATCCGAGCCATTTCGGAGGTGGGAAGGGGTCTTGGTGGTGGAGACCCTTGGAGAGGCATTTCGGTGCGAGAAGAGCTTCCGGATCCCTTCTTTTCCTCTCCTTGCTTTGGGTAAGCTCCCCTTCCTTGCTTTTTCTTGTTTAGATGCATGTTAGGGGAGGTTTTGGGTGTGTGGAGGGCGGCTGGTGGCTGCCGGTGGTGGTTGGGGGTGGTCGGAGGACATTGGTGGCCGGTGGTTGGTGTAGGGGTGCTCGGACAGGGTGGTGGTCTGTCCCGGGCAGGATGGCAGCAGGTGCACAGGCAGGCGCACAGCCAGGCAGCAGCAGGCGTGCAGCGGCTAGGCGCGCGCGCGCGGACGTGCGCGCGGACGTACGCGGGGCGTGCGCTCGGGTTGCGCTGGGCGTGCTGGTTGCTGGTGTGCCGGGTGTGCTGGGCGCGCGTGGAGGGCGCTGTGCTGGGGCGCAGTGAGCGCGGGTGCACCCGGGAGGGGCTGGTCGAGCGGCTGGTGCGAGGAGCTGGTCGAGCGACTGGTGCGGAGAGCTGTGCGAGCGGATGATGCGCGCGGAGTGCGCGCGGGGCGAGGTAGGGGAGGTGCACGCGGGGTGCGCGCGGGGCGAGGCGCTGGGCGCGCGGGGCGTGCGGTGTGCTCGCTGGCCAGCGCGGGGTGTGCGGGCTGCTGCGCTGGGGCGCAGCGGGCGCGCGGTACACCCGGGGAGATCGGCTGCATGTCCAGGCGGCGGGCAGGGGCCCGGCGGTGCGCCTGGGTGCACGGGCTGAGGCGCGGCGGTGCATCCGGGGGCGGGTGGCCGTGCGGGTGGTTGCCGGGGGTGCGGGAGTGAGTCGGGGTGCTCGAGCTAGCGTGCGTAAGGGGCGTATGCACGTTTGCCCGAGTGTTGGGTGTTTATGTGTATGTTTTTGTGTATTTTGTGGTAATTGTGGATTTTACTCACCAAGTTGATACCCTGTCTTGCAGATCTTGACGGACGGTCGCACGACAAGCCGAATTCCGGTGAGTGGGACAATCCAACCCAGTTGGGAGGCGCTATACGCACTTGGGCGTATATCGTCCTCCCCTGGGGCACCATAGAGTAATATTAACCTGTTTATTATGTAATCCATGCAGCATGATTGATATGTAGTATGCATGCTACCCTAGACTGATGATGTTAGGGACTTGCACCCTTAGGTTGTGTAAGAGCCATGCATCTTGCCCCCTTTGTTATCATGCTAGGAAAGCCTCGGCCTTTGTATGCTCCTATTAGTTTAACTTGTTAAATTAAATGCAACTGGTTATAATATTGCATGCCTTAGGGAATATTAAGGGGCCTTGCGAGGTCAACATTGAGACCCGGGCTAGGGTGCTCCGTGTTCCTTGTTTAGTTGTCGGGACGTCCTATATCGGGACCTCCTGTTGCCCTCCCAAGGTTTCTTTTCCCGTCTATATTAATGCATGTTCCCCGCATCTTGGTTATGCGCCCTGGAGGAATTCTGATGAATTCAAGACACTAGAGTTGTAGAGATGGGTTGTCAGCGGATCCGAGTGGATCATATGCGTGTGGGTAGGCTGTTTCTCTCCCCTTCGTTGGATCCGTGTAGGGACTCCTCAGCATAGAAAGACTATCCTGATAGAGGGCTCCCATCAGTAGGCACCTCCTGATCTTGGACTCGGACTGTGCTGAACGTGGGAGTAGACCAGGCGCTAGCAGGCTATCCTGACAGAGGGCTCCCATCAGTAGGCACCTCCTGATCTTGGACTCGGACTGTGCTGAATGTGGGAGTAGACCAGGTAAGCTACGGTGTGGAGGAGAGACTATCGGTGGACCAAGGGTGATTAACAGCCTAGTCAGTCCCAATATCCTATGTCACCTATTGAGGGGTGAGGGTGAGGGTGTATGGATGATTATCAGTCCCAATATCCTATGTCACCTATTGAGGGGTGAGGGTGAGGGTGTGGTGGGTCGGCGAAGTACGAACTACTGGGTTTTATGTTGTTATGCCACTTTGAGGCTGGTTGATGATTAATTGCGGTTAATATAGCTGTGATGCATGGTTTGTGCTGTTCACTGAGCGTGTGGCTCACCCCTCGCATAAGACTTTTTCCAGTGATTACTGGGGAGGACTTGAAGGAGGAGCTCCCTGAGCGACTACACCAGTAGCGGAGTAGCGCTACGTCCCGCGGGTTGAGGCCATCAGCATCCTTCCTTTTATTGTATGTATATATTTTTGTGCTTGGGCACCCAGTTGTGTATGTTTAGATGTATGTGTGTGTATTGGCTCTCACAGGACATTTGATTTGTATCGAGTCTGTAGTATGTTTTGGATTACAGACTCAGTCTTTTAGCTTCCGCATCTGTGTATATATTATGTCAGCCTTCCTTGATCTGTGTTGTTGTCATTTTAGTTGTTGTTAGAGTGATTTATTGATTTCCCTGTTTAGACTGCTGATATCTTATATACACTTATCGCGTCCCAGGGACGGCCGCCCTGGGGCTTGACAAACCCCCCAACAGCCATGCATACCATGCATACTCAAAAACACATCCTCATCAAGCATCTACACAAGAAAAGGAAGGAAAGAAAGCTCACCCAAGGAGAGGAAGGGAAGGGGAGGAAACTTCGGGTGCTCTTCACGCACCGATTTGCCACCACCAAGACCACCACCACCAAGCCCTCTTCTCAGCCAAAGAGGGGCTGAAAACAAAGGAGAAGAGGTGCCATGAGAGGAGGAAAAACAAAGGGAAATGGAAATCTAACACCATGGAAAGATAGATCGGGTCCTCACCTTCCTTTTCTCCTTCTAGGGTTTTCTTGTTCAATCACTCTAGCTAGATCAAATAGGGGTTTTAAAGAGAAGGTGAGAGAGCATGAGAGAGTTGGAGAAGAAGATGAATAGGGGGTGCTCCTATTTGTGGGTGTGGACTTCACTAAGTCACACACACACACCACACACACACTCACACACTCACCACTTACACTTAGGGGAAAAAAAATTAGGTTAAGCTAGATTTAGTTAGGTTTAAGTGCACTTTGACCCTAGTCAACCCAACTACACTTGAAAACAAACCCACATTGACCAAGTCATGGGCCCACATTGACCAAGTCAAGTCTCCCAATGACTTTTCTCTTGGTCAAAACCTGGATATGATTCGGAACTGCGAAATTCTGAAACGTTACCGGAATTCGATGAAATTTTCGTGAGTGGCTTGAAATGGCACCAGGACACATAATATGCAGTTAGATTTTTCAATCGGAGTCCTCAAGCTCAGGATGATAGCTAAAAGTCCAAAATTTTAGCGGTTCCGATCGAAAAAAGAAAAAGTTGAAAAACTGCCAGAATCCTCCAATGGTAACCAGAAGGATAAAAGTGACACATATATAACATTCTTCCCCCCTTAGGAAATTTTGTTCTCAAAATAAATACAAGAACATCTAGGAAGGGAAAAGATGCGGATACGCGTCACGCATGGCGTCCTCGAGCTCCCAAGTGGCCTCGGCACCGGAACGGTGCTGCCATCGCACCTTGACCAGATGGACGGTCTTGGTGCGGAGCCTCTTCTTGCGGCGGTGCAGGATCTCAATCTGCTGCTCCACGAATGACAAGTCCAGCTCGAAGACGAGCGGCTCGAACGGGATGATGTGAGCAGGATCGTGGACGTAACGCCTCAGCTGCGAGACATGGAAGACGTCATGGGCCTGAGCCAACTGTGGGGGCAGAGCTATGCGGTAGGCCACCTCCCCAACTCGCTCGAGGATGAGGAACGGCCCAATGAAACGCGGACTCAGCTTGCCCTGCACGCTGAAACGGAAGATGCCCTTCATCGGGGACACCTTCAGGAAGACATGGTCACCAACCTCGAAGGCGAGCTCACGGCGACTCGGATACGCTCGTGAATCGTCTTGACCATCTCTGAGGTCTGGTGGATGATCTCTGGTCCCTCCAACTAGCGCTCTCCGACCTCGTCCCAACACAAGGGGGACCTGCAGCTGCGGCCATAGAGCGCCTCGTATGGAGCCATCCTGATACTCGAGTGGTAGCTGTTGTTGTAGGCAAACTCCACCAGCGGAAGGTGCCTCTCCCAACTGCCCCCAAAATCGAGAACGCAAGCTCGCAGCATGTCCTCTAAGGTCTGAATCGTCCTCTCTGACTGGCCGTCCGTCTGCGGATGAAACGCTATACTGAAGTGGAGGTTCGTACCAAGGGCGTGCTGGAGGCTACGCCAGAACCTCGAAGTAAATCGCGCGTCTCGATCAGAAATGATGCTGACGGGAGTGCCATGGAGACGAACAATCTCGGAGATGAACAACTGCGCCAGGGTGTCCAGAGAATCGTTGAGTTGGATGGGGAGGAAATGAGAGGACTTAGTCAGTCAGTCGACGATTACCCAGATGGCATCGTGACCCGAACGTGACCTCGGCAAACCCAAAACGAAGTCCATGGTGATCTGCTCCCACTTCCACTGAGGGATCTCAATGGATTGCAGCTTCCCCGCAGGACGCTGATGCTCCGACTTCACCTGCTGGCATACCAAGCAACGGGCAACGAAACGGGCAATATCCGTCTTCATCCCGCGCCACCAGTAGCCACGACGAAGGCCCCTGTACATCTTCGTGCCACCAGGATGCACTGTGTACCTCGAACGATGGGCCTCGTCCAAGATCTTCTGCTTCAGCTCTGCGTCGTCAGGAATGCATACTCGGCCTCTGAACCGCAGGATCCCGTCCCCGCGAATCTGGTAGTCCGGACGCTCGCCCCGGGCGACGCCTTCAGAGAGGACTAGAAAGTGAGGATCCTGTCCCTGAGCCGTGCGGATCTCGTCGAGAAGAACGGGCTGCACCACTAGCCTGGCCAAAAAGCTACCCGTAGGAGTCTCTCGAATGCTGATCTAGCAAGCGGCCTCCTCCAGAAGCCTCCAATGATGTACAGCCAAGTGGGCGGCCATGCCCAAGGGCTGCCTGCTGAGAGCATCCGCCACGACATTCGCCTTACCCGGATGGTAAGCGATGTCACAATCATAGTCCTTCAGGAACTCGACCCAACGTCTCTGATGCCTAATGAGCTCTGGCTGGGACTGCAAATAAGTCAAGCTCTTCTGATCAGTAAAGAGCTCGAACTCCTCGCCATAGAGGTAGTGCCTCCACATCTTCAGCGCAAAGATGATCGCTGCCAACTCAAGGTCGTGGGTGGGGTAATTCTGCTCATGGGGCTTCAACTGACGCGACGCGTAAGCCACAACCTTACCGTGCTGCATCAGGACACAACCCACACCCAACCGCGATGCATCGGAGTAAACTGTGAACCCACCACTCCCAGACGGAAGGGTAAGAACTGGCGCTGAGGTGAGCCTTCGCTTCAACTCCTGGAAGCTCTCCTCGCAAGACGGGGACCACTCGAACCGGACATCCTTCCGAGTGAGGCGGGTAAGAGGTACAGCTATCTTCGAGAAACCCTCGACAAACCTCCAGCAATAACCCGCCAAGCCCAGGAAGCTCCGAATCTCTGAGGGGTTCGACGGTCGACGCTAATTCGACACGGCGAGCGTCTTGTCCGGGTCCACAGATATGCCCTCACCGAAAATCACGTGGCCCAGAAAGGCCATACGCTCCAACCAAAACTCGCACTTAATCCACCATCAATTTGATGCTTCCAAGGTATTCCTTGACTGGGAAAAGAAACCTTGGGAGGGCACCATGAGGTCCCGATATAGGATATCCCGACAACCAAACAAGGAACACGGAGTACCCTAGCCCGGGTCTCAACGCTGACCTCGCAAGGCCCCTTAATCCAGAGAAGGAAGACTAGAAGAAGACATCACCCTTAATGAACACTACTAACTCTACTAGGAACTCATGCTCCGCAATCGCCACGGTACACCCTTGGGAATGTCCACCGATCGGGTAGCCCACCAATCTGCGGCGCTACCCTTCAGCATAAAGGTGGCCAGGGAGACACGCTGGCGATCGGTGCAGTGCATGGTCGAGAAGATCTTGTCCACCTCCATCAACCATCTCTCAGGGGCAAGGGGATCCGCCGTCTGTCCGTGGAACTCGGGAGGGTGGAGCTTCAGAAAAGCTATGAGACCACTCTGGTGCACTAGCGCTACAGCCTCTAGCTCCACCTCCCTCTCCAGGGGATCCTGAACTCTCACCGCTGGAATCACCATGGGAGCAGGGGGTACATCGGGTACCATAGGCGGATCTGCCACCAAGGGGACCTGTGGAACTGCATCACGGGCCGCCCTCAGCTCCTGAATCTCTCTAGCCTGCTCAGCTAACGCCCTCGTCTGGGCCTCTAATGCTCTCGTCTGAGTCTCCACCAAATCTGCTATCCGAGCGTAAGCACGCTCCCATGCAGGAGGCTCCTGCGCCAATCCTGACCCCACAGCCGAGGACTCTCCAATAGCATCCTCACCTCTGCTAGGTCCGAGAACCTCCAAAGGTCGAGAGGGACCACGTCCACGCATTCTTCTGCGATGAGGCATATCAGCAACCTAAGAAAACCAGACACTAGGATCAAAATACTCATATAGAAATCCTAGGACTCATCGCTACAAAAAAAGACCATTGGCTCTAACAGGACCAGGCTCTGATACCAACTTTTGTCACGCCCCAGGGCGGCCGTCCCCGGGACGCGGCAAGGGTATATATGATATCAGCAGTCTATACAAGAGGTCAATAATATACTCAAAACAATATCAACACTGACAACACAGACAACAAAGAGGCTGACATAATATATACACAAATAGCGGAAGCTAAAAGACTGAGTCTGTAATTCAAAGACATATTACAAACTCGATACATAATCAACTGTCCTGTGAGAGCCAATATATATACACGACATCCAAATATAATACAAACGTGTGCCCAAGCACGGAATACAATACATACAATGAAAGGGGGATGCTGAATGGCCTCTCGCACGCAGAATGTGACGCTGCTCCGCTACTGCTGACGTGCCTCGGGGAGCTCCTCCTTCAGATCCGACTCAGATATCACTGGAGAAAAATATATGTGAGGGGTGAGCCACACGCTCAGTGAATAGCACAACCCATGCATCACAATTCATATTAACCTCAAATCATTCATAGCCTCTAAGTGGCAACAACTACACAAACCAGTGGGTCGCTCATCGCCAACCCACTACACCCTCACCCTCACCCTCAAACTGGTGACATGGTCTCTTGGGACTAACTAGGCTGTTAATCACCCTTGGTCCACCGGTAGTCCCTCCTCCACTCCGTAGCTCGCCTGGTCTACTCCCACGATTCAGCACAGTCCGAAACCAAATCAGGAGGTGCCTACTGATGGGAGCCCTCTGTCAGGACGGCCTGTCTAACACTGAGGAGTCCCTACACGGATCCAACGAAGGGAAGAGAAACAGCCTACCCACACGGATACGATCCACTTGGATCCACCGACACCGATCTCAACTCTACAAATGTCATGAATTCTTCAGAATTCCTCCAGGGCGCATAACTAAGATGCGGGGAAGCATATATTATAACCACAAGGTTATAATATTCTCTAAGGCATGCTAATTACAAAACTCACATTTGATTTAATTAAATTAAACTAGGTGCGAGACATGCACAGATCGGGGCAAGGTGTCTAGGCATGCATGGGCCTCTATACATGAT
This sequence comes from Acorus gramineus, assembly GCA_030737835.1. Lineage (NCBI taxonomy): Eukaryota > Viridiplantae > Streptophyta > Magnoliopsida > Acorales > Acoraceae > Acorus > Acorus gramineus. The sequence continues at coordinate 1,615,160 of JAUJYN010000031.1, read as the reverse complement.
GTAAGGGTGCATAAACCTAGCATACAAATCTAAAGTGGCATGGATACATCATATTAATCAATATAAGGGTGCATATCCCTAGCATGCAAGTCTAAAGTGGCATGGATACATCATATTAATCAATATAACGGTGCATATCCCTAGCATGCAAGTCTAAGATGGCATGGATACAACAAAATATTCATGCAAGGCATAGTTTACATTCAATACTAGCTAATATGCAACTATGGTGCCCCAGGGGAGGGCAATGCACGCCTACGTGCATCGAACGCCTCCCTACTGGGTTGGATTGTCCCACTCACCAATCCCTGGGTCGTCGCGTGACCGCTAGTCGAGATCTACAAGACATGGGAATCAAAATGGTGAGTATAATACACAAATACGCCAAAAATACTATAAAACACCCCACACTCGGACAAGCATGCATACAGTCCCGTACGCACGCGAGTCCGAGTGCCCCGACACACTCCCGCACCGCCGGGCAGCCATGCGAACGGCCACCCGCACACACACGCACGTCGCCCCAGGCCAGCACCTCGCGCGCACTACGCCCCAGGGCAGCACCTCGCACGCACACCCGCACGCACTGCGCCCCAGCGCAGTACCTCGCGCGCACCTCGGGCGCACGCTCGCTCGCCCCGCGCGCACTGCGCCCCCTGCGCAGCACCCGCACGCACGCCCGCGCGCATGCGCCAGCTCGCCCGACTGCGTGCCTGCCCTGCCTGCGCGCACAGGCCCGCACGCACCCGCAGGGATGATCCCGCACGCGCACCCGAGCCATCCCAAACCCCCAACAGCCCCCCCCCCACCCCCCCAACACCATGCATGCCATGCATACCCAAAAACACATCCTAATCAAGCATCTACACAAGAAAAGGAAGGAAAGAGAGCTCACCCAAGGAGAGGAAGGGAAGGGGAGGAAACTTCGGGTGCCCTTCGCGCACTGATTTGCCACCACCAAGACCACCACCACCAAGCCCTCTTCTCAGCCAAGGAGGGGCTGAAAACAGAGGAGAAGAGGTGCCATGAGAGGAGGAAAAACAAAGGGAAATGGAAATCTAACACCATGGAAAGATAGATCGGGTCCTCACCTTCCTTTTCTCCTTCTAGGGTTTTCTTGTTCAACCACTCTAGCTAGATCAAATGGGGGTGTTTAAAGAGAGGATGAGAGAGCTTGAGAGAGCTTTTGAGAAGAAGATGAATAGGGGGTGCTCCTATTTGTGGTCGTGGACTTCTTTAAGTCACCACACACACACCACACACACACTCACACACTCACCACTCACTTAGGGGAAAAAAAATTAGGTTAAGCTAGGTTTAGTTAGGTTTAAGTGCACTTTGACCACTTTGACCCTAGTCAACCCAACCACACTTGAAAACAAACCCAATTGACCAAGTCAAGGGTCAACATTGACCAAGTCAAGTCTCCCAATGACTTTTCGCTTGGTCAAAACCCGTATATGATTCGGTACTGCGAAATTCTGAAACGTTACCGGAATTCGATGAAATTTTCATGAGTGGCTTGAAATGGCACCAGGACACATAATATGCAGTTAGATTTTCAATCGGAGTCCTCAAGCTCAGGATGATAGCTAAAAGTCTAAAATTTTAGCGGTTCCGATCGAAACAGAAAAAGTTGAAAAACTGCCAGAATGCTCCAATGGTGACCAAAAGGATAAAAGTGACACATATAAAACAGAGAGGATATTTTGAAATTGGGAGGAGTCATATGTTGAGTTACCTCTATATGTTGATGCTCTGAGGAGGTTTAATCCAGGAACAAATGTGATATTCGAAGGGCCCTGTCATACAAGAGAATAACATGGGCAGACCAATCCAACAGTTTGAACGTGTTTATTAGGCATTCGGACCAGCCTTAGAGGCTTTCAAACATTGTCGTCCATTGGTTTGCATCGATGGAACACATCTATATGGAAAATATAAAGGAAATCTCATGATAGCCACTGCTTGCGATGCAGAAAATGGTTTGCTTCTGATAGCCTTTGCTATAGTTGAATCTGAGAACAGAAGCCGTTGGATCTTCTTCCTTTGGAACTTGTTCTTTTCTGTTGGTTGTATAAACAATGTGTGTGTCATATCTGATCGGTATTTGGGTATCATAGCAGGCATGAAAGCATTTAGGCATCAAATTACAGTTGATGGACATACGTGAGTGGCATGGACCCGTCGTTGATGATTTTCTGTATTTTCAGGGATCTCATAGGTCTCATCATGGATTTCAAGGCAAGGTATGAAAACTGATGTGTTTTTCTCTAATGTTATTCTTCATATATGAATTATTTTTCTTAATGTATAACTGCTTTCCTCAAACAGACCGACTCCTCCAAGTTCATGATCCACATGGTGGCATTGCGTCACTGGGTCATGGATCCACGCATCGAGCCATACGTGAGGGCATCGGGTTGTATTATTTGACACAGATGGGATATACCAGGTCAGATCATCGACTTCTACAAGCACTGACTAAGAGATGGAGACTAGAAACCAGCACATTTCATCTGCGACATGGCGAGATGACTATCACACTTTAGGATGTTGTTGTTTTGACTGGACTTTCTATTGATGGAAAGCCCGTGACCGGTATCTGTCACGCCCCAGGGCGGCCGTCCCCGGGACGCGGCAAGTGTATATATGATATCAGTAAACAGGAATCAATAACATACTCACACAACAACTAAAATGACAACACAGATAAAAGCAGGGCTGACATGATATATACACCAAATGCGGAAGCTAAAAGACTGAATCTGTAATCAAAACATACTACAGACTCGATACATAATCATATGTCCCGTGAGAGCCAACATGTCCATATATACACAAATACAATCCATACATAATCCAAACTAGGTGCCCAAGCACAGAATATATACATACAACAAAGAGAAGGATGCTGATGGCCTCAACTCGAGGGACGTGGCGCTACTCCGCTACTGGTGTAGTCGCTCGGGAAGCTCCTCCTTCAAATCCTCCTCGGTAATCACTGAAAAAGATTTTATGCGAGGGGTGAGCCACACGCTCAGTGAATAGCACAACCCATGCATACAGTTCATATTAACCACATTTAATCAAATCACTAGCCACAAAGTGGCATAAACATCACAAATCCGGGGGTTCGTCACATCGCCGAACCCCATACCCTCACCCTCACCCTCACCCCTCAATAGGTGACCAAGGATGTTGGGACTTAATAGGTTGATAATCATCCTTACACAATCCAGTGGGTCGCCGCATCGCCGGCCCACCATACCCTCACCCTCACCTCTCAACAGGTGACCTAGGCTCTTGGGACTGACTAGGCTGTTGGTCACTCTTGGTCCACCGATAGTCTCTCCCCACTCCGTAGGTCGTTTGGCCACTCCCACATTCAGCGCAGTCCTTCTACCAAATCAGGAGGCGCCTACTGATGGGAGCCCCTGCACGGGACAACCTTTCCAACGCCGGGGTAGTCTCTACACGGATCCAACGAAGGGAACAGAACAGCCTATCCATCGCATATGATCCACTCGGATCCGCTGACAGCACATCTCTACAACTCTAATGTCTTGAATTCATTCAGAATTCCACCAGCGCGCATAACCAAGATGCGGGGAAATAAATAAGACATAAATGGGGAAAAGAGACCTTGGGAGGGCAACCTGAGGTCCCGATGTAGGACACCCCGCCAACCAAACAAGGAACACGGAGTACCCTAACCCGGGTCTCAATGTTAACCTCGCAAGGCCCCCTTATATTCCCCAAAGCATGCTAATAAATATCACAGTTTGTATTTAAATAAATAAATCAAACTAATAGGACGCATGCATAGGTCAGGGCTTTCCTAGCATGATAGCGGGGTGACAGGATGCACGGCTCATGCACATATCCTAAGGGTGCAAGTCCCTAACATACAAGTCTAGGGTGGCATGCATTCTACACACACATCATGCTTACATGGATTTCAAAACAACAGTTAATACTAACTATGTGCCCTAGGGGAGGACGGTACACGCCCAAATGCATGTAGCGCCTCCCAAACTGGGTTGGGTTGTCCCACTCACCGGAAGTCGGGTCGTCGCGCGACCGTCCGTCGAGATCTGCAAGACAGGGTATCAACTGGTGAGTAAAAATCCACAAAATACTCAAAATACACAAATAAATACCCAAAATCCCAAAATCAACACCCAACACTCGGGCAAACGTGCATACGACCCGCACGCACGCTAGCCCGAGCACCCCGGCAACCACCCGCACCCCCGGCAACCACCCGCACGGCCACCCGACCCCCCGGGTGCACCGCCGCGCCTCAGCCCGCGCACCCAGCACACCGCCGGCCCCTGCCCGCCTGGACACGCCTACTCGGTCATCACCCCCAGCACTCCCAGCGCCTGCGCCCAGCACACTCGCGCGCCCAGCACGCCCAGCGCCCACGCACGCCCAGCACCCGCACGCCCAGCACACTCGCACCCAGCGCCTAGCACGCGCGCCCTGCTGGCCTCCAGCTCGCCCCGAGCGCACGCCCGCCCTCGCCCAGCCGGCTGCGCTGCCTGTGCTGCTGCCGCTGCTGCCTGTGCTGCCTGCTGCCCGAAACAGCAACTCCTCCATGCCCGAGCACCTCCACCACCCATCCGACGGCCTCCGACCGCCCCCAACCACCTCCGACAGCCTCCCACAGCCGCCGACCACCACCCAAACACAAAACCCCCCTCCTAACATGCATCTAAGCCAAAAAGAAGAGGAAAAGAAGCTCACCAAGGGGGAGGAAGAGGTGACCGGGTGCTCTCCGCGCACTGAAACGCCTCCCCAACGGTCTCTACCACCAAGACCAACTCTCACCTCCAATTTGGCTCGGATCTGAGGAGAAAAGAGGGCGGATGGGAGGGCTAGGTTGGCCGGAATTGGGATTTGAAAGCACCGGGGTGTAGATCCTGACCCGATCTACACTTCTTATGCTTTAGGTTTTTGGGTTTGAGGGCTCTAAGGGCCTCAAATGGGAGAAAAGGAGAGGGGAGAGAGAGAGAAAGCTTGGTAGGGATGATGAATAGTGCATCTCAAATTTTAGATCACCCTTTATATAGTAAGTCACTTAAAAACCCAGATACACCCCGGAACTGCGAAATTTTGGAAACGTTGCCAGAATTCGATGAAATTTTCATGAGTGGCTTAAAATGGCACCAGGACACATAATATGCAGTTAGATTTTCAATCGGAGTCCTCTAACTCAGGACGATAGCTAACAGTCCAAAATTTTGCGGTTACGATCGAAAAATGAAAAATTTCAAAAACTGCTAAAATGCTCCAATGGTTACCAACAAGCCAAAAGTGACACATATATAACATATCACAGACCACGATGATTAGGCCAGCGCTTGTGAGGAGATGTTAGGTGTTGGCCCCCTTGCAGATAAGATCAAGGGTGAAAGAATTTTTCTCTCGTGGCTTAAAGAAACCTTCAGCATCGTACCAGATGTTGAATTGGATGACGATATCCTTCAGGAGTATGCACGTACATATATTTTATTTGTGCTTGGATCAGCCATCTTCACTGATGGCATAGGAAATAAGATACATGCCTACTACCTTTATTTACTCAGAGATTTTGAGGATGTTGGCTGATATTCATGGGGTGCAGCTGCCTTGGCCCACTTGTATAGAGCGTTGTACAGGGGTAGTGTGCTTGGAGAGAGGATGTCGGTAGGATCTCATAGTTTTTATTCTCTGCTACAGGTAATATGAAAACCCTAATTTTCCTTCATTACATACTTTATTTTTTTTATCTGTGTTACTTCTGATTTTTTTTTCCGACACAGCTATGGTCGTGGGAGAGATTACACGTGAGACGACCGCCATTACATGATCCGGATTTTGTTCTTGGAGATCGACCTTTGAGAGCAAGGTAATGTCAATATTTTCATCTTCTTTTGTCAATTCATAGAAGATCATATTTCATTAAATTCCTTATTTCAGGTGGAAGGTGACTCAGAGGTTTGATGAAAATTCAAGTGTTTTGATATACTATAGGGCACAACTGGACTATCAGCTTCAGTCGCAGGTGACTATACAATTAGCCATATATTTCACACATGATATATTCTATGTTCATTGTGACACTAATTATAAATTTGGTTTTTGGTAGGTTATATGGCAGCCTTATGCTAGGACATATGAGACACTACCACCTGCATGTATGGATCATATGGAGTTGTGGATGGCTAGGGTCCCACTCATTTGCTTTGATATTGTGGAGATGCACGTGCCAGATCGAGTCGCACGTCAATTTGGATGGCATCAAGACATTCCATCTGATGTAGAGGACGTCGACCGGGTAAACAGATGAGGTAGACAGGATGTCATTGGATGGTTTTTCACCAGACTTATATCGAGCGTTGGGACCAACGCTTGGATCACATCCACCAATTCTCTCATACTCGGAGTTCGAGGAGATATATGGAGTGGTACTGGGAGAGAACAGTCAGACATATCACACCTCCACCACCCCAACAATACCATCCAATCTATGTCGCACCACATTCGGTAAGAATTTTAAACGCGTGTTACATTTTTAGAAAGTGATAAATGATTTTATAACAACTTATCATATTGAAACTTTTGTTAACAGGAGGTAGTTACACAGAACATTATTGAGGTGCTTGGAAGGGGGTTGGTCTTATACCCCAACTGCAATGAGTGGGGTCGTCTAATTGCTGTGGCACGTGACTATGCAGAGGTGATGATGGGAGACAGAGGTGTTAAGACTGTGTCACGTTTTAAAGGTCAAATATCATGTTTTATTTATTTTAATAGTTTGGGCATTCAGTTTCAAAATTTGACTGCATATTTGTTCTCTTGGTACTGGCATTGGCCTACCTATAAAATTTTGTCGTATTCTGACGTCTTTTTAGAAGTTATGCAGTTTCAATTGGTATTTGGATTTAATTTCATTAATGCCCAAGATGAAATAGTTTAAATATGATTTTATTATGGGATGCTTAATTTTGAGTTAGCTTCCATATAAAAGTGGAATTAGATCATCTAGATTTATGTAGCAAAAGTTATGGGTATTTTTCCAATAATACCCTGGGGATGAGAAAAGTCTGGCAGCAGCTTTGTTTGGTGTTTAGCTCATATTTTGGAATAGCTGGAGGTGTTATTGGATCTTGGCATAAACACAAACGTTGTAGATAATCGTCTTAGCTTTCCAACAGATTTTGAATTGTACAATTTGGAGCTAGAGTGTGGAAGTTTTGGCTGTTCTAGTCGAGGATGCATAGGTTTCTAAGGAAGGGCAATTTTGGTAATTTGGTGGATTTGTGAATTCCATTGAAATGCTAAGTCGGTGGGGGTGGCTGGTTATATTGAAACAGAGAGAGAGGTCGTCCGAGGCGATCTCACTGAGAAAGATGCAAAGGAATCAAAGTGGTGGAGTGTAGGAGGAGAAGGTAGTGTATGTGTTTGTGCTTGTGAAGCCCCAACCACCTCTTCTTCCTCTTCCTCCCAAAGGTCATTCTTTTCCCCCTTTTTTTTGGTGCTGTTTGTGTGTCTGTTTGTGCTGGGAAATGATGGCTGAATGTATGTGTGTTGTTTGTTGTGAGAAGGAGTGTGTGTAGGCCTGGTGGCATGTGATGGTGATGGTGATGGTGATGGTGATTGTGGAAGCCCTTATGTGTTCTCTTCTCCCAAGGTATCTTCACCTCCCCTTTGTGCCATGTAGGTGTTTGTGTTTATGCTTCAAAAAAGTATGAGTGTTTCTATTTAGTGTTTTGGGTGGTCAACAAGGATGTACAAGTCCTGTGGTATGTTTTTTTCTCCTTTCTTGTTGTTGGGGGTTTTGTGTTGTTGTAAGGCATATTTCTGTCTTATGAAAATCCTTATGAAATTAGTACCTAGAGGCATGTTATTAAGATCATGTCTTCATGTGATTTGATCATCCATGTGTCTAGATGCTATATATAAAATGTGGTGTCATTTGATTATCTTAGCTGTAAGTTATAGCCTGATGTTCATGGCCTGTCCAGATTCGCGTAGGAAATGACCTGTTTCTGAAACCATTTTATTGCTGGCATGTAGGGGCTAAATTAGGTTATAATGTCTTCACGGATTATAATCCCAACATATCAGAGAACATGTATGATTTATTTTAGAATTTATGGATGTGTATTTGGTGCTGTAGTGATCAAAGAGTAGGGCTGTTCACTGCAGATACACCAGTTTTACATGGTTATGTCAATGAGTTATTTATGCATGTTGTAGGTACTATTAAGAGTTGATATTTTCATAAAGTAGACTTCTTTATTTGTCAGGAAGCTTCATGTTTGATTTGAGCACCATTGGTAGTTGGATTTAAAAGTTATGACATTTTTCATGTGATTGTGTTGCCATGGGAATGCCACCCCACGCACTGTCCTGCGCCATAGATTGGGTGTATGAGTCATTTATTTGAGATGTGTTTGTCACATTGTTTATATATATTGTGTTGTGTCTTGCAGATCTCATAGACCGGACGCGCGACGATCCAAGTATCAGTGAGTGGTTCGATCCACCCTTTCAAGAAGCGCCCGATGCACATAGTTATGCATCGCGTACCCGTGGGGCACCCTAGTTATACTCAATCATGATTGGTAGATTGTATTGATATATTAGATCCATATTTGTTAGCATTAGGTGGTATTATATATATCATGAAGTATAGAGTATGGCATGCCATAGGTAATCTTTTGTAGTGTTAACTTCACATTAGTAAATGCTTAGTATGATTGTGTCATATTTAGCCATGGTATGACATTTATGCTAGCTTACTAGTAGGCCTAGGTTGAATTGTATAAAGTGTGTATATACATGGTTTATTCTTAGGTTATTTGAACATGTGATCCATATACCTCTAATGTGATAATTTTGCGTTCATTTAGTGGTTTGACCGTCACACTTATGTAGTAATATGCATGTTATTTACTGGTGATCTCTATATACTCCAATAGCGCACGTATACATGTACATATTAGCTAATATTGTGGTGTAAATTTTTAATGTGATATCAATTGTTCACTTGTTGAAAAATTCTATGTCGAATGAATTTTCTATTGCTTGAACACATATAATTTTGGAGTGCAAATTGTATTTATATCAGTTGAGCCATTTTAGGGAGTTGGGTATTGGTCATTGAACCCTGTTCCTTGTGAGAATGTAGTTAAGACTCATTCCTTTATGAAATTTTTGTTTGTTTGGTTTTTTGCCTTTACCTTGAACTTTAGATGAGTCTTATTTGCCTCTACTTGATATTGGATGAGTCATTATGTTAAATTATAGTGATGAAGTTTGTTTGTTTTTAGGAAATGTGATTTTCTTTCATTTCCTTGGAATATTCTATGAGGAGTGGTGAGCTTATATATCTCATAAGTTACTTAGCATTGTCATTCATTGATTACCCGCTTGTTTAGGGAATCCAATTCCATATGCTTGTACTTATTAATAGCTAATGAATGGGTCTCACTATTATCTTATGCATATAATGGAATCATGTGATTGATTTAGGAAATATGCAGTTCATTCTTGAATGCTAGGTTCCTTATATCTTCTTTTGAGATTAAATTTCTCCTGTGTTATACTATGCGCATCTTAGACTGATCAAACCTATCTATAATAGGTGAGTGCATGATCTTCTGTTGGTCATGCTTTATTATTTTTGTGCCTAAGAAAAGTAGTTAACAGCCCTGCATCCATGCGATGCACTTATATGGGATTTCAGGAGAATTCATTTATTGTATCAGTGTTCATTAACTGATAGCTATGATAGTATGTTTGGCCTATCTGTAATAGGCGCGCTTGGATGACCCGTCTTTAGGGTCATGCCTTATCATTGTTGAGTGCGAGAACTTAAATATTTTCCTGCGTCCGAGTGATGCGTCTCTATGGGAATTCAATTAGCATCGGTATGTGCTAACCAATAGTAGTTGATTCATAAAGATCGGATTGCTTGCGTGAAGTGTTTTCTCCCCATATCAGCGTGCATTGAAATTACCTAGTGTTTGAGCTATCCTAGATTGTGCCACCATATTATAGGAGGCCCAATGTGTATCTCATTACCCTTGTGGCTTCGTACCTATCTTGGAAGGCTGTCAGAAAGAGGGTTATCTGGGAAAGGGCTACCGGATGATATTGGTATTTTCTAATTGATAATAGTTGATCTACAAGGATCATCTTGAGAGCGTGGATTGCTTCTCCCCTATCTCGTATCCGTGTTGAAGCTACTCGGCTTTGGAGCTATCCTAGATTGTGCCACCACATCATAGGAGGCCCAATGTGTATTTCAATACCCTTGTGGCTTTGTACCTATCTTGGAAGGCTGTCAGGAAGAGAGCTACCCGGGGGAGGGCTATTGGAAGGTTAAGGGAGTTAGTGAGTTGATTTCTTTTCCAATAGTCCCATGTCACCCTAAGGGTGAAGGTGAGGATGAGGTTGGAGTGCTTCCTCCCGTATCATCGTGCATCGAAGCTTCCGAGCGTCGAAGATATCCCGGATGGTGCCACCACATCATAGGAGGCCCAATGTGTATTTCGATACCCTTGTGGCTTCGTACCTATCTTGGAAGGCCGCTAGGGAGAAGGCTATTGGATGATATCGCGGGCGTGGAGTACTGTTTCCCTACATCATCGTACGTTGAAGCTGTCCAGTATTGAATCTGTCTTGCGTTGTGCCACCGTATCGTTGGGAATGCCTAGAGTATGATGTGAATATCATACAAGGCCCAAGTACCGACTATGGATGGCCGCCAGGATGAGGACTACCCGGGAGAGGGCTACCAAATGATGCAAGGCATCGTAACGTATTATATCTCGATGCGGATAATCTTTGTAGCGTAATGCTAGTCTGTGATACTAAACGTCACTGTTAATGGATTAGTTGTTCCCCAAACCTCCCCTCCCCCCTACAGGGTGTGGGTGAGGTGAGGTGAGGTCGCATCCCCACGTGACATTTATCTGTTGGGGTTCTCCCGTCCATATCTTCCTTAGAAGAAAAATGTGCTAATATTATACTATATTTGTAGAACTTGGATTCTTGCCACTCACTGAGCTTGTAGCTCACATCTCGTGTATTGTTTATCCACCAAGGACTGGGTTGGCGTGGAGCTGAAGCATCCCTTTGGCGTGCTTCGTGCGTGAAGCGTTTCACCTTTCGGTTGGCGAGTGTGAGGCTGTCAGCAATCCTATTATTTCTTGTGTATGTATTAGTAATCGTGCGTGTTGCGCATATAGTTGTATTTGGACTAGACTCGGACTCTCACAAGACAGTGATTGTGTATTCGGGTCTGTAATAATGTTTTTGATTTACAGACTTATTTGTATATTATACTTCCGCATTTTTTTATTGGCTATCACTTCCCTGTTGCATTTTATTTGGAGTCATTATTGACCTCTTGTATATGACTCCTGATATTATATGATTTGTATGGTTCCGGGGACGGCCGCTCCAGGGCGTAACAAGGGGACAACCTTCGAGTACCTCCAGTGCGTCTACAGATGCTGATGATTCTGAGGATGTCGTAGATGATAGTTTCGCTCACACTGAATTCACAATTGATGAGTTCTTCAGTGATGTACGACTCGAGGTAGAAATCGATGAGCAGCCACAACAACCAGCCTCAGTTTTAGATCAAGCTCCAGAGATGACACTCCAGACATATATTCATGGACCACGTAGGGTTTGGTGTACTTCTACTACTGCCAGTTGAGGATTGGGCGAACAATTTACCACTCCGCCACAATCAGGTGTGCCATCCACAACAACTGACGTACCCTCTTCATCAGAACCTCTTGCTTCGAGAAAAGCTAAAAAGAAAGGATTTTTGAAAATATTTGGATGATTGTATTTATGGGATGTAAGACATTTTTATTATATTTATACATTTTCTTTTGTGTTTATTATATTTGTACATTTTCTTTTGTGTTTATTATATTTATGCATTTTAATTTGTGTTTAGAAACAGGAGTCAAGTGATTGTAATGGATTTATGAAAATATTTAAGACATGTTTATTATATTTATGCATTTTCAAGTAGGAATTTTCATACAGGTGAGAAAAAGTAGTTTGTACAAAAAAAAAAAGATTTACACTGGAGACGGTATATATATAATCCGTCTACAGGAGATGGATTATATATATACCGTCTCCTGGAGACGGATTATATATATATAATTTATCTTCAGTGTAAATCCCAAATAAGGGGGTCAAAACACCGGAGACGGATTATATATAATCCATCTCCAGTGTAAATCTCCACTGATGGAGTCGAAACACTAGATCTCCGACATAAAATTTCAACGAGACTAGTTTTTGCAAATATTAGGGTGGCGGGGCTATTTTTATAAATTTTTCAATTTTCAGGGGCTAAAAGTGCTAATTACCCTTAGTGAAATAAGGGCAATTTATATAAATAACCTCAATTTTTTTTAATATTAGCACAAATAAGCCCACCCATTCCCAGCTTACAAAGACCTGGGGACTTTATCTTCTATAAGCAAAGGGCTTCGCCTGGGCGGGAGAGGGTTCAGCATTGAGAGTAAGGATGGACCTAGGGGTTAAGTGGAGAGATAAGGGTTAATTGTAGGGATAAGTGAGGGGGATGACAACTTATCTCATTTGATATAGAAAATAACTAAGATAAAGTGTGGACAATTGTTCTGATTTTGTAATGTAAATGAGAATTTTCTGTTCCACCTAAAAGTTAAAATAATATTTATTTCCATTTTTTGTTCTAGATTTCATAAATGTGAATATGGACAAAATTGATAGACTTTTTGTCTCCTAAAATTAGACTAATTTATCTTCAAAATCTTAATCCCTTTCCAAATTAGTACTGTTTTCCATTTCTCCATAGACACATTTGTCCTATGTTTTTTTTTTTACCCAGGCTCATATGCAGCCTAGTGAATTTTTTCTGTTCTCTCTCTTTTCCCTATTAGCTTTCGGACCAATTTTAACTGTTTTCGATTAGTTATGACAAATCTAATTTCTATTAAAAAAAATCACATCCCTTCAATATTTGCAAAATGTAACATTTTATTTTTATTTTTTTAAAGGAAACTATATATTTTAGATTAAATAATTGATCATGTGTACTTTTTTCGTTCATATATGATAATTACTTTTTATTGTATATTTTTATGAGCGTTGGTACACGTATTAGCATGAATATTCACAAACAGTCTATATGTCTTCATAACCCTTCATAACCACCTAGTGAAGTATATATCTCGTTAATTTTTTTTTTATATAAAATAAGTTCATTAATTTGAAATAAAACGATAAACACTTTTTATTAATGTATACTATCCACGATTGTCCTAAACATTATTCTAATTTTATATAAGGATTTAATGAAATTTCATCGCTTAGATTGAATAGGTCAAATTCATTTTAGCCGTAACAATATGGATTAACAACTCTCACCATCAATCGCTCTAGTTGACTAAAAACAGTTTAATCCACAGAGTTTTTTAATCATTGATGGTAGCTACTTACGGGGAGGTATTAGTTGATGTGTGATGGGTTCTATCTCTAGTTGTAGTTGCGTGGTTGTTGAGTTTTTGTTGTGATTATTATTTTTTTTTTTTACTTTGTTTTTTCGTCACTTGAAACAGCATCTGAATTAAAAGTGACAGTGACAATGTAATGGCTAATATATACATAATGTAGTTGGGGATGCCTATCCGAGTTGGAGTTTTCTCAATTATAGCTGTGCATTGATGCACCTAATAAGTTTTACAAAGTTAATTGTTGCCTTGATTGATTGAGAAACTCCTCCTTCAATGTCATTTTCATTTTCATTGCTTAATCTTTTGAATGACATTGATTTGCTCTTGCTTTCTATCTTATTTGTTTTCTTCTTTTGCATTTGATTAAGAAAGAGAAACCTTGGGGCTACAGATTCCCATTGGATCATGACTGCTTCATTTGAAGAAAATTGAATAAATAATCAACTAGGAGTTAATTGATTGCGAATGTGGAGAGGTTTAGGATTTCTTGTACAGGTAGTTCAAACGAGTTCTTAGTCACTCTTAACATTTTTATCCCCATTTAGATAGAGAATTAAATTATTCTGATATTTATGACTATTCTAGTATAAATAAGGATAGACTAATTCACTTTTTCTAAAAATAATATGTTTGAATCAATGATAGAATTGAAACCAATTTAGATGTCACCACAATAAATACAATTGAAAAAACTAAAAACTATGAGAAAAACTTCTAGCTATTCAAAAGGCTCAATCTCCACAATGGCAGATAGTTGAAGATGTATTCAAAAGAAAAAGAACGAAAAAAGAAAAAGCAAAAAGAAAAAGAAACTTGAGTGGCATGATTCGTCACTGTATTATTGTTGAATTATATTTTACCCGCGCATACACAAGAGGCACAGGCACTGTATTGCTGATTCACTCACTGCATTTGTTAGCTAGTTTAGTTCATTTATATTTTTCAGTGTAACAGCAAATTCATATTGTGAGACAATCGAGTTGCAGTTGAGATATCATTTAGGTATACTTTTTGTTCATGAGTTTTACATTCATAGCATCCTCGTTCTCTGATAGAACATATCATTTGATTATATCATGCTTATGTGGAAAATTAGTTGGAAGATTTAATAATGTCACAAAAATTACTCATGTATTGGTAGAATCTTCAGGATTGTTACAATGCACAACAATATAAATTTTTAATTTTGCTTTCACTGCTATGGTATAAAAAATACATCAATAATTAAACACCAAATTCTAGAATGTGCAAAACAATGCCAATATTTGCTTGTGTGCATCATCAATGAAAAAATGAATGCATAAATACATAGACACATTAATTCATCCATAAATAAACATCAGAACAAAAAATAAAATAAAAATAAATAAATAATGATTTTCTGGTTTATATGCAGTAGTATTAATACTATAGATATAAGGAATACCCCTTTTTTTGGCTAGTAATTCTTAACTGCTGAAGAAACGAGGTAACTCTCTCAATTTGAATGCCCTTGGGATGCAAGGTATTGGAGTTGGATGTTGTAGGATTCTTTCAACTCCACCAGTACTTCAGCAATTGTTGGCCTTTGAGATGCATCTCTCTCCACACACCTTACAGCAATGCAAGCTGCTTTTCTCATGCTTTCCACATCAAAATCTCCCACCAAGCTCTCATCAACTATCTCAAATGCACCTGCCTGCAAATAGGGCTTGGCCTGCAGTCCAAAAACATAAGAATTAATCTCAGATAAACATGAACAACTTCCCAGCATGTCAACTGTTAAACCATTTAAATTTAATACCCAAACCATTTAAAGACTAAACAGGCATGTCCTTCATACATGAATTATGGATTTCAAGAGCATAGATTCCAACACATCTGCATCTAATAAATTATTTGAATAAAGAAACGAAACCATTGAGATACTACACACATGAGACCTTCATTTATGAATTAACGGGCCCATAATTCACCCAATCTTCCACTTGGATACATCCATGCATGCATTGACATTGCTAAAATTGTATGGTAGAAAGATGATTTCTAAAACAGCAAGATGGTGCAAAGGAAGGCATCAATGACACATCTTCAAGAATGCCTTTTGATTTCAGTACTTTCCCAAAACACACTTTTTTTAAAGGAAGGACATGTTGATCTATATAGAACAGGACTATCTAATAGGACATGGGAGAGAAATGAAGGAATGCAAGAGGGAAAGAAAAGAAGCAAAAGATAAAATGATGATTAATTTAATTTCCAAAACCCATAAAACTGAACTGCGAATATAAGCGATCATGCCATGCCACCAAATTGCACCACACAGTATGGCATACACTCAAACTGTGCTAGCAAGAGCACCCACTGACCCATCCACATCTCCAAGTTTTTGGATAACTCAAAGCAAAACATGATTTGTTTTTTGTTACAAAGCAGTAAGTTCATTTTATCCATGATCATTGTCCAGCAAAGTTGACCTCAGCATGCACATAAAAGTTGAGCCATCATAACTGAGTTTATAAATATTTTTTTAAATTGATAACCTAAGATTGAAGAGCAAGGGTAATGTCTGGGTACCCATAACACCAAATTGTAGGAATCTGGGGTGCCAGCATGACATAATGGTTCCCTCCCACAGATAAGCTCCAACAAAACAACACCAAAGCTGTAGACGTCGCTTTTCTCATTTAATTGCTGGGTGTAGTAGTATCTACACATGAAAGTTAAAATAAACATGGGAATAATCATAAATAATGAATGAAAGAATAGCAATAAGCCAAGAGCTTTACTCGGGATCAAGGTACCCAGCAGTGCCCTTGACAGCAGTGGTCACATGGGTAATATCTGCCTGAGGTAGTTGCTTGGAGAGGCCAAAGTCACTGACCTTGGCCTTCATTTCTAGATCCAAAAGGATGTTGCTGCACTTCACGTCGCGATGAATGATTCGAGGACTGTTTCCATTATGTAAATAATCTAGTCCTTCAAAACATCAAGAAAATCAAACGCTTCAATTGAAGAATTTGTAGAGATGTTGAAAGGAATGCTTACAGGTTACATTGTTACAATGATTTTGCAGTGTTTTTCCTGAATGATGGAAAATCAAGGTGGAGCATACACGACCTATCAGCTGGTTTAGCTAGGATCCTCAACATATCTCTAAAGGGTTGACTAACATGGATTGACAGCCTGCTTAAAAGATTTCTCAATCTCTTGATAAACTTTTTTTGTCACGTAAAGTAAACCACATCAATTTGTCACATAGAAGATCTATACTTGTCTTATTGATTCTATTTTCCCTCTACTTTGTGTATGGGTGATGGTGGGTGAGGGTGGATTGATGGTCACTTGGCATCCATACCTAGGTATTTGGCAATGACTTCTTTAATGCAAAGGAGATTATAACATTAAACTTCAATATCTGGCTACAGATTCTTCATTGTTCATTAAATATGTTTAGAAATTCATATGTAAGTATGTAACTTTGAACTCTGGTATACTATATTAGTGAAGGATTTCTAGTTTCCATGCTGCAATGCAATAAATTCGAGATATTTGAAAAACAAAAGTTGAAGTAAATGTATGCCTTTTGCAGAATCAACAGCAATCTTTATTCTGCGAGCCCAATTCAATGTCGTCTTTTTACTCTTTGAACCTGGAAAGAATAATTTACTTCAAAACAAACAAATAATAAATCTAATTTTTGGTACGAATGTTTGGAGAGAAAGTAAAAGGATTACCATACAAAATGTCAGCTAATGATCCACCAGGTAAATATTCATAAACTAATATCTGCCTCTGTGATTCATGACAAAATCCTTCCAAGGACACCAGATTTTGGTGGCGAATTTGGGACAAAATATAAACCTGAAAAACCAGCATAAGAAAAAGATCAAGAAAATTTGGATATGAGATGAAAAATATGAATCTAATGCAGAAGCATGATGTTGGCTAAGAGGATGTGATATTGTACATACATTATACAGTAGTTAAAACAAACAGGTATGTTATCTGGTTCCTGAACTTTTCTTCTTTCTTATTCAAGTTTTAAAATAGATTAAAGTTATACATTTCCGTGTATAACTTTCTTAACCTTTCATTTGCTAACAAAACTAAAACAACAAAAGAAATACTGTGGTAACTAGAAATTTTGTGAATTGTGATGTGTCCTAGAACTCATAAAATGGATTAGGGACTGAGTATTCCATTTATTAACCAGTAAATATATATAAGATTTAGCCTAAATAAAGCTTGTGATATATTATTCCACTTCTTTATTATAATCATCATTGGAAAGACAACAGTCAGCATTAAACTCTAGTTAATCCTTGGAGGAAATCAAGGATCATACGCATTTTCAAATTGCTTTGCAAAGAGGGAGATGAACTTCAGAAACAAAAAGTCATTCTTCACAAAACTCCTTCGAACTGATGGAAGCCCCAAAAGCTCTCTTCTATTAGAGTTATAGAGATATTCAAATTTTTAAATGACTTGCTTCTGTCTGGATGTCAAGCTGTGCTGAGTATGAGGAATCATAGTATATTTAAGATGATGAAATTAATGTTAACTTGTTTCATTTTTCAACAGAATCTGCTCAATGAGTAGCCTAAGTCAATATTACAAAATTATGAACACGTCAGACGGAAAGATGGTTTTTGGGATGATATTAGAAAAGAACCTAAATCCCTAATTAATCATTAAAAAAATTTGTCAGTGAACTTTTTGGTGCTGTTAAATTTATGAATGTGTACCATAATGTTTAAGAGGATATTGGTCCGGTTCAGATGGTTAGGGATATTTGATAATTAGCAGTATTTGATCTTCAGGCCACCAAATTGTAGTCACTTTGATTGATCAATACACTAACCACATTATAAAATAGCTTGTAAGAATCAGAGTTTGTTGTTTTTTTCTTTTTGGATTTAAACAATATTTGGAGGTTCCTTTCAGACCTGGTAACACAATTGATAAAATCTGATTCCTTGGCAGAGGGGTAAACACAAATCTTTCTTCCTATATGGAGCCATTGAAAGAAGTCCTGACTGATCCACCATGAAAGTTAGTACTTTAAAGGTGAGGTGTCTATTATTATAAGTGTGAATAGATGCAACAAAACTCAAATTAATATGCAAATATCAAATATTAAATTCAAAAGACTGCAGATATATCCCTTTCAAAGAACATGAAGAAATAGCTGTGCACCTCATTTACAAAAGAATCAGCTCCAAGCTGTGTTTGGTCAGATCGCACTTTAACAGCAACAAGTTTTCCATCTGAAAGCTTTCCAAGGTAGACAGATCCAAAACTTCCGCTGCCTATGACATCCTTAAAATTGTTTGTGGCCAATTTTATCTCTTTGTAAGAATAAATGGTTGTTGCATTCCAGTTTCGTAAATTTCTTTCTGCCACTTAATAATCCATGAAGTTGGCCTGAGTCAAAAAAGAATTGTTTTCTTGCAAATAATACTATCCAATGTGGTTCATGCATACCTGTTCTTGATGCGACTTCCTCTTCTCTTCTCCTTTTCCTAAGTATAAAAGTTGCAAGTGCAATGACTAGAAGTACACACAAGCCACCAGCCACTGAACCAGCAATAATCACCCTTCGATAATAGCCATGGTGCTTTTTCATGTTAAAATCTGTCACCTGTGGAATCTGGATTGAGGGTTGTTCTGATGGGGCATTGCATGTTGAAGTGGAGAAAGAAAGGCAGAGATCTCCTGATGTTCTACAGTAAGACATACAGACAGATATGAATAATTATGCCAGACCTCCAATATCAAAATGTTTTAATCAAAAAGTAAAACGGCATACCTCACTTCCAAACTGTCCTTGTTCAATGATTGCGGTAGGGGACCCTGAAGTTGATTGTTTGCCAAATTTCTACAGAACAATTATCATTTTTTTTGTTGAAAGAGTATTTGTATATAAGTGTGGAGATGAAAAGGTATATACCTTTTTAAAGATGCAGCAACGTATTTTTTTTATGGTTATAACTTATAAGAAATAAATAAAAACAAATCTCTTTGACATGATAAGCTAAGTTACTTACAGTAACTGCAGATTAGCTATGCTTCCCAAGCTTTCTGGGACCGTTCCTTGTAAACTATTGTTTTGCAAGTCCCTATATGAAGACCAAAAAAATTGAAAGAAATTAACACTGAACAATTCTGAAATGCTTAGCTGCTGCATTGGAAGCTGTTAGGCAGAGGTTTCTAAGGATGAGTTGCTAACTGGGTTTGGAACAGAAATGCAGTCACTAAATACTCATTTTGCACACACACACACACACACACACACACATGTAAGGTGAAGTTCTGAATCAAAAATAAAAACATAACAGTTCAATGTAATATGTAACATTTAGAACAGGTTTATGCCATAATTTGAACGATGAGAATTCCCACATTATGCATCAAGTGCAGAAAATATTGGGTAGATAAGGATGGTTTACCATTTGTTCAGAGATGGTTCTCCAGATATTTTGGGAAAACTCACCACTGTGCTGCTTAAGTAGCTAAATAAAGTGCAAAAAATCTATTCTTTTGGTAGATGGATGGAGCAGCCAATGTACACAGCCAATGTAATATGTGAGAGTGTATGTAACCAAAACAACTCTTAACAAGGATAATTCAATGGATGGTCAAAATTTGAAAAGAAAAAAAATCAGTAAACTACAGTCCTAAATTATTTCATCACTTCATGTCCATGATCCATGTACCATTCAACCTATACACAGACTGGTTCCCATTATTACACCTTTTGCTCCTTGAGTGAATGTCAGAATGAGTGTACATTACATCGGTTCATAATCATTTCATCATGGGATAAAAATTGGCTCTTGGTTCAATTTATCAAAGATTTCAAGTAAAATGGTTCAGACAGAGTACAATTTTTGCTGGGGTTTATACTTAAACATTTGTTAACTTTTTTTTCCCTCTTTTACCATGAATCAGATCATTGTAAAGAGTTCTGTTCATTGAATAAATTCAAAAGTTAACTAACTGTTCAGGATATGGCGACCTCTATTAGAAATAAATTTCAAGGGAAATAAAGATGAACAAGACTTACAAGAATTTAAGGCTGACCAATTTGATGAGATCAGACCCGAAGGACGTTAGCTTGTTGAAGCTCAGGTTCCTGCAAAGTCCAGTTCAAGTTATCTTCAAAAAATAAGGCAAGACTTTTCCAGACAAAAGTAGAAAAAAATTACAAGATTTCAAGTTTCTGCAGGCTGCCCAAGTTCTTAATTTCTCCAGAAAGTAATGTGTTATGCAAATCCCTGGAAAATGATAAATTAAAATAAGGCAGCCAAGTTGGAAAGAAGATAACTAAATGAGCAAAGAAGCTATAGACATGGAGGCTTACAATGTTTTGAGGTAAATCAAGTCACTGAATGTTGGGCTGATCACCCTCATGTCCATATCTGAAATCTCCCTAACAGATAATTATGATAAAACAATGTGTGAACAGGCAAAACATGAGCTGTAGATAAAATACTGAAGAACCAATCTCAAATATTATTCTCACAATGATGTGACCAAGTTCTCCTCACACCCAATATGCTCCCACGGCACTGGATAACATGGATCACCTTCCCACCCTAAATTGAATCCAGCAGACTGCTGGATGACCTGAAGTGCAGAAACTGCATCAAGAACAAACATGTGATGAGCTCATTGGGCAAGAAATATTATGAAAGTAAAGTGGATATCATGGAGAGGTTTAATCCGTTAACCTTGAGTTGCTGAGGATTCCATGGGTATTTCAATTATTTCATATATTTCAATGGCATTCATTTGTGGGTAGTAACTAATGTTCCTAAGTGTTATATTCAAAGTGTTGATTCTGTTTTTTGAGATGAACACAGCACTGGCTTCCATATTTTTAACTTGGTAATTTGATCTCACAACCTCACTATCAACAAGAACATCGAATGTGGATGACACAGGTAAAGTGCCAGCAAAGTACATAACAATGTAGTAATCCCCCAATGAGCCAACAGAAAAATCATAACTCAAGATGTTCTTCCGAGCTAAAACCCTTGCTGACTGAAGGACACTAACAGGGGGGCTCTCTTTGAGTTCCAAAATATCAAGTTGAATTGGAATGCTGAAGCCAGCTGATAAGTGTGCCGGTGAGTAGTTTTGATCGGGATCCCAAATTCGATCATAAGGATCAACTGGGTACCTGAGCATGCAAAAGAAAAGCCACAAGCCAATCTTGGGTATGAAAAATGGCAATTGAGAACAGGAAAAATGAAGTTGCAGTTGAGTAAATTAGATGTAATTCTTTCTTGTTACCGCAAAGATCCATTGCTATAACCACAATTGATTCTGAATCGCTTTCGAAGTAAGCTGTTTGAGGAGTTACCAATACCACTTGCATAAGCTCCCGTTGGGAGGGGACGCAGTTCTAACGATGAAATAACAGGATGCCCACCTCCTGGGATCGGGTGAAGACAAAACAGAAGATTTTCCTTGCTTACTGGCCATACAAACTCTTCCACCCAGGGATCATAAACAGTGAGATTAACAGTGGTGACAATTGCTGTGCCCAGGGAAACAAAGAAGGATGGAGGATTCATCAGCCCATCATAGTTTTTGTATATGAACTGTGGTCTGACAAGAACTAGTGACATATTTTGAACAGGTAATCTGTAGCAGTTGAGTGATTTTGGTTTTAAACTGGGAAAGAAGCGCAATGGAAATGGACATGGAGTGATGCCTTCGATGGAATTCACAGAACTCGCATTGCCAGTAGTGATATAGGAGCTATCTGGGATCCATAAAATGTTTGAGGAGTCCGTGAAATTTGATGTACCCCCGCAATAAAGGCTCAAGAAACCTGCATTAACAAGAATTATCAGAAATGACTGACGAGAGAAGTTCTGGCTATCCATATTTCAGTGTTTTTTTTTTTTCACAAACACCTGGTATGCAAATAATGGAAATTGAAGGCATTGCCAAATGAAGAGAATTCATAGAATATCATAAAAACAAAGATTGATAAATTTGTGTTCTTTTCATTCTTTTGTCCACTTTGCATAAAATAAATGAGTAAAGAAAATGCAAGTAATGTCTCCCAAATAATTTCACAACTGCCTAACCAAAAAAAATATTATTAAGAGGTTAGTCATAATTTAAATAACGAAAGTCCAAATAGTAGTTCGCCCATGTTTTTATTTTTCTTTAAAATGATATACTTCATCTAATAAAATATGTATTTTTATAAAACGTGAAGTAATTGAATGTTATCAGTTATTATAAATGTGAAAAATTTCCATCAAGGTTTTTACCTTATTACTAGTGGATGGGGTTAATGAAGTATATGAGACTGTAAAAAGGACTGAGTGTGACAGCGCACTTCAAATAATATATGGTGACTAAGTTAGGATCCATGACAAACCAAATTCACCAATTAATATGCATGAACAGGCAAAACAAAACAACTATTTTATGAAAGAAGAGAACAAAACAAAAGCAATATACAGAACTGAAAACTACAATTTTTGGAAAACATAGTCAAGAGAGTCAGAATCACACCTCGTTGATCGAGAAAGGCAATTCTCCAAAAGAAGCCACACATAATCAAGAACCTGACATACCAAGAACATCCCAACCCCATCTCTTCCTCCTCAACAACAAAAACAAAGACTCAGAAACTAGAACATATTTATATACAATAATAATTTGATCAACTCGGACAACCCACTCTCACTCCACTTCAGACTTTCTTTCTTTCTTCTTTTCATGCCCAATGTTGTGTGATGAAGATGAAATATTGAAATGGTTGGTGGTGGTGGTGGTGGTGATGATGATGATGAAGGGGGAGGGGACATGAATGATGGGTAATGAAGTTTAGCGTGGTGAGGAGGAAAATCATTAGGATTTGTAAGTGGCAGGCCACGGTGATTGCGGCCGAACGACGTCTCTCTTTTCAATATCTTTTCCATACATTTTTCTTCCTTCCCTCCCACCGTTTCAAATTTTGTTCTCAAATCATTAATTAAAAGTTCATTTTCCATGAATTTTTAATTCTTGAGTTATTAAATCAGAACATTAATTGAATAAAAAAAATTAAGTGTTATTCAATTAATATATTAATTTATGAATAAAATGTCAAACGTTATTTAATTGAAACTCTTTGATCAAAATGTTTATTCGATGTCAACGAGGGTTTGTGAAGACTTACATACGACATGAACTTCTGTGAATTTAAATAAAAAAATATAAAGAAAAAAAAATCATTTCAGAATCTCACCCCTTTCTCGTGGACTTAAACTCCATCTTTTTCATTTTTACAAAACTCTCGATTTTTTCTACTTTTTCATTTTTATGTTGTTTTTATAATTATTTTTGAGTGAATCATTCAAAAGCCCTTTGATAGAAGAGTTTAATTTTTTTCTTTCCCTAGATTTTTTTTATTTTTTATTTGTTCCTGAAATCTGATTCTATTTTTTTTTTGCCCTTGACCTGTGTTATCTCATTTTTTATACCTAAACTACCCCCATCTATGAATTGGTATTATACTTCTATAATTGATTGTGCATTTGTGTAATTTGTATGTATCCATAGTTTAATATCATATATGATACTACATATATGTTCTATAAATTATAGTTTTTGTAATTTTTGTTGTAATTGTTATAAGAATGATAGATGATATTATATTTCTTTTGCAAATAATAATTTATGTCATTGGGCATTACATTGGTAGTTTTGTTATAGTTATGTTAATGATAGTTTTTGTTGTAATTGAGTATTACACTGGTAGTTGTTATGTTGACGTTGTTACATTGGTATACATTATGTAATTATGTAGGTTCTGTTGCATTGTTGTTATGTTAATGATTCATGTAAATAATTTATTACATTCTATAATTGTTTATAAAGATTATGTAATGGGTCATTTACATATATATAAATTGATATTAAATTATTGTAATTCGTTATTACATTTCTGTAAAATTATGTCCTTAGGTTAATCACATTGAAACTTATTGTAATTGGTTGTGTAATGTTTTAGTTTCTGTAATTGTTGTACATATATCAAGAAATACTTCCACGAAAATATTACAGTTGTTCGTATATTTTCAATTTGGATTCATGCTATTAGTAATTTTGTTCATATTGCTAAATTAAAATTTATTTAAGTGTTTGATTGGTTGTTGCATTTTTTATGTAGCTTGGATAGCGCGTTCTTCGTTATGAAACACGTTGAATGTCTAGTTCGATGGTCTTTCAGTGGGTTTCATTTCACCCAAGAGTACATCAAGAGGATTAATGATAAGACAACAATTGATTTTAATTAGTAGAATAAGAAGTTCAAACAATTGATGTATCTATTTTAATGAAACTTTAGTATTGTATCTGTAACAATTTTGTGTACATTAAATACACTTACAGATGATAATGAAACGAATTACAGTTCATTAATCCATTGTAATGACACTGAGTATATTACCATTTTGTGTTTAAACATCTTTGTGTATGTAAATATTTGTTGTAAATAACTATTAAATATTTGTAACTACGTGTATGATTTCTGTATGTATCACATTATATTTCTATATATTTTGTAACTGTCTGTAAGGGGTAGTTCGGGTATTATAAAAAATTTGGGGCAAAAAAAAAATAGGACAAGATTTCAGAGGTAAATAAAAAATAAAAAAATTCAAGGGGTAGAAAAACAATTAGACGCTTGGTCAAGGGGTATTTCAACAACTCACCCATTATTTTTTTATTGGGATTTTTATTTTTAAGTCCCCATCAACCATAGAATTTAGTGATCGATCCCTCAATTTTTCATATTTTAGTTTTAGTCCTCAGATTCAAAGGATATATTCGTTTTTAGTCACTGGGAGGGACCTATCCGTAAATTATGTGGTTTTGTTTTTAGTCTGTTGAAGGGACTAAAAAGGAACATATCCTTTAAATCTGGAGACTGAAACCAAAATATGAAGAAGTGAATGATCGATCTCTAAATGGATATGTTTACGGGGACTGAAAACTAAAAAACCCTTTTTTTATTTTGTAATGGATGCTTATTTTTGTATGCATCTCGTATATTTCATAAATATGTATCCGATTTTTTATGATTTGTGTGTGTGTGTGTGTGTGTTGTTATCACCCATATGTTTGATGAAATGTCTTAGAATAGTGGATTTTCATATGTTGCAACTTGTAAGCAATTATTTTCATTATTGTTATTATTTATTATATAATACATGCCTATCCATCATTATTTTCATATATAAAAATATATTTCCTTTATAATTTATTATTTGGTTATATATATGTGCAACAACTCCATATGTCTTTGATGGTTAGACTGGATGAGTTGACGTTAGTTAAATTTGAATTTATGGTTTTATTTTATTAATTATATTGTTTATGATATTTTTTATATTATCATATCTTGATATATTAAATTTTCATTCTTTAAAATATTCTCAATTATTTTTAAGTTGTATTCTTATTTGAAAATGTATCAAGAAAAGAACAAACATTACACGAAGAAGAGTAAATGTTGGAAGAGGATAAAGGGGCAGATGATGAAATTGACGATGATGTTGAATTTTTATGTGAGAGTTAAACACATCAATGGCAATAATTTGACTTGTTATTCTATTGAAAAGCATGATTTCTCAGCGGTATATTGAATATCCACTAGCTTAACATTCCATTTCTAGGATTGAATACACTTATATATGATTGAATACACTTATATACATGATGAATTAACTGGTGATGACCTAGCTAGAAGGATTTTGTAAGTTATACATGATGTATCTTGATGTCTTTCTGAAATTTTGGAGCATAATAAAAGAAAAATATCTTTACAAGATATTAGATTTATTTGTGTCGAAGAGATGCTTGCTACTTTTCTAATGTTTGTTGGGCAAAATTCTTGATATCGTTAAATTCGCAAGATTTTTGGCCGGTCTAAATGAATTATTAATAAAAAATTTAATAAAATGTTGAAGGCAGTGAATATAATAGCATCGAAGCTTATGAATAAACAACGATATTTAGTTTCACTAAAAATTAGTAAAAGTATGCGATTTTATTTTTATTTTAAAGTAAGGATAAAATAAAAATCCATAGTGAAAGCCTATAAAAAGAATGTAAAAATTTATCAATTAAATAATGTCCGTAGAAATCCGTCGAACTCCTAATCAACTACCCCATAGAAGTAAACTAATTTTTTTCGTCTCAATTAATGGCACAATTTGCACATTCATCCTCCGACAATTTCATATTTGTAGGTGCCTTGACAAAAGTATTTATATATGACCTACAATTTTTTTGAATTTTTTTAAGAATGATTTTCAACAGAATGACAGTTTCGTTTATAGCCCTCCAACAGTACTTATTTTGATTTTTTTTTAAAAATAACATATACCTTGTGTAATGAGTCACGTGTAATTTTATAAAAGATGAAATATCTATTATAATGAATTAAAAGCACTGATTTTTAAAATATTATGAAAATCTTGTAATGATATATATAAATCGATTAGATAGCATACATATCATTAGATAACTATAGAGGTATATGACTATAAACATGATTGTACTAGAGATTATGTATAACAATGCCATTATATATAAATATAGAAAAAAATTGGAAGGTGGTGAGGGAGGCAAGGTGTCCCTCCTTGATCTGTTCCTTCCAGGTAGAAATCAACTTCACGCACGAGACGGTTTCTCCTGAACCCTTTGGTCCACACGCCATGCATGCAAAATTCATTTTTTATTTTTTATGTATTATATATTTCAATATATACTTTATTATAGAAAAGAACTAAAAATATAAACATTCAATTATAGAAATACATTTTTATTCAATTTTTGATAAAACGATTTCTAATCTAAACATATAAAAGACAAGTTAGTTCATAATCAGCTCAGAATTCGTAAAACTTTAATTAATGTGGGTAAAGTGACATAATCTGAACTCTATAATGGAAATTCACTGCTAGTACTTAGACATACAGAGATCAACATGGACCAAGAACAGGCTATAACCCAAACTCGAGAATTCATCCCATTATGTCGATTGTAGGGTATAATTGAACAACGGAGTGGTCCCTAGGGCCTGGGGGTAAATGGGTAATAGCTCACACCACTCGGTAAAGACCGTGAGGACATATAAATATATTGTTAAAGAAAATTCCCTAACATGATGACAGAATTGTTCCCATTAACCAACAAGAAAATCTAATTTTGTGTGTCATACATGTGGAAATATAATTATGATCAAGCTTCAAGTATACTCTCTAGATCAATTGTCATGATATCACACAGTTAAGCTGCAGTGTAAACTTTTGCTTTTTGACCTAAATGAACTTCTCCATTGCATGCCTTACTAGATAACAGCTTCGAGCTGTCATTACTGAGGAAAGGATTGGTCAATTCGTATATTGTCAATGAGTGTCGTTACATAGCCATTTTTCAACCTAGTTTCCAGTCTCACATATCTTGTTATATATGTATATATACTCACTATAATAAGAGACATCTCGTTATATATGTATATATACTCACTATAATAAGAGACATCTCGTTAAAAATGTTTTATATTTTTCTATAAATGAGTTAATATAATTCATTGTTTCTATTAGATTACATATATATTATATTATTACTGTGTTACACGTGTATTACTGTATTACATGTATATTAGTTCTTGTATTATTATATATAGGGCTTGATCCATCCCTTAATGAATTAGGTCTCATTATTCTTTCTTCCCTAAAGTCTAACATGGTATCAGAGCCCTTTTGAGACCTCAATTTTTTTTTTCAGATCTTCGTTGAGATTCGACGTTTGTTACATCGTCATTGCACCGTTGTTGTTCTCACCATCGTCTTCTTCATGTTGTCGTCGTCTTCATCGCGCCATTGTTCGTACCCGTCCGCGCTGCCCCAGCCACGTCCGCGCTGCCCCAGCCACGTCCGCGCTGCCCCAGCCTGTCCGCGTATCGTCCACGCCAGTGTTCGCGCAACGCGGCGCTCGTCGTCACACGCGAATTCACGTGAAATCCGCGCGACACCGCGCGAAATTCACAATAGTACGCGGCATTTCTCATCCGTGGATCTGCATAACGTGCCCTGCCCATCTGTCTAAACCCAGCAGACTCGGATCCAAGTGCCTGGCCCATCGACCCGCTCGGCCCATCTAGCCGGATCCGCCCAGGTACCGTCTACCGCAGGCAGCTGCCCGTCAACCGTCTGACGACAGTTCGGCCACCGTCCAGTCACTGTCTGGCAGCCGTCCATTCGCCACCGGCCGCCGTCCGTTGCCGTCTGTCTATCGCCGGCAAAGTTTTGTTCCGTTTCTTTCCTGTACTATTACGGCTTCGTTCGGACTCCAAATCTAGTCATCCAGGTACTCATTTTGTTCAGCTTTTCGTCATCTACGCATTCGTATTTGTTTCGTTTCGGCTTCATTTGAGAAATCTTGATCATGACTTTGCTTGATAATCCGACTGATATAGAACCTTTGATGACGGTCACCACTGATCTTCAACAAACTGTTCCTGTGGACTCATTTGAGTCATTTCGTGATGTTCTTCCGAACTCGACTGACTTTCTTCTGAGCTCTATGGATGATTGGCTGTCCTGGCGTGCCACCGTAAAGAGCACCCTCAGTCCATGTGATTTATTCGGTCACCTTGATGATACTTTTGTTTTACATGCGCCGGATCTCTGCATGAACCTTTTTTCCATTAGTCGGCTTTGTGATTCCGGTCTGACCGTTTCTTTCACTTCCTCTGGTTGTTTTGTGCAGGATCCACACTCAGGGAGGAGGATTGGCATTGGGCGTAGAGTCGACGGATTGTACTTCGTGGGGTATCTGCATCTCCCAGTTCTAGACCCTTCTGTCTTTTGTTAGCGTCACTTCTAATGCCGATCTGTGGCATAGAAGGTTAGGTCATATATCTGAGTCTTGCCTTAAAGACCTTTTTGAGTCTGGTGTGTCAGGATCTACTTCTTTTTCTCCTTTGTCAGTGTGTGTGGGCAGTAAATTGGCCAAACCTATGGCCCTACCTTTTAGTTCTAGTAATAATCAGTCCACCAATCTTTTTGAGTTAGTGCATTCTGACATTTGGGGTCCTGCTCCCGTACATTCTCTGAGTGGTTTTTCTTATTATATTAGCTTCATTGATGATTATTCTCGCTTTACGTGGATTTATTTACTACGTAATCGCTCTGAGGTTGCTCACATCTATGAAGTTTTTACCACCATGATTCACACCCAATTTCAGGCTCGAATCAAAACTTTTCGATCTGATTGTGCTAAGGAATATATATCGTCTACAATGCGCTCTCTGATCCAGTCTCATGGTACAATCTTTCAGCAGTCTTGTCCCTACACTCATGAACAGAATGGTGTTGCAGAACGTAAACATCGTCACATTCTTGAGACAACTCGCTCTCTCTTACTGTCCTCGTCTGTTCCACAGCACTTCTGGGCTGAGGCTGCACTTCTTTCTATTCACCTCATTAATATCACTCCCTCCACCGTTCTCTCTGGCGTGTCTCCTTATGAACGCCTCTATTCTTCTCGTCTTGATTACAGTCGTCTTCGAGTTTTCGGTTGTACGTGTTATGTTCTTCTTCCTCCTCATGCTCGCACCAAGCTCTCTGCTCGGTCGGTTCGATGTGTTTTCTTAGGAATAAGTTTCGAGCATAAGGGGTATCGTTGTTATGATCCCGTGGGTCATCGTTTTTGGTTCGCTCGTCATGTGTCCTTTGTTGAGGATGTTCCCTATTTTTCGTCTGCATCCCATGAGCCCACTTCTCCTACGTCTCCTTCTGTTCGACCATGTCCTGTTATTGAGTCTTTTCCCCTTCCTCTATCATCTTCTGTGTCTTTACCCTCTCCTAGTCCTCCCCTTGTTACTGTTATGCTTGTGTCATTTGAAGCCTTATTTTTTTATTGGAGTCGCTAAAATTTTGGCTTTTAGCTATCTACGGGAGTTGGAGTGCTCTGATTGATAAAATAATTGCATATTATGGGTCCTGGTACTGTTTGGTCCTACCCATAAAAATTTCATCGAGTTCTGGTTACGTTTTAGGAAATTATGCAGTTCTGAATCGTATCCGGGTTTTGATCGATACTGGATTGTCAATGGGGGGGGGAGAATTTTACCAAGTCAAAGTTGACCATTGACTGGTCAACCATTTTTATTTGGTAGCTTGGCTAGGTTGACTAAGGTCAAACCTCCCACCAAACCCCTTTTGGAGCATTAAAAGCCCCCCTCTCTCTCTCTTTTTCTCTCCTCTCTCTCCCTCCCTTAGGAAAAATCCATCCGACCTCCCCTTTTTTTCCATCTCTTTTGGTCCCCTTTGTTTGGTTGTATAAGAAGGAGAAAAAGAAGAAGTAGAAGAAGCACAAAAGTGGTGCAAAGAAAGCCATGAAAGGCTTGAGGAGAGGCTGATGAGGTGGTGGTAGTGGTGGTGGTGGTTGAGGTGGTCGTGGGTGTGTCGAGAGCTGCATCTCTTCATTTCCCTCCCCCTGTTTTGATCTCGTAGACCGGACGCGCGATGATCCAAGTATCGGTGAGTCGTTCGATCCAACCCTTCAGGAAGCGTTGGATGCACGTAGTCGTGCGTCGCGCATCCGTTGGGCACCCTGACTATACTACTTATTTAGATAAGTAGTATGGTCATGTCTAACCCATAATATGGTAGATATTTGCATGCTAGGTTAGTATAGCTCGTATATTGCG
Organism: Acorus gramineus; assembly: GCA_030737835.1. NCBI lineage: Eukaryota > Viridiplantae > Streptophyta > Magnoliopsida > Acorales > Acoraceae > Acorus > Acorus gramineus. The sequence goes on along the minus strand of JAUJYN010000031.1, from coordinate 1,583,912 downwards.
TAGAACCCCCTATTCTACCATATACTTGCCTATGTATTGTATTCATGTATGAATGATCATGTTTGCATGTATCTTGTGTGTTTATATGGGTGTATAGAATATGGCATGACTTAGGTAGTCCCTTCTAGTAATACTACCCTATTATTAGTAATATTCAGCATGATTAAGCCTGGGTTAATAAACGGGCACATGTCAAATATTCCCTTGCGATAAGGCTTGAGGGCGTGGTGTAGTTGTTGCGCCCATGCTAATGGGGCAAAGCTATGACCAACTTCTAGAGATGATGAGCTCTCTCTCGCCCTCTCTCTTTGTGCGGACTGAGTAAGTAGATATGGTTCCTAGTTGAAACAGATTCATTTGGAAATATTGGCATGCACATGTTAGTGCGCGAGATCGCACTTGACCCTTCCCTTTTAAGTTGGTGATATCCAACGCATGTTAGGGTATACCTTGTATGACTAATAGCCTTGTATGCATGTTTAATTAGGCCATACCATGTATGCATGATATGTTGTTTATGCTTTTATCCATGTTAGGGAGTACCCCCATGATTAATTGTTATGTTATCTTGCGTGTAGTTCATGTACATAACTATGATATAATTCTCCTGTAATATATAAGCGCTTGTTAAAACTAATTAGGCTTATCTGAAATAGGCATGCGTATGACCCACTGTCGGGTTGTACCTTATTAGTTAGAGCGCTAGCGATGTAATCGCCCCCTTGCATCCGAGCGATGCACTCGATTGGAATTCAGGAGAATTCATTATCATATCGGTTTTGTTAAGCCGGTGGTTATGGCATTAAGCTAGGCCTACCCATGTTAGGCGAGTGTATGAACTGCCTGTTGGGTTATGCCTTAGGGCTTATCTCTGTGCAAAAGCAAAGGTGACTCCCTGCGTCTGAGCGACGTATCTCTATGAGAGTTAAAGCGTATTTCGATAGCATCGGTATGGTATTACCGAGGATAGTTGAGTTTCCATAGGGTTTGCATTGTGAATGAAAAGTCTTCCTCCCAATATCGTCGTGCACCAAAGCTGCCTAGCGTAGAAGCTGTCCTGTGCAGTGCCACCACTTGTAAGTGTTACCGATGCATACTGCAATACCCATCTGGTGGATGTACCGATCGTGGAAGGCCGATAGGTAGAGGCTACGCAGGAGAGGGCTACCAGACGATATTGCGAGCGTAGAATCTTTCTCCCCTTCATCGAATCCGCGTTGAAGCTGCCTGACATTGAAGCTGTTCTGACAGAGGGCTCCCACATGTAGGTAGTACTGATGCGTTCGGCAGATGTACCGATCATGGGAGTATACCAGGTAGAGGCTACTCGGGAGAGGGCTATCGGATGATGAAGGGTGTAGAGAAAAAGGATTCTCCCAATAGTCCCATATCACCCTTTGTTATGCCTGTGTCATTTGGAGCCATTTCGGTTAAACCTTGGTCACATCTGGGTCATTTAGTCTTTTTCGATCGGAGTCGCTAAAATTTTGGCTTTTAGCCACCTACGAGAGTTGGAGTACTCTGATTAGAAATCTAACTGCATATTATGGGTCCTGGTACCGTTCTGTACTACCCATAAAAATTTCATCGAATTCCGGTAACGTTTTGAAAAATATGCAGTTCTGAACCGTATCCGGGTTTTGAGAGTTCCTGGTTTGGTGGGTCGAATAGTGTGAGATATTTTGGTGAATGTGGTGACCTTGGGTAACCTTACCCCCCCTTTGCTTAGTGGTGAAGCAACCACTTGGTTAGTTAGTGTGTTAGTGGGTGAGTTTATGTTAGGTTTACCCCCCCCCCCCTCTTTTTCCATTGCACTCACCCCCCCTAGATGAGAAAAAGTCTCTCTCTCTCTCTCTCTCTCCCTCTCCCTCTCCCTCTCCCACTCCCTACGTCTCCCTCTCTTTGGCTCTCTTTCTCTCTTTCACACATCCCCCATGTGTTTGATGAAATGCATAAGAGAAAAAGATGGAGCAAGAAGAGGAGGTGCAAGACTAGGTGAGTGTGTGTGCTTGTGTTGTTGATTGTTTCTCCTCCCTCTCCTCCTCCCATGGTGGATCCCCTGATTTTTCCCCCTCTCCCTCTGGTCAGCCAAGTAGAAGAGAAGCAAAGATGGAGGTGGTGGTAGTGGTGGTGGCGGTCGAGGTGGTCAAGGGTGCGCTTGCGAGCCCCTACATCTCCCCCTTCCCTCCCCCTCTCTTTTGGTGAGTTTTCTCTCTTCTTTATTGGTTTGTATGCATGTTAGGGTGTTTGGGAGGGTATGCATGTGAGGTGTTTTGAGTTGGGTGCATGTAGGAGCAAGGGGGAGGGTTGGGGAGTGCTGGGCGCGCGCACGAGAGGGGCGCAAGTGAAAGCGCGCACGTGCGCGCAGGCGCTCAGGTGCGCACGGAGGGTGTTAGTGCGCACAGGCGCTCAGGGCAACGCGTCTGGGCGTGCTTCTGGGCGCGCTGCTGGGGGCCAGTGCACGCGCGCGCGTGCGTGCGCGTGCAGGGGCACGCGCGGGGCTGCCCAGGGGCTCAGGGAGGTGCTGGGGCACTCGGGCATGCGTGCGTACGCGCGTGCTCGCATGCGTGCGAGCCCGTATGCGTGCATGTCTAAGTCTTTGGTATTTCTAGTAATTTCTAAGTGTTATAATATGGTGTTACTCACCAAATTTGATGCCCTTACCTTGCAGATCTCGTCGGAAGGGATGCGCGAGGTCCCGGGTTGCGGTGAGTGGTTTGATCCAACCCCTCGAGATGCGCTCGACGCGCGTAGTCGTGCGTCACGCATCGATGGGGCACCCTAGCTATACTACTTGTGTAGATAAGTAGTATGGCCATGCTTAAACTATAATATGTTAGATATCTTGCATGCTAGGCTTATATTGCATGTATTGTATCTGTTATATATGTGTCACTTTTTAGCCTGCTGGTAACCGTTGGAGCATTCTGGCAGTTTTCCGTTTTTTTCAGTTTTCGATCGGAACCGCTAATTTTTGGACTGTTAGCTATCGTCCTGAGTTAGAGGACTCCGATTGAAAATCTAACTGCATATTTGGTGTCCTTGTGCCGTTTTAGATCTCCCACGAAAATTTCGTTCAATTCCGGTAACGTTTCCGAAATTTCGCAGTTCCGGGGCGTATCTGGGTTTTTAAGTCGCACACTATATAAGGATGGGATCTAATTTTCGAGGTACTGTTCATCATCCCTACCAAATGAGTTTTTCTCTCTCCCCTCTCTCTTTTTCTCACTTTTGACCCCCCTAGAGCCCTCAAAGCTTAAAACCTAAAGCATAGGAAGTCTACACCCCGGTGCTTTCAAATTCGAATTCCGGCGAGATTTGCCCCTCCGTCCCCCCTCTCTTCTTCCCTGATTTGAGCCATTTTGGTGGTGGAGGTAGATCCGGGCGTTAAAAGCCTTTTGAGGGAGGTTTCGGTGCGTGGAGAGCAACCGGACTTCGCTTCCTCCCCTTGGTAAGCCTCTTTTCCTCTCTTTTCTTGCATAGATGTATGCTAGGGGGATGGATTTGGGGTTGGGTGGCTGTGGGTGGCTGTGGGTGGCCGTCGGAGTGGTGGTCGGAGGCCATTGGTGGCCGGAGGTGGGTGGTAAGGGAGCTCGGGCTGGCAGGCAGGCAGCAGCACAGGCAGCAGCAGCAGGCGCAGCAGCAGCAGGCGCAGCAGGCAGGGCCACTGGCAGGGCGCGCGCGTGCGTGCGCGCGGGCGTGCGCGCGGGTGGCGCTGGGCGCTGGGTGCTGGGCACTGGGCGCGGGCGTTGGGCGCTGGGTACTGGGCGCTGGGCGCGGGTGCTGGGCGCTGGCGGGCGCAGTCGGGCGCGTAGTCGCGCGCGGGTGCGTGCGCGAGGGTGCGCGGGTGCGCACGGAGTGGTCGCGCGGGTGCGCGCGGGTGCTGGCGCGAGCGGGGGTGTGCGCGGGAGTGCGCGCGGGCGTGCGCGCGAGCGTGCGCGCGCGCGGGCAGGGCGCCTGGGCACTGTGCCTGGGTGCTGGGCAGGGCGCCTGGGCATGCGCCTGGGCGCGGTGCTGGGGGCCAGTGCGCGCGGTGCTGGGGGCCAGTGCGTGCGCGTGCTGGGGCGTGCGTACAGTGCGCGCGGGGGCGCGCTGGGCTGGACACGCGGTGCGCGCGGGCGCGCGCGAGCGTGCGCGTGCGTGCGGCGTGCGACAGTGCGCCGGTGGTGTCCGGGTGTGCGGGCTGGGCTCGGCAGTGCGCCTTGGCGCGCGGGCCGAGGCTCGGCTGTGCGCCCGGGGCGGGTGGCCGTGCGTGCGGCTGCCCGGTGGGTTCGGGAGTGAGTCGGGATGCTCGGATACACGTGCGTACGGGCCGTATGTACGTTTATCCGAGTGTTGGGTATTTTAGATGTATTTTTGGGTATTTTATGCATTGTTCTCACCATATTGAATGTCTGTCTTGCAGATCTAGACGGACGGTCGCGCGACGACCCAGATACCGGTGAGTGGGACAATCCAACCCAGTAGAGAGGTGTTATACGCACTTGGGCGTATACCGACCTCTCCTGGGGCACCATGGATAAATATTGACATATTGTAATGTGTATATCATGCGAGCATGATTAAATTGTAGAATGCATGTTACCCTAGACTTTGCATGTTAGGGACTTGCACCCTTAGGGTTTGTGTATGAGCCATGCAGCATGTCCCCTGGTTCCATGTTAGGAAGCCCGGCCGATGCATGTGGCCTACTAGTTTATTTTTAAATTAAATGCTAGTAAATGTTAAAATGCATGTTATAGTGAATATTATAGGGGAGGGGCCTTGCGAGGACAGCGGTGAGACCCGGGTTAGGGTACACCGTGTTCCTTGTTTGGTTGTCGGGGTGTCCTATAACGGGAACTCACGCTGCCCTCCCGAGTTTCTTTCCCCAACGATATTCCACCTTGTTATAACCTTATGCATGTTCCCCGCATCGTAGTTATGCGCCCTGGTGGGTTCTGAGGAATTCAGAACATTAGTGTTGTTATGATGTGTTGTCTGCGGATCCGAGTGGATCATATGCGATGGATAGGCTGTTCTGTTCCCTTCGTTGGATCCTTAGAGACTACCTCAGCGTTAGACAGGTTGTCCCGTGCAGGGGCTCCCAGTAGTAGGCGCCTCCTGATTTGGTGAAGGACTGTGCTGAACGTGGGAGTGGCCAAACGACCTACGGAGTGAGGAGAGACTATCGGTGGACCAAGGGTGACCAACAGCCTAGTCAGTCCCAAGAGCCTATGTCACCCGTTGTAGGGTGAGGGTGAGGGTGTAGTGGGTTGGCGATGAGCGACCCGCTGGATTTGTCTATGGATGATTGTCAGTCCCAATATCCTATGTCACCCCTGTTGAGGGGTGAGGGTGAGGGTGTAGTAGGTTGGCGATAGCGACCTGCTGGATTGGTGTAGTAAGTCCCAAAATCCTATGTCACCCATTGAAGGGTGAGGGTGAGGGTGTAGCGGGTTGGCTGAAGCGACCCACTGGTTCTGTGCAGTTAGTCCCAATATCCTTGGTCACCCATTGAGGGTGAGGGTGAGGGTGTAGTGGGTTGGCGTTAGCGACCCACTAGTTGAGGAATTGTGGTTATTTGTGGCTTTGGTAATGGTATTGTGGATGTTAAGGATTATCTGGTTGTGGTCAATATTGTCTGTGATGCATGGGTTGTGCCGTTCACTGAGCGTGTGGCTCACCCCTCGCACAATATTTTTCTTCAGTGTCATCCGAGTCGGATCTGGAGGAGGAGCTCCCCGAGGGACTTCATCAGTAGCGGAGTAGCGCCACGTCCCGCGAGTTGCAGAGACTATCAGCATCTCTTGTACCAGTATGTATTATTTTCCGTGCTTGAGCACGCGTTTGTGTTGTATTTGGATGTCTTTGTATGTATATTGGCTCTCACAGGACATGTGATTATGTATGGAGTCTGTAGTGTGTTTTCATTACAGATTCAGTCTTTAGTTATCCGCATTTGGTGTATATATCATGTCAGCCCTGCTTTTGTTGTCTGTGTGTCATTCTGGCTGCTTGTGTATGATATTATTGACCTCCTGTGTAGATTCTGATATCATATATACACTTGCCGCGTCCCGGGGACAGCCGCCCTAGGGCGTGACAGTATCCATGTATGAATGATTGTGTTGCATGTGCCCCTCTAGTATGGGCATGTATTTTTGTAATGTCTATGGATGTATAGAATATGGCATGCCTTAGGTAGTATTGTAATACTACTCCCACCATATTAATTGGAATATCCAACATGATTAAGTCTGGGTTAATAACGGGCACCTGCCTAATATTCCCTTGCGATAAGACTCGAGGGCGTGGTGTAGTTGTTGCACCCATGCTAATGGGGCAAGGCTATGACCAACTTCATGAGATGATGATCTCTCTCGCCCTCTCCCTCTTCACAAACTGAGTAAGTAGATGCAATTTCCTACTCGACTCAGGTTCGTTTGGAATATTGGCATGCACCTGTTAGTGCGCGAGATTTGCGCTTGACCCTTACCTTTTAAGTTGGTGATATCCAACGCATGCTTAAGTTAGGCCTTGTGTGCTTATGTGATTAATGGCCATGTATGCATGTTGTATGATTTATTATGATGTAAATCCATGTTAGGGAGTATCCCTATAATTATTTGATAGGTTATCGTGCATGTAGTTCATGTACATAACTAGATATAATTCTCTTGGATATATATATGCGCATGTTAAAACTGATTAGGCCTATCTGAAATAGGCGTGGGTATGACCCATTGTCGGGTTGTACCTTATTAGTTAGAGCGCTAGCGATGTAATCGCCCCCATGCATCCGAGCGATGCACTCGTTTGGAATTCAGGAGAATTCATTATCTTATCGGTTTTGTTAAGCCGGTAGTTGTGGCATTAAGCTAGGCCTACCCGTGCTAGGCGTGTATATGAATCGCCTGTTGGGTTATGTGCCTTGAGATTATTTCTGCGTGAGAGCAGAGGCAACCCCCCCTTGTGTCCGAGCGACGCAACCGTGTGGGAGTACAATAGTATTCGATATCATCGATATGTGATTATCGATAGTAGTTGTACTTTCGTTGGGTTAACTTTGCGAACATGAAATGTTTCCTCTCAATGTCGTCTGTGTTGAAGCGGCCCGGGTTGTAGCTGTCCTGACAGAGGGCCCCACCTGTAGGTACTATCGATGCATGCGGCAAGATGTACTGATCATGGGGGTATACCAGGTAGAGGCTACCCGGGAGAGGGCTAACGAATGATATTGCGAGCGTGGAATCATTCTCCCCTTCGTTGGATCTGTGTAGGAACTCCCCGGCGTTGGAAAAGCTTTCCTGACAGAGGGCTCCCATCCGTAGGTACTACTGATGCGTTCAGGAGCGTACTGATCGTGGGAGTATACCAGTTAGAGACTACCCGGGGAAAGGGCTACCGGTGGACCAAGGGTGTAGAGGAGTCTAATCTCTCCAAAAGTCCTATGTCACCTCTAAAGGGTGAGGGTGAGGATGAGGTGAAGACACGTCGCCGCGTGACCCATTCATTGTTCGTCCGTTCCCATAGTTGTTGGGTCCGGTTGCGTATCGATGTTCAAAGACATCGTTGGGCAGTTATCTCGATGTAAATGATCCAGTAGTGTTGTGTAGACCAGTAATTCCAGGTCTCTTCGACCAACGGTATGGTCTCTCCCCAAGAGTCCCAAGAGTCTCCCTCCGGGAGTGAGGGTGAGGGTGAGGTTGGTGATTCAGTAGTGTTGTGTAGACCAGTAATTCCGCGTCTCTTCGACCAATGGTATGGTCTCTCCCCAAAAGTCCCAAGAGTCTTCCTCCAGGAGTGAGGGTGAGGGTGAGGTTGGTCGCGCCGCCGCGTGACCTTGTTATCCATTGGGTTTTCACCCATGTTTTTCCTTGAAAGGAAATTGCCTTAACATTGAACTGTTGTAATGGTGATTGGTTTCCAGCCACTCACTGAGCTTGTAGCTTACCCCTCGCATACTGTTTCTTTTCAGGGGCAGTGTTGGGCGTGGAGCTGGAGCTTCCCTGTGGCGTGGTCTTATGGGCGTGGAGCGTTCTTCCGGCGGGTGGTGAGTGCGAGGCTGTCAGTAGTCCTAGAGTCATTTTATTTATAGTAAATCGTGCATGTGACACAAGTTGTATTTTATTTGTACTAGACTTGGCTCTCATAGGACAGTGATTGTGTATTCGAGTCTGTAATAATGTTTTTGGTTTACAGACATTGTTGATATCTTATGCTTCCGCTTTTCAATTGAGTTATTAGTTATCATTGGTTTGCTAGCTTGTGTATTGTTTATTGAAGTCATTATTGATCTGTTGTACTTGATAGCTGATATTTCATTATTGCCACGTCTCGGGGACGGCCGCCCTGGGGTGTGACAAAAGTTGGTATTAGAGCCTGGTCCTGTCAGAGCCTAAGTCTAGTCGTATAGATGATGAGTCGTAGGATTGTCATCTGAGTACTCTTGTTTTAGAAGTTATCTTAGGTTGCTGACATGCCTCCTCGCATCCGTTGACGTGGACGTGACCCCCCTGGACCCACCCTTAAGTTGTCGACTGGGTCGACTGATTAGGGTCAGTTGTTGGATCCCTTGTTCTGGGATTAGGGCTTGGGTAGGAGATTCCAGCCAGTAGTATGATAATGAATTGGTTGCAATTTCTAAGGTATGGATTGCGTCTCGAAAATGGAGCTTCTTTCCCGTGCATCGGTATTGCTGGTAACCATGGAGTTCGCGTGCAGCGCCAGTTTCAAGTTTTGAGGATGTGGCGTATTGCTCATTAAGGGGTGATGTCTTCTTCCAGTCTTCCTACTCAGGATTAAGGGGCCTTGCGGGGTCATCGTTGAGACCCGGGCTAGGGTACTCCGTGTTCCTTGTTTGGTTGTCGGGATATCCTATATCGGGACCTCATGGTGCCCTCCCAAGGTTCTTTTCCCAGTCAAGGAATACCTTTGAAGCATCTAATTGATGATTGATTTTTCCTCTCACTTGGAAGGTGTTGTAGCGAGTGGTGATGCATACGATTGGGATTGGGTGCGTCCTATTGCAGCTTGGTGGGCGATCGCTTGTGGACAAGGTTCCATAGTGGCATCTGGAGTCGCTTTGATATATCATTGTGCATTGTAGCTGCCCGGTTGAGGCCAGAGCTCTGTGAGGTGCTCCCAGATACTATGCTTGTTGGTGCGCCCATATGGCAGAGATAGTGGGCTTGGGAGGCTACCAGGTAGAGGCCACACCGGGAGAGTGCTACTGGATGATGTCGAGAGCGTGGACTCCCTATGATGAATCTGCCCATGGAGTGCAGGATGTTGGAGTTCCAATGGTTATAGTTGAGCGACCTATCTCTGGCGGCATGTGAAGCACAGTTGTGGATACTGTCGTGTTTTGCCCCACATTGGTCGCAAATAAGGAGACGCGATGCTAACGTTCGTGATGGGACTCAACTGCCTTATCAGATAGATGACGTCGCATAGGCATTGTCGAGGTTCGACGACCCCCCTTATTGCGTGTCTTGTGGATTAAGTGCGGTTGAGCGGCTTACCAAGCGTGTAAGTGTCATCATGAGCGCCAGCCATGCTCGAGGAGCAGAATCTGGACTTAATTATTCGAGGTGTTGTTTTGATCTTCCCGTGAGGGTTGAAGATCAGGTACCCCTTGCTGTGAATTGATGATCTATTTGACCAGCTCTGGGAGCGGGTGTCTACTGTTAGATCGATCTTCGCACAAGGGTACCACAAGTTGGAGATCCGGGAGTTGGGCAGCGTGCTGGGCGTGCTTCTGGGCGAGCGGCTGGGCGCCAGTGCACGCGCGCGCGTGCGTGCGCGTGCAGGGGCACGCGTGGGGCTGCCTAGGGGCTCGGGGAGGTGCTGGGGCACTCGGGCATGCGTGCGTACGCGCGTGCTCGCATGCGTGCGAGCCCATATGCGTGCATGTCTAAGTCTTTGATATTTCTAGTAATTTCTAAGTGTTATAACATGGTGTTACTCACGAAATTTAATGCCCTTACCTTGCAGATCTCGTCGGATGGGATGCGCGAGATCCTGGGTTGCGGTGAGTGGTTTGATCCAACCTCTCGAGATGCGCTCGACGCGCGTAGTCGTGCGTCGCGCATCGATGGGGCACCCTAGCTATACTACTTGTGTAGATAAGTAGTATGGCCATGCTTAAACTATAATATGTTAGATATCTTGCATGCTAGGCTTATATTGCATGTATTGTATCCATGTATGAATAATTGTATCGCATGCGCCCCTGTAGTATGGGCATGTATTCTGTAATGTGTATGGATGTATAGAATATGGCATGCCTTAGGTAGTATTGTAATACTACTTCCACCATATTAATTGGAATATCCAGCATGATTAAGTCTTGGTTAATAACGGGCACCTGCCTAATATTCCCTTGCGATAAGACTCGAGGGTGTGATGTAGTTGTTGCGCCCATGCTAATGGGACAAGGCTATGACCAACTTCATGAGATGATGATCTCTCTCGCTCTCTCCCTCTACACGAACTGAGTAAGTAGATGCGATTTCCTAATCGACTCAGGTTCGTTTGGAATATTGCCATACACCTGTTAGTGCACGAGATTTGCGCTTGACCCTTACCTTTTAAGTTGGTGATATCCAACGCATGCTTAAGTTAGGCCTTGTGTGCTTATGTGATTAATGGCCATGTATGCATGTTGTATGATTTATTATGATGTAAATCCATGTTAGGGAGTATCTCTATAATTATTTGATAGGTTATCGTGCATTAGTTCATGTACATAACTAGATATAATTCTCCTGGATCTATATATGCGCATGTTAAAACTGGTTAGGCCTATCTGAGATAGGCGTGGGTATGACTTGTTGTCGGTTTGTACCTTATTAGTTAGAGCGCTAGCGATGTAATCGCCCTCGTGCATCCGAGCGATGCACTCGTTTGGAATTTAGGAGAATTCATTATCTTATCAGTTTTGTTAAGCCGGTAGTTGTGGCATTAAGCTAGGCCTACCCGTGCTACGCGTGTATATGAATCGCCTGCTGGGTTATGTGCCTTGAGATTATTTCTGCGTGTGAGCAGAGGCACCCCCCCCCCCCTTGTGTCCGAGCGACGCAACCGTGTGGGAGTACAATAGTATTTGATATCATCGATATGTAATTATCGAGAGTAGTTGTACTTCCATTGGGTTCGCTTTGTGAACATGGAGTGTTTCCTCCCAATGTCGTTCGTGTTGAAGCGGCCCGGGTTGTAGCTGTCCTGACAGAGGGCCCCCACCTGTAGGTACTATCGATGCATGCGGCAAGATGTACTGATCATGGGGGTATACCAGGTAGAGGCTACCCGGGAGAGGGCTAACGAATGATATTGCGAGCGTAGAATCATTCTCCCCTTCGTTGGATCCGTGTAGGAACTCCCCAGCGTTGAAAAAGCTTTCCTGACAGAGGGCTCCCATCCGTAGGTACTACTGATGCGTTCGGGAGCATACTGATCGTGGGAGTATACCAGGTAGAGACTACTCGGGGAAAGGGCTACCGGTGGACCAAGGGTGTAGAGGAGTCTAATCTCTCCAAAAGTCCTATGTCACCTCTAAAGGGTGAGGGTGAGGATGAGGTGAAGACACGTCACCGCGTGACCCATTCGTTGTTCGTCCGTTCCCATAGTTGTTGGGTCCGGTTGCGTATCGATGTTCAAAGACATCGTTGGACAGTTATCTCGATGTAGATCATTCAGTGGTGTTGCGTAGACCAGTAATTCCGGGTCTCTTTGACCAACGGTATGGTCTCTCCCCAAGAGTCCCAAGAGTCTCCCTCCGGGAGTGAGGGTGAGGGTGAGGTTGGTGATCTAGTAGTGTTGTGTAGACCAGTAATTCCGCGTCTCTTCGACCAACGGTATGGTCTCTCCCCAAAAGTCCCAAGAGTCTTCCTCCGGGAGTGAGGGTGAGGGTGAGGTTGGTCGCGCCGCCGCGTGACCTTGTTATCCATTGGGTTTTCACCCATGTTTTTCCTTGAAAGGAAATTGCCTTAACATTGAACTGTTGTAATGGTGATTGGTTTCCAGCCACTCACTGAGCTTGTAGCTCACCCCTCGCATACTGTTTCTTTTCAGGGGCAGTGTTGGGCGTGGAGTTGGAGCTTCCCTGTGGCGTGGTCTTATGGGTGTGGAGCGTTCTTCCGGCGGGTGGCGAGTGCGAGGCTGTCAGCAGTCCTAGAGTCATTTATGTATTGATAAATCGTGCGTGTTGCACTGGTTGTATTTTATTTGGACTAGACTTGGCTCTCACAGGACAGTGATTGTGTATTCAAGTCTGTAATAATATTTTGATTTACAGACTTAGTGATGTTTTATGCTTTCGCTTTTCAGTGAGCTATCAGTTATCATTGCTTTGTTAGCCTTGTTATGTTTTATTGGCGTCATTGTTGACCTCTTGTACTGATTACTGATATTATATATATTGCCACGTCTCGAGGACGGCCGCCCTGGGGCGTGACAGTTACTGTAGATACTTTTCAAGGTGTTCTGCCTCCTGCACCTAACGCTCCTCTCTCGGCTGTGGATCTGAGTTGCGTCGCTGGCTATCCTCAGCGTGAGCGTCATCCGCTTGCCCGTTTCAGTTTTGATAGTGGACCCTCTAATCAGTTTGGTTTTGCCACAGTGAGCTCTTATTCTCCACAACTTCAGGCTTTTCTTGCAGCTATTCATACACATCGGGAACCTAGGTCATATCAAGAGGCAGTTCAGCACCCTGAGTGGCGTCAGGCCATGGATGAGGAGTTTTAGGCGTTTCTAGAGACTCATACATGGGATATTGTTCCTCTTCCCACTGGTGTTGAGCCTATTAGTTGCAAATGGATTTTTAAGGTCAAACATCAACCTGATGTATCCATTGAATGACACAAGGCTCGTCTAGTTGCTTGCGATTTCACACAGGAGTATGGGATCGATTATGTGGAGACTTTTGCCCCTATTGCACAGATGACCACTGTTCGCACACTTCTTGCAGTTGCTGCGATTCGTCACTGGCCTCTCTTTCGGATGGATGTGAATAATGCCTTTCTTCACGGGGACTTATCAGATGTGGTCTACATGCAACCACCTCCTAGTCTTCGTACTCCCCCACAACATGTCTACCGTCTTCGACGTGCTATATATTGTCTCAAGCAGGCTCCTCGTGCGTGGTTTGAGTGTTTTCGCACTGTTATTCTATCAGCTGGTTTCGTTGAGAGCTCTCAGGATCACTCTTTGTTTCTGCAGGGTCGTGTGATTCTACTTCTATATGTGGATGATATGATCATCACTGGTGACGACTCAGCTGGTATTACTCTTTTTCAACGTCACCTCAGTAGTCAGTTTTAGATGAAAGATCTTGGAACTCTTCGCTACTTTTTAGGGCTAGAGATTGCTTAGAGTAAGCGGGGGATTCTTCTCTCCCAACAAAAGTACACAGCATATATTATTGATCATGCCGCTATATCTGACACTCGCAGTACTAATACTCCCTTTGAGCTTAATGTAAAGCTCCGTCCTACTGATGGAGAGCTTCTTTCAGATCCTACACGATACAGGCAGATCGTGGGCCAGCTAGTGTATATTTGCATCACCAGACCTGATATTGCTCATGCAGTCAGCATCGTTAGTCAGTTCGTCTCCGCTCCTCGTTCGGTTCACTATAGTGCTCTCATGAGGATCCTCAGATATTTACATGGGACTATTACTAGATCACTCTATCTGTCATCATCTTCATCTATTGTTCTTCAAGCTTACTCTGACGCTGACTGGGCGGGAGATCCGACTACTGGCTTTTGCATATTTCTTGAAGATTCTTTTATTTCCTGGCACAGCAAGAAACAAGATGTCGTTTCTCTTTCCAGCACAGAAGCAAAGTATCGAGCTATGGCTATCACGACTAAAGAGATCGTTCATCTCAGATGTCTCTTAGTCGATCTTGGAGTTGATGTTACAAGTCCTACTCCACTTTACTGTGATAGTCGGAGTGCTATTCAGATTGCCAGTAATCCGGGTTTTCATGAGAGGACTAAACATATTGAGATTGACTGTCATTTTGTCCGTCAGCACTTCCTTGCTTAGACACTTGCGCTTCCGCACATTTTCTCTGCTGAACAGATCGCGGACTTCTTCACGAAGTCTCTTCCAGTTCCTAGATTTCAATCTCTAATTCGCAAACTCACGTTTTTTTATCCACCTTGAGTTTGAGCGGGGGTGTTAGATTACATATGTATTATATTATTACTGTGTTACACGTGTATTATTGTATTACACGTGTATTAAGTCTTGTACTATTATATATAGGGTTTGATCCCTCTCTTAATGAATTAGGTCTCATTATTCTTTCTTCCCTAAAGTCTAATAGTTTCATTGATATATATACATACTACATCTTTTATAAAATCATATATCTCATTTGATGAGGTATACTATTTAAAAATAAATAAAAACAGTTATAGACAGGATAGAGGACTGAAATAGAGACCGTGTAACATTATTCATTGTTTATGGAATGAATGCTCAAAGGGCAGGACCCATTGTTCCAAACCCAAAAGTGAAGAACCCATTTCTCTTACACGGAGGGGCCATTTGTAAACCCATTAGAAGTATGGTTTTATTCCAAATACTTAAAAAATATTGATTTTTAGGAAACTCATTTTTTTATTTTTTTAAAAACCATATTTTTTGTATTTAAAGTTGAAATAAATTTTTTAATTAAATATATGTGCTTTTTCGGAATCATTTGAAAACTTGTTTGCACTTTTTTTTATTTTCATCAAAAGCAAAAACATATTCAAATGGGTTTTCAATCAGCCCCATAATCTAATTTATAGGGGTGCAATGTGGTCGGTTTGGTTCAATTTTTTGTAAACTCATATTGAATCAAAGTATAATCACATGTAACTCAAAAATCAAACCGAACCGAATAAAAAACCAAACCAAAAACCCAAAACCGGACCGAACCTTGTTTAGTTGAACTGAATTAAATCAAACCAAACCGAACCGTTAAAGACAAACATATATATACCCAATCATTTTTTTTTTCTTCCTACCTATTTGGGTTTGTTAGAGTATTTTTTTGCGTTGATTACAACTTTACATAAATATAAAAAAGGCTAGGATTGATTATTTAATTTTGTGTATTCATTTTTTTTATAAATATTAATGATATAACAACAATATAGTTTTTAATATAAAAAGAATGATCCAAATGAATATTAATTATGAATAATCATGTGTTTAAATTTAATTCAATTCGGTTTGGTTAATTCGTTTTTTTTTTAAATAAAATCAAACCAGAACCAAAATAGATCGATTTATTAATTTTTAAATCCATACCCAAATCAAATAAAAAATCTATTAACTTAAATTAGAAAAAAATTAGTTTGGATCAGTTCGGATTCGATTTAATGGATCAAAATTGCACCCCTATTGGTTTATAGTGCCCCCCCCCCCCCCCCCCCCAAGCAGCCATGATATATTGATATATAATATAGGCTCACCATCTTTTCTTGTTCTAAAAAGAAAAAAAAACATGTGATCTCATGCACCGTAATGCCATGATAATTTTACAAAGTTTTTGATATGAACATTTTAAAATGACAACATTAGGAGGCCTAGACAGATTCATACTGTGCATGAAAAATAATATATCCACCCCAGTTGCAACCCCATTCGTAGTTAACACCATTTTTTTTAAAATCATATATTTACACATTGAAGGACATGTTGTTATATAAAATGAAGTATATACTGGGATACAAAAAAAAAATTGTCTTAAAAATAATTTTTTGTATTATGCACTATAATAAAACTCTATACATTATGATAGCGCAATATTTATTATATTATCATAGTTTATGGGATAGCAAAAGGACTGTAAAACGGACGGTGTATCAACACTCTATCAATGACTACATGAATAAGATTTAGAAAAATAGACATTCTCCGCCAATGGGACTTTTCAACAATGGTTAATTAATATAGTCATGCCCCTAAGATAATAATCATTCTCACAAAAAAAAATGTCATACAAACGGTTAAATTAGTCAAAAGAAGAATTAATAGATAAGAAGAAATTAATTTCAAGTATTCTTTCAATCCTAGAACTTTTGAAAATATTAGGTACTTCCATATCTTTTTAGTTATGTAATCCATTTGATTTTCTTTTGTATATTATTATGCATTATGCATATACTGTTATTAATCCATTGTACATTATCATGTTTTGTAGATTATTATCATTTATGTATCCTATTAAATTTCATACACACATCATTACTTAACGTGCACATATGAATATTGTCACACCCCAGGGCGGCCGTCCTCGAGACGTGGCAATAATAAAATATCAGCTATCAATACTTGAGGTCAATAAAGACTCCAACAACAACACACAAGGTGGCAAAGCAAGGATAATGATAACTGACTAAAAAGCGGAAGCATAATATATAAACAATGTCTGTAAACCAAAAGCATTATTACAGACTCGAATACACAATCACTGTCCTGTGAGAGCCAAGTCTAGACCAAAGAAAATGCAACCTGTGCCACATGCACGATTTACAATACATACAATGACTCTAGGACTGCTGACAGCCTCGCACTCGCCACCCGCTGGAAGAACGCTCCACACCCATAAGACCACGCCACAGGAAAGCTCCAGCTCCACGCCCAACACTGCCCCTGAAAAGAAATAGTATGCGAGGGGTGAGTTACAAGCTCAGTGAGTGGCTGAAAATCAATCACCATACAACAGTTCAATACATAAATAATTCCCTTTCAAGGTAAACATGGGTGGAAACCCATGGATAACAGGGTCACGCGGCGACGCGACCAACCTCACCCTCACCCTCACTTCCGGAGGGAGACTCTTGAGACTTTTGGGGAGAGACCATACCGTTGGTCGAGAAGACAAGGGATTACTGGTCCACACAACACTACTGGATCACCAACCTCACCCTCACCCTCACTCCCGGAGGGAGACTCTTGGGGCTTTTGGGGAGAGACCATACCGTTGGTCGAGGAGACCCGGGATTACTGGTCTACGCAACACTACTGGATCATCTACATCGAGATAACTGCCCAACGATGTCTTTAAACATCGATACGAGACCGGACCCAACAACTATGGGAATGGACGAACAACGAATGGGTCACGAGGCGACGTGTCTTCACCTCATCCTCACCCTCACTCCCGGAGGGAGACTCTTGGGACTTTTGGAAGAGACTTAGACTGCTCTACACCCTTGGTCCACCGGTAGCCCTTTCCCCACGTAGCCTCTACCTGGTATACTCCCACGATCAGTACGCTTTCGAACGCATCGGTGGTACCTACGGATGGGAGCCCTCTGTCAGGACAGCTTTTCCAACGCCGGGGAGTTCCTACATCGGATCCAACGAAGGGGAGAACGATTCCACGCTCGCAATATCATTCGTTAGCCCTCTCCCGGGTAGCCTCTACCTGGTACACTCCCACGATAAGTACGCTCCCGAACGCATCGGTGGTACCTACGGATGGGAGCCCTCTGTCAGGACAGCTACAACCTGGGCCTCTTCAACACAGACGACATTGGGAGTAAACATTCCATGTTCGCAAAGCGAACCCAATGGAAAAACACTACACTCGATAATCACATATCGATGATAGCGAACACTATTGTACTCCCACACGGTTGCATCGCTCGGACACAGGGGGGTGTCACGCCCCAACTACTGGCTTAACAATCCGATAAGATAATGAATTCTCCTGAATTCCAAACGAGTGCATCGCTCGGATGCACGGGGCGATTACATCGCTAGCGCTCTAACTAATAAGGTACAACCTGACAGCGGGTCATACCCACGCCTATTCCAGATAGGCCTAATCAGCTTTTAACATGCGCATATAAATATATCCAGGAGAATTTTATATCAGCCATGTGCATGAACCATATGCACAATCATCTAATAATTATAGGGACACTCCCTAACATGGATTTACATCATAATAATTCATACAACATGCATACATGGTCATTAATCACATAAACATACAAAATATACTCTAACATCCGTTGGATATCACCAACTTAAAAGAAAGGGGCAAGCGCGATCTCGCGCACTAACAGGTGCATGCCAATATTCCAAACGAACCTGAGTCGAGTAGGAAATCGCATCTACTTACTCAGTTCGTTCAGAGGGAGAGGGCGGGGGAGATCATCATCTCATGAAGCTGGTCATAGCTTTGCCCCATTAGCATGGGCGCAACAACTACACCACACCCTCGAGTCTTATCGCAAGGGAATATTAGGCAGGTGCCCGTTATTAACCCAGACTTATTCATGTTCGATATTCTAATTAATATGGTGGGAGTAGTATTACAATACTACCTAAGGCATGCCATATTCTATACATCTATACACATTACACAAATACATGCCCATACTAGAGGGGCTCATGCAACACAATCATTCATACATGAATACAATACATGTATATAAGCCTAGTATGCAAGATATCTACATATTATAGCTTAAGCATGGCCATACTACTTATCTACACAAGTAGTATAGTTAGGGAGCCCCATCGATGCGCGACGCGCGACTACGCGCGTCGAGCGCATCCCGAGAGAGGGGGGGGATTGGATCGAACCACTCACCGGTACCCAGATCGCCGCGCGTCCGGTCTACGAGATCTGCAAAACACAACCAATGATCCATAATTAAATTATGGAACCTCCTATCACACATATAAGCTTACTTCATGAAAACCCTAACCCCTGATACTTCCATATTATCACCCAAGACACATGCAACCAACTCCTTGACACTCAACCAAGCAAAACTGCTAAACCTGCTGCAACCAGCCCTACTAATTGGTCTTCACAACACCCAATACACTTCCAAAAATTATGAAATAAATCATGCACATTCTATGATATGCTGGGATCATAATCCATGAAGACATTAGAACCTAATTTTGCCTCTACAAGCCCGAAACAAATTATTTCCCGAAGCAGGTCAATTCCTATGCGAATCTGGACAGGTCATGCAAAACTTGTTCTAACTTACACCACAGATATCATAATTACCCCGAATTTCATATATAACAACTAGACACAAAGCTGATCAAATCATAAGAAGACATAATCCTAAAAATATGCCTCTAAATACTAGATTCACTGAGATCTTTAAAAGACAGTGCTGCCTTACCAAAACAGGGGAAGGGAAATGGGGAGATGCGGGGTTCTCGACACACCCACGACCACCTCTACCACCACCACCACTACCACCACCTCATCAGCCACTCCACCAGCCTTCCTTGGCTGAAAACAGGGGGGGATGTCACGCCCCAGGGCGGCCGTCCCCGATACGTGGCAAATATGTATAATATCAGCAGTCCATACAGGAGATCAATAAAATACTCTCAACAACATCGAAAATGACAACACAATCAATAATGTAGCTTACATAATATATATACATATAGCGGAAGCTTAAACGACTGAGTCTGTAATTCAAAGACATATTACAGACCCGAATACATAATCAACTGTCCTGTGAGAGCCAATATAAACAATGACATCCAAATACAAGTGTTGTGCCCAAGCACGGATAACAATACATACAAGCAAGAAGGGGATGCTGATGGCCTCTCACTCGCAGAACCCAAAACGTGACACTGCTCCGCTACTACTGTGATGCCTCGAGGAGCTCCTCCTTCAGATCCGACTCAGATACAACTGGAGGAAAAGAATATGCGAGGGGTGAGCCACACGCTCAGTGAATGGCACAATCTATGCAACACAACTCATATTAACCTTAAAATAATTAAAGTCCCTAAACGGGAGTAACTGTACAAACTGGTGGGTCGTAACATCGCCGACCCACCCCACCCTCACCCTCACCCTTTAGGGGGTGACATGGGCCTTTTGGGACAGACTAGACTGCTCTCCACCCTTGGTCCACCAGTAGCCTCTCCCACACTCCGTAGCCTCTACCTGGTATACTCCCACGATCAGCACCCTCCGACGCATTGGAGGTACCTACAGATGGGAGCCCTCTGTCAGGACAGCTTTCCAACGCCGGGGAGTCCCTACTCAAATCCAACGAAGGGGAGAAAACAGCCTACCCACACGGGTACGATCCTCTTGGATCCGTCGACAACGATTCCTAACATTTCTAATGTCATGAATTCTCAAGAATTCCTCCAGGGCGCATAACTAAGATGCGGGGAAACATATATTATAACAACAAGGTTATAATATTCTCTAAGGCATGCTTATAACAATATATTCTCATTTTGATTTAAATAAATTAAACTAAATGGGAAACATGCGTAGGCCAAGGCTTTCCAAGCATGGGACATGGTGTCTAGGCATGTATGGGCCTCTATGCATGATATATGGATGTATATCCCTAGCATACAATGTCTAATATGGCATGGTTACATCATATTAAAACATGCATTACATAGTTTTTCATTTAGCACAAGTTAATATACAATTATGGTGCCCCAGGGGAGGGCGATGCACGCCTACGTGCATCGAACGCCTCCCTACTGGGTTGGATTGACCCACTCACCAAAACCCGGGTCGTTGCGTGACCGTTCGCCAAGATCTGCCAGACATGGGCATTCAATATGGTGAGTAAACTACACAATACACATGAAATTTACTAGAAATACCCAAATACTCGGACAAGCATGCATACGGACTCGCACGCATGTGAGCACGCACGTACGCACGCGAGTCTGAGTGCCCCGACACCCACCCGAACCCTCGGGCAGCCACACGCATGGCCCCCCGCACGCGCACGCACGAATGCGCACGCAAGCATGCGCCCCAGCACCCCTGGCGCACTGCCCGCACGCCTGCCCACGCGCCCAGACGCGCTGCCGCGCACGCTTGCGCGCGCCTGCGCGCACTGCGCGTCCAGCCCGCGCGCCCGCACAGAAACCTGCGCACACGCCCGCGCGTCTGCGCGCACGTCCCCTTCCACCCCCTCCTCAGCCAACCCACACCCCTTACCACCTATGCAAGGCATGCTTGACCACTTAAAAACCCTAACAATCATCTAAACAAAGCTAAGGGAGGAGGAGGACTTACCCAAGGAGAGGAAGAACAAGGGGGGGGGGGGGGGAACTCGGGTGCCCTTTGCGCACCAAACCACCTCTTCCACCACCACCAACACCACCACCTCCTCAGCCACTCTCAAGCTTTAAAATGGCTGAAAACAGGGGTGGGGGAAGCCATGAGAGGGAGATAGAGAAAAGGGAAACAAAACAAACACCACACAAGGATAGCACACACACATACCTTCACTTCTCCTCTCTAGGGTTTTCTTCTTCTTCTTCTACTACCTCTATTTGGAACAACAAGAAGAGGGAGTGAGGGAGTGGGTGAGAGGGAGATGGAGATGGGGAAGAAGGGGGACGCCCACTAATAGGACCTCACACACACACACACACTCTCACACACTCACACACATTAATGAAAAAAAAAGTTGGTGAGGCTTGACTTTGAGTCAACCCAACCACACAAAAAAACAAAAAGATTTGACCAAGTCAATGGTCAAATTTGACTTGGTCCAAGTCTTCTTGACTTGGTCAAGTCCCCCCTTTGACATTCCAAATCGGTCAAAACCCGGATACGATTCGGAACTGCCAAATTCTAAAACGTTACTAGAATTCGATGAAATTTTCGTGAGTGGCTCGAAATGGCACCAGGACTCATAATGTGCAGTTAGATTTTCAATCGGAGTTCTCGAGCTCATGCAGATAGCTAAAAGTCCAAAATTTTAGCGGTTCCGATCGAAAAAAGAAAAATTGAAAAACTGCCAGAAATGTCCCAAAGGTGACCAAAATGCTAAAAGTGACACATATATAACAGGGGGAAAGGCATGAGAAGGAGCTAATGAGAAGAGAAACAACAACAACAACTACAACACCCAAAGCTTGCACACACATACCTTTCTCTTTTCCTTTTAATGTTTCTTCTTCTCCTTCTTGTTCTTCCTCTTCTCTTTTTTAAACACACAAAACAAAGAAACCAGGGAGTGGAGAGAGTGAGAGGGAGAGGAGGAGAAGGGGACGCCTACACCAATCACACACACACTCACACACACACACACACACCATTTATTAGTGAAAAAGGGGTTTGGTGAGACTTGACTTAGTCAACCCAACCAAGCAAAAAAACAAAACCCATTGACCTAGTCAATGGTCTTGTTTGACTTGGTCCAAGTCCACTTTGACTTGGTCAAAGTCACTCTTTGACAATCCAGTGACGACCAAACCCAGATACGATTCAGAACTGTAAAATTTTCTAAAACATTACCGGAATTCGATGAAATTTTTATGGGTAGTACTAAACGGTACCAGGACCCATAATATGCAGTCAGATTTCCAATCAGAGTACTCTAACTCCCGCAGGTGGCTAAAAGCCAAAATTTTAGCGGCTCCGATTGAAAAATTAAAAAGGCCCTGAATGACCCAGAAGTGACCAAGGCTTAACCGAAATGGCTCCAAATGACACAGGCATAACATTCTTCCCCCCTTAGGAAATTTAGTCCTCAAAATTTAAGGAAACTCAAAGGGAAGACCACATATAACAAGTATCTCGCATAGACCTTTTGCTCCCAAGTGGTCCATGCACCAGTCTGGCGCTACCGGCACACTCTAATCAAAAGAACAGTCTTAGCGTGGAGCCTCTTCTCATGTTGGTCCTTGACCTCGATCCACTGCTCCACGAACGACAAATCCAGCTCGAGGATGAGACGGTCGAACGGAGTGACATGAGCAGGATCTTGGACATAACACCTCGGCCATGAGACAAGGACGACGTCGTGGGCATGAGCCAGCTGTGGGGGAAAGGCTACATGACAAGCCACCTCCCCAATCCACTCAATAACGAGAAACAGTCCCATTAAAGAGCCAACTCAGCTTGCCCCGAACGTCGAAACATAGGATGCCCTTAAACTGGGACACCTTCACGAAAACATGGTCGCCAAACCCAAAGGTAAGCATCCTGGCGACGATGACCTGCGTAGTCCTTTTGTCGGTTCTGGGAGGTGCGGATGCACACATGAACCAACCTGGCCACTGCAAGGTCAAATAAATAATTTGTGGCCCCTCCAACTGGTGCTCCTCAACCGTCCCAACACAAGGGAGGTATAAAACTGCGCCTGTAGAGTGCCTTTCACAGTACCATCAGGATGCTCGAATGGTAGTTGTCTTGCAGGCATACCCCAACAAATGGGTGATGCCTCACCCAACTGCCCTCATCATCGAGCACGCAGGCACTTAGCATGTCCTCCAAGGTCTGAATCGTCCTCTTTGTCTGGCTGTCCATCGGCGATGAAACGCTATACTTAAATGGAGGCTCGCGCCAAAGCCTGCCAAGGCTGCGCCACAACCTCAAAGTAACCCTTGCGTCTCAACCGAAAATAGCGCCGACCGGAGTGCCATGAAGACGAACAATCGCGAAGGTGAAAACCCACGCCAAGGCGTCCAGAGACTCAATCAGTCGGATTAGGGAGGGAAGCGCGGACTTAGTCAGTCGGTCAATGATCACCTAGACGGCGTCGCGACCCGAACGTGACTTTTGCGAGTCCTCAACAATCCCTGATAACCCACTCCCACGTCCACTGAGGAATCTCCATGGACTGACGCTTTCCAACGCGATGATGATTCTCGAACTTTGCCTGAGGCATGCCAACCTGGGGAAACAAGGTCACCCACATCACCTTTTCATCGCACAATGTCTTGAAGATTACCCCAAAGTAGTCCACGGAACCCAATAAAACTTTTGAGATCCACGAAGGCATCCGGCGCATTCATCAACCCCGACGGCAGTACTTAAAACTCATAGTGCCTGAAACGGTCATGAAAGGCCATCTACGGGATGTCCAACTCCCGGATCTCCAACTTGTGGTACCCTTGTGCGAAGATTGATCTAACAGAAGACACTCGCTCCCAGAGCTAGTCAAATAGATCATCAATTCACAGCAAGGGGGGGTACCTGATCTTCAATCCTCACGGGAAGATCAAACAATACCTCGAACAATTAAGTCCAGATTCTGCTCCTCGAGCATGGCTGGCGCTCATGATGACACTTACACGCTTGGTAAGCCACTCAACCGCACTTAATCCACAAGACACGCAATAAGGGGTCGTCGAACCTCGACAATGCCTATGCGACGTCATCTATCTGATAGGGCGATTGAGTCCCATCACGAACGCTAGCATCGTGTCTCCTCATTTGTGACCAATGTGGGGCAAAACGCGACAGTATCCACAACTGTGCTTCACATGCCGCCAGAGATAGGTCGCTCATCTATAACCATTGGAACTCCAGCATCCTGCACTCCATGGGCAGATTCATCACAGGGAGTCCACGCTCTCGACATCATCCAGTAGCACTCTCCCGGTGTGGCCTCTACCTGGTAGCCTCCCAAGCCCACTATCTCTGCCATATGGGCGCACCAACAAGCATAGTATCTGGGAGCACCTCACAGGGCTCTGGCCTCAACCGGGCAGCTACAACGCAGAATGATATATCGAAGCGACTCCAGATGCCACTATGGAACCCAGTCCACAAGCAATCGCCCACCAAGCTGCAATAGGATGCACCCAATCCTGATCGTATGCATCACCACTTGCTACAGCACCTTCCAAGTGAGAGGAAAAATCCATCATCAATTTGATGCTTCAAAGGTATTCCTTGACTGGGAAAAGAAACCTTGGGAGGGCACCATGAGGTCCCGATATAGGATATCCCGACAACCAAACAAGGAACACAGAGTACCCTAGCCCAGGTCTCAACGATGACCCCGCAAGGCCCCTTAATCCTGAGTAGGAAGGCTGGAAGAAGACATCATCCCTTAATGAGCAATACGCCATATCCTCAACACTTGAAACTGGCGCCGCACGCGAACTCAATGGTTACCAGCAATACCGATGCACGGGAAAGAGCTCCATTATCGAGACGCAATCCATACCTTAGAAATTGCGACCACTTCATCACTATCATACTACTGGGCTGGAATCTCCTACCCAAGCCTTAATCCCACAACAGGGGATCCAACAACTGACCCTAACCAGTCGACCCAGTCGACAACTTAAGGGTGGGTCCAGGGGGTCACGTCCACGTCAACGGATGCGAGGAGGCATGTCAACAACCTAAGGTAACTTCTGAAACAAGAGCACTTGGATGACAATCCTACGACTCATCATCTATATGACTAGACTTAAGCTCTGACAGGACCAGGCTCTGATACCAACTTTTGTCACGCCCCAGGGCGGCCGTCCCCGAGACGTGGCAATAATAAAATATCAGCTATCAATACCTGAGGTCAATAAAGACTCCAACAACAACACACAAGGTGGCAAAGCAAGGATAATGATAACTGACTGAAAAGCGGAAGCATAATATATAAACCATGTCTGTAAACCAAAAACATTATTACAGACTCGAATACACAATCACTGTCCTGTGAGAGCCAAGTCTAGACCAAAGAAAATGCAACCTGTGCCACATGCACGATTTACAATACATACAATGACTCTAGGACTGCTGACAGCCTCGCACTCACCACCCGCCGGAAGAACGCTCCACGCCCATAAGACCACGCCACAGGAAAGCTCCAGCTCCACGCCCAACACTGCCCCTGAAAAGAAATAGTATGCGAGGGGTGAGCTACAAGCTCAGTGAGTGGCTGGAAACCAATCACCATACAACAGTTCAATACATAAATAATTCCCTTTCAAGGTAAACATGGGTGGAAACCCATGGATAACAGGGTCACGCGGCGGCGCGACCAACCTCACCCTCACCCTCACTCCCGGTGTCACGCCCCAGGGCGGCCGTCCCCGAGACGTGGCAAGTATATATAATATCAGTAGTCTATACAGGAGATCAATAACATACTCTAAACAACATCAAAAATGACAACACAGACAATAAGGTAGCTGACATAATATATACAAATAGCGGAAGCTCAAACGACTGAGTCTGTAATTCAAAGACATATTACAGACCCGATACATAATCAACTGTCCTGTGAGAGCCAATATATACAATGACATCCAAATACAAGTATGTGCCCAAGCACGGAATACAATACATACAATCAAGAAGGGGATGCTGATGGCCTCTCACTCGCAGAACGTGACGCTGCTCCACTACTGTTGATGTGCCTCAGGGAGCTCCTCCTTCAGATCCGACTCAGATATCACTGGAGAAAAATATATGCGAGGGGTGAGCCACACGCTCAGTGAATAGCACAACCCATGCATCACAATTCATATTAACCTTATATAATTTATAGCCCCTAACACGGGAGCAACCACACATTCTAATGGGTCGTTTCATCACCAACCCACCTCCCCCCTCACCTTCACCCTTTCCGGGGGGTGACATGGGCCTCTTGGGGCATACTAGACCGCTCTCCACCCCTGGTCCACCCGGTAGCCTCTCCCACCCTCGTAGCCTCCACCTAGTCCACTCCCACTATCAGTACTATCCGACACATCGGAGGTACCTACGGACGGGAGCCCTCTGTCAGGTCAGCCAGCGCCGGGGAGTCCCTACATCGGATCCAACCAAAAGGAGAAGACAACCTACTCACACGGATACGATCCTCTTGGATCCGTCGACACCGATTGTAACTCTACTAATGTCATTAATTCTCCAGAATTCCTCCAGGGCGCATAACTAAGATGCAGGGAGACGTATATTATAACAACAAGGTTATAATATTCTCTAAGGCATGCTTGCAACTATATGCTCACATTTTGATTTAATTAGATTAAACTAGATGGGAACATGCATAGTTCGGGGCTTGGTGTCTAGGCATGCATAGGCCTCTATACATGACATAAGGGTGCATTTCCCTAGCATACAAGTCTAAGGTGGCATGGATACATCATATTAATCATGCATGCATAGCTTACATTTTTTTACTAGTTAATATGCTATTATGGTGCCCCAGGGGAGGGCAATGCACGCCTACGTGCATCGAACGCCTCCCTACTGGGTTGGATTGTCCCACTCACCGAAGCCCGGGTCGTTGCGTGACTGTCCGTCAAGATCTGCAAGACATAGGCATTCAAAATGGTGAGTAACTACACAATTACATAAGAAAATTTACTAGAAATACCCAACACTCGGACAAGCATGCATACGGACCCGCACGCATGCGAGCACGCGCGTACGCACGCGAGTCCGAGTGCCCCGACACCCTCCCGAACCCACGGGCAGCCATACGCACGGCCACCCGCACGCGCACGCACGAATGCGCACGCACGCACACACCCTTGCACCCCGGGTGCACTGTCGCGCCCCTGCCCGAGCGCCCAGACTCGCTGCTGCACCCCTGCCTGCGCGCCCAGACACGCTGCCGCACGCGCGCGCACGCTCGCTCCCGCTCGCGCGCACGGCGCGTCCAGCCCTGCGCGTACTCGCGCGTACTGCACCCCTGCGCAGCACTCCGCGCGCACGCCCGCGCGCACTGCGCGCACTGCACCCCGCGCAGCACTCTGCGCGAACGCCCATCTGCGCGCGCCAGTGCCTGCGGATGGCTCCGCGCGCGCGCCCGAGCCCCTTCCACCCCCTCCTCAGCCCACCCTCACCCCCCTAACACCCATGCAAGCATGCATAACCAATTAAATGCCCTAATCAAGCATCTAAACTAGCTAGGGGAGGAGGAAAAGCTTACCCAAAGAGAGGAAGACCAAAGGGAGGAACTCGGGTGCCCTTTGCGCACCAAATCGCCGCCACCGAGACCACCACCACCAAGACCACCCTCAGCCCTAACAATGGCTGAAAACAGGGGAGGAGAAGCCATGAGAGGGAGGTAGAGAAAGGGGAAATCCAAAACAAAAACCATGGGAAGGTAGATCAAGCCCTTACCAATCTTTTTCCCTTCTAGGGTTTTTCTTTTCTTCCTCTTCTACTAGCTCCAATGGGGGAAAAATATGAAGAGAATTTGTGATTTTGTGTGTGTGAGAGAAGATGAGAAGAGGAAAGAAGAAGGGGGACGCCCATGTTAGGGCACACACACACACACACTCACACACACACACACACTTAGGGCACTCTTTGGTGTTTGACTTTAGGTCAACCCAACCACACAAACAAACAAAAGAGTTTGACCAAATCAATGGTTAAACTTGACTTGGTCAAAGTCCTCTTTGACTTGGTCAAGTCTCCCTTTGACATTCCCGCTCGGTCAAAACCCGGATACGATTCGGAACTGCCAAATTCTGAACGTTACCGGAATTCGATGAAATTTTCGTGAGTGGTTTGAAATGGCACCAGGACACATAATGTGCAGTTAGATTTTCAATTGGAGTTCTCAAGCTCATGATGATAGCTAAAAGTCTAAAATTTTAGCGGTTCCGATCGAAAAAAGAAAAAGTTGAAAAACTACCAGAAATGTCCCAAAGGTGCCCGGAAGGCTAAAAGTGACACATATATAACAAGACTCTTGGGACTTTTGGGGAGAAACCATACCGTTGGTCGAAAAGACCCAGGATTATTCGTCCACACAACACTACTGGATCACCAACCTCACCCTCACTCTCACTCCCGGAGGGAGACTCTTGGGGCTTTTGGGGAGAGACCATACCGTTGGTTGACGAGATCCAGGATTATTGGTCTACGCAACATTACTGGATCATCTACATCGAGATAACTGCCCAACGATGTCTTTAAATATCGATACGAGACCGGACCCAACAACTATGGGAACGGACGAACAACGAATGGGTCACGAGGCGACGTGTCTTCACCTCATTCTCACCCTCACTCCCGGAGGGAGACTCTTGGGACTTTTGGAAGAGACTTAGACTGCTCTACACCCTTGGTCCACCGGTAGCCCTTTCCCCACGTAGCCTCTACCTGGTATACTCCCACGATCAGTACGCTTCCGAACGCATCGGTGGTACCTACGGATGGGAGCCCTCTGTCAGGACAGCTTTTCCAACGCCGGGGAGTTCCTACATCGGATCCAACGAAGGGAGAACGATTCCACGCTCGCAATATCATTCGTTAGCCCTCTCCCGGGTAGCCTCTACCTGGTACACTCCCACGATTAGTACGCTCCCGAACACATCGGTGGTACCTATGGATGGGAGCCCTCTGTCAGGACAGCTACAACCCGGGCCTCTTCAACACAGACGACATTGGGAGTAAACATTCCATGTTCGCAAAGCGAACCCAATGGAATAACACTACACTTGATAATCACATATCGATGATAGCGAACACTATTGTACTCCCACATGGTTGCGTCGCTCGGACACAGGGGGGTGTCACGCCCCAACTACCGGCTTAACAATCCGATAAGATAATGAATTCTCCTGAATTCCAAACGAGTGCATCGCTCGGATGCACGGGGCGATTACATCGCTATCGCTCTAACTAATAAGGTACAACCCGACAGCGGGTCATACCCACGCCTATTCCAGATAGGCCTAATCAGCTTTTAACATGCGCATATAAATATATCCAGGAGAATTTTATATCAGCCATGTGCATGAACCATATGCACAATCATCTAATAATTATAGGGACACTCCCTAACATGGATTTACATCATAATAATTCATACAACATGCATACATGGTCATTAATCACATAAACATACAAAATATACTCTAACATCCGTTTGATATCGCCAACTTAAAAGAAAGGGGGCAAGCGCGATCTCGCACACTAACAGGTGCATGCCAATATTCCAAACGAACCTGAGTCGAGTAGGAAATCGCATCTACTTACTCAGTTCGTTCAGAGGGAGAGGGCGGGGGAGATCATCATCTCATGAAGCTGGTCATAGCTTTGCCCCATTAGCATGGGCGCAACAACTACACCACGCCCTTGAGTCTTATCGCAAGGGAATATTAGGCAGGTGCCCGTTATTAACCCAGACTTATTCATGTTCGATATTCCAATTAATATGGTGGGAGTAGTATTACAATACTACCTAAGGCTTGCCATATTCTATAATTCTATACACATTGCACAAATACATGCCCATACTAGAGGGGCTCATGCAACACAATCATTCATACATGAATACAATACATGTATATAAGCTTAGCATGCAAGATATCTACATATTATAGCTTAAGCATGGCCATACTACTTATCTACACAACTAGTATAGTTAGGGAGCCCCATCGATGCGCGACGCGTGTCTACGCGTGTCGAGCGCATCCCGAGAGAGGGGGGGGGATTGGATCGAACCACTCACTGATACCCGGATCGTCGCGCGTCCGGTCTACGAGATCTGCAAAACACAATCAATGATCCATAATTAAATTATGGAACCTCCTATCACACATATAAGCTTACTTCATGAAAACCCTAACCCCTGATACTTCCATATTATCACCCAAGACACATGCAACCAACTCCTTGACACTCAACCAAGCAAAACTGCTAAACCTGCTGCAACCAGCCCTACTAATTGGTCTTCACAGCACCCAATACACTTCCAAAAATTATGAAATAAATCATGCACATTCTATGATATTCTGGGATCATAATCCATGAAGACATTAGAACCTAATTTTGCCTCTACAAGCCCGAAACAAATCATTTCCCGAAGCAGGTCAATTCCTACGCGAATCTGGACAGTTCATTCAAAACTGGTTCTAACTTACACCACAGATATCATATATAACATCTAGACACATAGCTGATCAAATCATAAGAAGACATAATCCTAAAAATATGCCTCTAAATACTAGATTCACTGAGATCTTTAAAAGATAGTGCTGCCTTACCAAAACAGGGGAAGGGAAATGGGGAGATGCAGGGTTCTCGACACACCCACCACCACCACTACCACCACCTCATCAGCCACTCCACCAGCCTTCCTTGGCTGAAAACAGGGGGGGGGGGGAAGGCATGAGAAGGAGCTAATGAGAAGAGAAACAACAACAACTACAACACCCAAAGCTTGCACACACATACCTTTCTCTTTTCCTTTTAATGTTTCTTCTTCTCCTTCTTGTTCTTCCTCTTCTCTTTTTTAAACACACAAAACAAAGAAACCAGGGAGTGGAGAGAGTGAGAGGGAGAGGAGGAGAAGGGGACGCCTACACCAATCACACACACACTCACACACACACACACCATTTATTAGTGAAAAAGGGGTTTGGTGAGACTTGACTTAGTCAACCCAACCAAGCAAAAAAATAAAACCCATTGACCTAGTCAATGGTCTTGTTTGACTTGGTCCAAGTTCACTTTGACTTGGTCAAAGTCACTCTTTGACAATCCAATGACGACCAAACCCGGATACGATTCAGAACTGCAAAATTATCTAAAACGTTACCAGAATTCGATGAAATTTTTATAGGTAGTACTAAACAGTACCAGGACCCATAATATGCAGTCAGATTTTCAATCAGAGTACTCTAACTCCCGCAGGTGGCTAAAAGCCAAAATTTTAGCAGCTCTGATCGAAAAATGACCCAGAAGTGACCAAGGCTTAACCGAAATGGCTCCAAATGACACAGGCATAACAGATATTGGACAATTAAATACTTTTCTCTTTACATTGAAGTCCTTGTGCCCCCCCCCCCCCCTGTATTAATTCCTGGGTCCACCCTTGCGCCTATATGCTAACATACCTTGATGCTATCCAAAAAAATATATAAATCTCATGAGATGGGGTATATAATTTTTTATTGAAAAAAATGCACATAGCATCCTCAAAATTTGTGGATATTCATGTCGATCCCTCATTTTATAACTCCCTGATTTTTTTCATGGTTAAGCAATTAAGTCTTTGAGCTAATTTTCTGTTTGTTATTATAGAATATTCCAAGAATATTTTGTAACTTAACCGTTGTCTCAAATTATATATTTATATAATCCTTAAGAATTAAAAATTCAAAATGATCCTTATAAATGACCAAAATACTCTTGCTCACCTAAAAACTACTGAATAATAATAAAAAAAAAAAGCCTTCCTCAGGATCATATTTCCAATCAATCACTTAAAATCATCTATAAATATAAATGAACATATAAAATAAATACCGAGTAAAAATAAATATATCTGCTAACACCAATGTGAATACAAATATTAGACACCAATATCAAATTATAAACATTGAAACAGACTTGAAGTCCTCCCTCTCTGATCAAGATGTTGCGGGCTTAATTGAGGAAGTATCTGAGGAGGAGATCTACTCCACCATTAAGCAGCACAGGGCGGATGGGTTCAACCCTTTCTTCTTCAGATCCTGTTGGGACATGGTGGGAAAGGATGTGGTCCAAGCCATCCAGGATTGCTTCACTTCGGGATGCTTACTGAAACAATTAAACCACTCTTTTATATATGCTTAGTCCCCAAGACTCCCAATGTCGATTCCATGGACAATTTCCGCCCAATCTCTCTATGCGGTGCATTCTACAAGATTATTATGAAGATCTTGGCCTCTTGTCTCCAGTGGTTTCTCCCCAAGCTGATTAGCCTCAATCAAGCAGCCTTTGTTAAAGGGAGAAACATCTCCCATGGGATTCTTCTCGCACATGAGTTGGTAAGGTACCTCAGCCATGGTGGTGAGATTGAAAGGGCTACGATCAAAATTGGCCTCAGGAAAGCTTTTGATAGTATTTGGTGGCCGTTCATATATGAAGTTCTTCGTGGAATGCGCTTCCCCACCTGCTGACAAAAGAATGCATTGAAACGCCCAAGTTTTCCGTTCTTATCAATGGCTTGCCGAATGGGTTCTTTGGTGGTAGTTGGGGGTTTCATCAAAAGGACCCCTTATTGCCCCTCTTCTTTGTCTTGGTTATGGAGGCTTTCACGGTGCTCATCGATCAAGCTATTTCTGAAGGACGGTTGGGCTATATTTGAAGTAGAAATTACAAGTTTCGCACCTACTATTTGCTAATGATCTGATCATATTTAATGATGGATCGGCCCACTTGGCAAGCGGACTTAAAACGCTCTTCGAAGATTTTGCAGCATGTTTAGGGATGAATCTCAACCACTCGAAGTCCCAAGTCTGTCTCAACCATTGTTTCCCCAGTGCCCAGTCCTTCCTTCACATGGTGGACATTGCAGGAGGCACTTTCTTGAGTAGGTACCTCGGGCTCCTCTTCAAAAACAAATCTCTGTCCCACTCGGCCTACCTACCCTTTATTGACAAAATCTGTAAGCATATTGCGGGTCGAAAAGTGCACCTTCCTCTTTTGTCGGAAGGGTTGAACTAGTGAAATCAGTGTTCAACTCCTACCGAGTACCAGCTGCTTCTCTTCTTCCAAAGAAAACAATGAAGTCCATTGAACAAATCTTTGGAGCATTTATATGGGGTGGCCTGACCTTGAGGAAAAAGATGCATCACATTGAGTGGAAATGGTATGCTTACCACATAAAGAGGGGGCCTCGACATTAAGTCCCTTAAGGATTGGGCGAAGGCCTTGTTTGGGTCAAAATTCTAGGAGATTGCAACTTCAAAATCCTCCCATTGGCTCTCCTAAATGTCAGAAATACATCAAAATCAGTTCTATCTGGAAAATCAACTTTCCAAGTAGGGTTTCTAAAATCTGGAAAGAAATTCTGTCCGCTCAGGACTAGGTCAAACCGGAGGTAAAGTTTCATATCTTCTTTGGTATGAGTATCAACATGTGGGATGATCCATGGCTCCAAGGAAAAGGGCTTGCAGGTTGTATGTGTAACATCTCTGTATTTTCAACATTATATATTTGTTTTAAATATGTAATGAAAATTTTAATTAAAATTAAGTTAATTCATTTTCAGATTTAGTGGTGGGCCCAAATGGATCCAATTCGATTTACAATTATAATAATTATAAATTGATCATGAAATATTTATTTTATTTTTCTGGAGATCTTTATAGTCACAAGAACCTTTGGAAGAAATTTGGTGAAATTCAGAATTCGGTAAGTTAGATTTTTAGGATTATGTGTCAAGTTATTGGGCTCAGGGATTTAGTTGCGAATATAAAATTTCTTTTAACGGCCTTTCAGGGACCTGTCTGTAAATCCAATAGGAACCTAATTGTAAACCCAGAATATTTATTGGCTCGTTTTGTAATTCTGGCAAAACATAAAACCCCCTATAAGTGACATGTTTAGGACTAGGGTTTTGATCCATCTTCTCAAAACATGTATGTGGGTGGTTGTGACCTAACCCCACCACTTCGAAGACCACCTTGTGGAGATAGACATCTTCACGTATTGGAGGAGGACTGGATGGCCATGTTTGGATCGCCGCAAGGTGGCTGATGTGGCCAGATCTAAGGTGAGAAATCATTCTCCATTTGTTTGGTTGATTAGTCAGTTTTTATTTATTTATTGAGATATGTTTGAGTCAAGAGGATGGCTGCTTGTTTGGGGAAGAAGGTCGACGGATTAGGGATAGGGTTTGATTGATTGTGATTAAATGATTTGTTTGATTAGATTTAAATGGATCTCAAAGTATTTCTTAAGATCTAAATAGATTTTATTGGTTGGATGATAAAATGACTATTTTTGGGTGACATGAATACCTGTACGTTAAATTGTGTTTTTGACCATGATATAGTCGTTTCTGATAAAAATATATTTCACAAACAGAAATAGGTTTTGAAAGATCTTTCCAAAAAAATCAAGAATCATTCTATTCGGAGTAACGGATAGAAAGTTATGATTTTTCAAAGATTTATATTCAGTTTTCTATAGTGCAAATATTTAACTTGATGACCAAGTCTGATGAATTTTAGAGATTATAGGGATCTTAAATGGATGTTTAATGTATACAAATTGATTTGTAGGTTTTGTTGTTCTTATTGATCTTGGTGACTCAAATTGGATCTTAAATCGATTAGTTGGTTTATTGGGATCAATGAATAATAATTCGATATTATTATTGTTATTTGGATGTGAATTGATTGGGTTTAAGTTAATTGAGTCCTTGATTTTATAATGGAACCTTATTAGATTGTGTGGAAGACCAAATCCGCACGTAGCTGAATTAGGAATAAAGATATGCGGGAAAACCAGAATTGAATGAGAATAAGATACAAGATGGGCCTATCTGTGAGACCACATTGATTCATAGGGCTACCTGATTAGAAGGTCCACGAAAGGGAGGCGACTATCTGGTCCACCTCGTCCAAAGGACGAGATGAAGTCGTCCGTAAGAATGGGCCCATGAAGGGCTAGTTGGGCATCCAATCAGATTGGAACAACCAGAAGATATGGTAGTCACCCGACTTGGCCCAGGAAGACTTAACTTTCATCCGACCTAACTAGGGAGACCAGTCACGGTAACCTAATTCAACTAGGAAAGGCCAGACCACGGGGTTTGGCCTGACAGAGAAGATGCACCGACACGTCCACCTCAAGAAGATAACAGAAAGCGCAGGTAATATCTCTTGACACAGCGGTGGCATGCGATTGTCAGGAGTCGGTTACGCCCAAGATTATGTGGCAGCGGATCCTGACGCCACCTGGAGGATTCCGTCTGTATTCACGATAACCTCACTCCCTATGAGTGAGGTCGGCACACCCTCTTTGAGTATAAAAGGGGAGACATCGTCTTCCCCTAGAGGTATGCACAAACACCCACTCTTACACCCCTTCTACAAGCACTCTTTAAGAGTCAAGGAGGATTTCACTAAAACTGTGATCACTAACTTGAGAATCGGAGGGGCGTTAGCCAGCACCACACTGGTGTGAGTTGTAGGTGACCGAAGCACAAGACCGATCCTGAAGACTCGCCGATGGGACCTAGGCCGCCGTGAAGGGAGGCTCCACGTGCTTCTTCTCAAATCCTCAACTGAAGTCCAGACTATCTCAAAGATTCAGCCCAGCGGAGGAAGATCGGGATTCACCTCCAACAGACTGGTCTAAATATTTATTCAATGATTGATCGATTATATTGGGCTTATGGAATAAATGTAACTTGATTATCAGATTATTGTGAGTATATGGATCTTGTAATATTATTCAAAGTTGGACTTTCTGTTTGGGTCTTTGAGGTGAGTAGTGGATTGTGGGTCCATTAGACATGGGCTTTCAGAATTATTGAGCCTAGTGTTGTTGCAAATTGATTGTCAGTTGTATGGGTCGTGATTGAATGGTTTTCTAATTTATTATTGCATAATTTTTATGCTAGGTTATTCACGTGCAAGTGTGTAGCGTTCATGCATATGCATTGGTTTTTATTGCGTGGACCGGAGGTGAGTGGATGTTTCTATTTATTTTAAAACCATAATATATGTATTCTTTTTGGCGTCATGATTATTTTCTGATATTGAAATTTATCTTATATGAGGCATATGAGTATGTCATTATCACATAGGTTGATATTTTATTACGTACTGTATGGATTGGAATCATGACATTTCTATCTACTACCCTTATTTATTTATAATATTTAATTTTATATTAAAAGGTAAACATGGAAAATATATATTTTAATATTTTAGTCGATAAGATGAGATATCCATCAAATCTATCTTTTCTAATTTTTATTTTTTAATTTTACCCTTATATTAAAGGGTAAAAATGGAAAATAAATATTTTAATATTTTAGTGGATAAAATGAGATATTCATTCAATCTATCTTTTTGAATTTCACAAGTTCTTAATTAACAAAAAAAATTATATAATTATTTGTGTGGGGGAAGATTTCTTGTTCTCCTCTGCTGGGTCAGATCCTGGAAGCGATCTGGGCTTTAGTGATGGGATCCGAGAAGGAATGGATGCAACTTCCCTTTGAGGCCGTCAAGGTTCCACCGGCGAGTCTTTTGGTTCCGTCTCCTACTCCGGTCACCTGCAACTCACACTAGTGTGGTGCCAGCTAACACCCCTCTGACGCTCAAGTCAGTAATCACCCTTCATGAAAGCCTACTTGAGTCTAAGAGGTTTTTGTAGGAGTCAGTGTGTGTGGTCTTGCTTCCCCTTGGAGACGATGATGTCTCACCTTTTATATTTGAAGAGGGCGTGCCGACCTCGCTCTTGGGAGTGAGGTTATCATGAGTAGAGATGGAATCATCTAGATGGCATTGGGATCGGCTGCCACGTACAATCCTGTAGCGTAACCGTCTCCTGACAGCCGTCCGCCGCTGCAGTGTCAGAGGATATTCTCTACAGTTGTCATTATCTTTATGAAGCGAACGTATAGTGTCACGCCTCGGGCGTCCCCGAGACACGGCAAGTATATATAAAATATCAGAATCTATACAGGAGGTCAATAATATATCATACACAAGCAACCAGAATGACACACAGACGACAAAGAGGCTGACATGATATATACACCAAATGCGGAAGCGAAAGACTGAATCTGTAAATAAACATACTACAGACTCGATACTCAATCATCTGTCCTGTGAGAGCCAATATACACAAATACAAATGAATATATACAACCACGTGCCAAGCACGGAAATAAAATACATACAGTCAAGAAGGGATGCTGATAGTCTCTGGCACTCGCGGAACGTAGCGCTGCTCCGCTACTGAAGGAATCCCTCAGACGGCTCCAACTGCTCCTCCGGCTCCGGCTCAGTGACAACTAGGAAAAAATATGCGAGGGGTGAGCCACACGCTTAGTGAACAGCACAACCCATGCATCACAGACAATATTGACCAAAATTCAATCTTATTACCCACAATCTCTTATTAACAACCACAAAATGGTAACAAATAGTCAAACGAGTGGGTCGCTCAATCGCCAACCCACTACACCCTCACCCTCACCCTTCAATGGGTGACATAGGATTTTGGGACTGATAATCATCCAATCACAAAACCAGCGGGTCGCTAATCGCCAACCCACTACACCC
This sequence comes from Acorus gramineus, assembly GCA_030737835.1. NCBI lineage: Eukaryota > Viridiplantae > Streptophyta > Magnoliopsida > Acorales > Acoraceae > Acorus > Acorus gramineus. The sequence continues at coordinate 1,546,157 of JAUJYN010000031.1, read as the reverse complement.
TCACCCTCACCCTGCCACGGGTGACATAGGATTTTGGGACTGACTAGGCTGTTGGTCACCCTTGGTCCACCGATAGTCTCTCCTCCACTCCGTAGGCCGCTTGGTCTACTCCCACATTCAGCACAGTCCGAAACCAAATCAGGAGGTGCCTACTGATGGGAGCCCTCACCCACAACTTCAGCGCAGTCCGAAACCAAATCAGGAGGCGCCTACTGATAGGAACCCTTGGAAGGGACGCCTTTCTAACGCTGGGGCAGCCTCTACCGGATCCAACGAAGGGAACAGAACAGCCTATCCATACGCACATGATCCACTCGGATCCGCCGACTACACAACTCAACGACTCTAATGTCCTGAATTCCTCAGAATTCCTCCAGGGCGCATAACCAAGATGCGGGGAACATGTACAACAATAGCAAGGTTTTAATATCATTGGGGGAAAGGAACTTGGGAGGGCAGCGTGAGTTCCCGATATAGGACACCCCGACAACCAAACAAGGAACACGGTGTACCCTAGCCCGGGTCTCACCGCTGTCCTCGCGAGGCCCCTCCCCTATAATATTCACTAAGATGCTAATAATCGTACAAGGGTAAACCATTATTTATCAATTAGAGGTATAATATTATTGGGACAAGAACCTTGGGAGGGCAGCATGAGGTCCCGATACAAGACATCCCGACAACCAAACAAGGAAGACGGAGTACCCTAACCCGAGTCTCAATGTTGACCTCGCAAGGCCCCTCCCTATAATATTATCTAAAGCATGCAATTTAAACATATACTAGCATTTAATTTAATAAATAAACTAGTAGGACACATGCATAGGCCAAGGCTTCCTAGCATGAGAACAGGGGGACATGATGCATGGCTCATACACATATCCTAAGGGTGCAAGTCCCTAACATACAAGTCTAGGGTAGCATGCATTCTACATTTAAATCATGCTCGCATGAAATACATTTTACAACCGGTTAATATAAATCCATGGTGCCCCAGAGAGGTCGGTATACGCCCAAATGCGTATAACGCCTCTCTACTGGGTTGAATTGTCCCACTCACTGGAAGTCGGGTGACGCGCGACCGTCCGTCGAGATCTGCAAGACAGGGTATCAACTGGTGAGTATAATCCACAAATACCCCAAAATACACAAAATACACAAAATCCCAAAATCAAACACCCAACACTTGGGCAAACATGCATACGACCCGCACGCACGCTAGCCCGAGCACCCCGGCTCACTCCCGCACCCCCGGCAACCACCCGCACGGCCACCCGACCGCCCGGGTGCACCGCCGCGCCTCAGCCCGCGCACCCAGCGCACCGCCGGCCCCTGCCCACGCGCTTGGACCCGCAGCCGCACCACCCGGGGCACCGCGCGCCCACTGCGCCCTGCCGCAGCACCCGCGCGCACCCCGCACCGGCCCGCGAGCGCACTGCACGCCCCGCGCGCACACCGCCTCGCCCCGCGCGCACTCCGCGCGCACAGCACTCCGCACCAGCCGCTCGACCAGTTCCTCCCGGGTGCATCCGCGCGCACTGCGCCCCTGCACGCGCGCCCAGCACACCCGGCACGCCAGCAACCAGCACGCCCAGCGCTCCACCGACTCCCGCGCGTGCACTGCGTGCCTGCGCCCCTGCGCAGCGCTCCGCGCGCACCCTGCACGATGCCCTGCACGCACCTCCGCTCGGCCAGCACCCAGCGCCGCCCAGCGCCCTGCACGCCCCGCGCCCGCACGTCCAGCACACGCGCCCTGCTGGCCACCAGCTCCCCCCAAGCACACCCACGAGCGCACGCCCGCGCGCGTCCAGCCTGCTGCGCTGCCTGTGCTGCTGCCGGTGCTGCCTGCTACCCGAACCAGCAACCCCCATGCCCGAGCACCTCCACCACCCACCCAATGGCCTTCGTCGGCCTCCGACCGCCCCCAACCACCTCCGACAGCCTCCCACAGCCGCCGACCACCACCCAAACACAAAACCCCCATCCTAGCATACATCTAAGCCAAAAAGAAGAGAAAAAGGAGCTTACCAAGGGGAGGAAGAGGCGTCCGGTTGCTCTCCACGCACCGAAACGCTTCCCCAACGGTCTCTAGCACCGGGATCTACTCCCACCTCCGATTTGGCTCGGATCTGAGGAGAAGAGAGGGCGGATGGGAGGGCTAGGTTGGTCGGAATCGGGATTTGAAAGCACCGGGGTGTAGATCGGGACCCGATCTACACTTCTTATGCTTTAGGTTTTTGGGTTTGAGGGCTCTAAGGGGCTCAAATGGAAGAAAAGGAGAGAGGGGAGAGAGAGATTTCGCTTTGGTAGGGATGATGAATAGTGCCAAATGAAATATTAGATTTCATTTATATAGCCGAATCACTTAAAATACCCGGATACGCTCTGGAACTGCGAAATTTCAGAAACGTTACCGGAATTCGACGAAATTTTTGTGAGAGACCTAAAATGGCACCAGGACACCAAATATGCAGTTAGATTTCCAATCGGAGTCCTCTAACTCAGGACGATAGCTAACAGTCCAAAAATTAGCGGTTCCGATCGAAAATCGAAAAAAACGAAAAACTGCCAGAACGCTCCAACGGTTACCAGCAGGCTAAAAGTGACACATATATAACATATAGGCCTACCCCTTCAGCCAGGCCTGACTCCATGGTCGAGCTATGTCAGGATAGCCGAGCTCAGTTTACCTGGCCATCCTACTCAGGTCGGGCAAAAGGTGGACCCCTCTTGGTCTGGTCGGGCAATCGCTGATGTCCAACCAACCTTTCGTGGGCTTCCCAGGCCAGATGTCCCCAGCCTTTCTTTCAGGTCCATTGGGCCGAACATCCACTACCCTGTCGAGGGCCCGCTAATTGATCACTCCATGTGGAACAACGAGATTACATGGGCAGGCCCATCCCGCAGGCTATTCTCATCTTCCTTTGGTATTCATGTATAACTTTATTCCTAATTCATGTTCAAATTTGGTCTTCCACAATTTGTTTTAAAATCTTAATTAATTCTACATTTTATATATATTTATATTTTAACATAAAATAGTAGAGCATCTTAATTAATTATATGTTTTATATATTTATTTAAATGTTAAAATAATATAAAACATATGACATTGAGATAGTAGGATTAAATTATTTAGTTATCTATCTATTATCTAACCAAAAGTGTTTGTTTTCATTTTCTAATTTTACCCTAATTTATTTATCATCTTTGATTTTAAATTAAAGGGTAATAATGGGAAATACATATTTTAATATTTAGTGGATAAGATGGGATATTCATTAAATCTTTTTTTTTTAATAACCAACTAAATAAGATGAGTTAGGAAGGTTCAAATTTTATAAAACATGTTAGATGAGATAGGATTAGATTATTTAGTTATCTAAATCAATCTATTGTCTAACCAAAAGTATCTAAGTATTGTATGTTCCTTTGTGTGTAATATTTTCATTTTTACCCTGATTTATTTATCATCTTTGATTTTAAATTAAATGGTAAGAATGGAAAATACATATTTTAAAATTTTAGTGGATAATATTTCATCCATCTATCTATTTATTTATATTACTAACCAAAAGTGTTTTCAACTTCGTAACACTAATTTTTTTAAAGATGTACTGAATGAATGGTGGTGAACGGGCCACATCATCATAGGTTTTTGTTATTATTTTTTATTAGATTTAGAAGGAGATAATCATGGAATATATGGTGAAATAAGAGTTTCAATGTTGGATCTCACTTTTTATCAGGAAATAGTCATTTTTTGGGAACAAACTATTTCATAGTCATAAGTATATATCAAAAATATCTTTTCAACAAGCTATTAATCAGCCAAATCAGATTTATATTTGAAAAATTATGAATTTTTAAAAAATTTCAAAAATAATTTGATTCTTGGTTTATTTGTATCTATAAATAAATTGGATAATATCATCCATACCCACTAAATTTTAATGATTGTTTTTTGTATATATACCCCTAAAAAATCACATCTTAGCAAAATATCTCTAATGATTTGTTATTTCAGATAATATCATTAAAAATGTTTAAATTTTACGTGGAAACCATTTTTTTTATTCATTCAAGCGTTATTGTTGGTTTTAAAGTTTCAAATGGGGTACTTTTACAATATAGGATTGGTTGAGGGGGGTATATATGCAAAAAACTTAATTTAAATGGTATCATATCTCTTTTATGTGTAATTTCATAATAAATTGTGCAAATGATTTAATTAATCATTATTAAAATTTTCATAAATATCATTTATGTATATCTAACATGATACATTATAATGCAAATACGTGGATAAAAAAGGGATTTTTAGTTTTAAGTCCCTGTAAATATGCCTATTTAGGGATACAACCCTCCATTCTTCGTATTTCTTTTTAAGTCCCCATATTCAACCGCCTATTTGGTTTTTAGTCCCTCCGTCCAATGTTAATCCATACACCATTAATTTGTGAAATGTGATTTATTTTTACGTCCCTGTAAACTATGTAATTTAGTGATCAGTCCCTCCCTTCTTCATATTTCATTTGAAGTCCCTAATTTCAAACGTTTTTTTTTCTTATTGTCCATGGACAAAAATGAAAACATGTGTAATATGGGTTTTGAACTATAAAAATGACCGAGTCTAACATTTTCCTAAGGAAAATGATATGTCCAGCCTCTCGTGCAACACCAATTATAGTGCATATCATTTTTTTTTTAAAAAAATCATGCATTCTTCTATTAAAGTTCATGCTGTTATATGAATTGAAATATATATTAAGATACACTAGTATACTTTTTAGTTGAAAAAATGATAAAAAAAATTGCGCCATACATTTTGACAATAGAACCTTATACACTATCATAATGCAGTTTTTAGTATATCTATGTGATTCTTAAGTAGATTTTGATTATGAATTTGATTTATTTAATAAATATAATCATACAATTTTATTGGATAACTATTTAAATATAAAAAATGTATTTAGGATAATTCTTAGTAATTCAAATTTATAATCAAAATCCACTTAAGAATCACATAGATATACCAAAAACTGTATTATCATAGTGTATGGGGTTCTATCATAGTGTATGGCACAATTTTTTTTATATCATTTTTCAACTAAAAAAAATACACTATCTCAATATATATTTAAATTCATATAATAGCATGAACATGAACTTCAATGGAAGAGTACATGATTTTTTTTTAAAAAAATGGTATGCACTACAATTGGGGCTACACGAGAGGCTGTATATATCATTTTGCTTAGGAAAATGTTAGACTTGGTCATTTTTACAGTTAAAAATTCATACTACACATGTTTTCATTTTTGTCCATGGACTAATAAGAAAAAAACGTTTGAAATTAGTGACTTAAAATGAAATATGAAGAAGGGAGTGACTGATCACTAAATAACATAGTTACAAGGACTTAAAAATAAAATCACATTTCACAAATAACAGTGTATGGAGGGACTAAAAACCAAATAGGTGGTTGAATATGAGGACTTAAAAATAAATATGAAGAATGGAGGGATCGATCCCTAAATAGGCACATTTACAGGGACTTAAAATTAAAAATCCCAAAAAAATTGAAGGGTTAGTTGTGGGCAGCTTTTTTAAAATATTTTTTTATTTACACGCACATCGTTCATGAGAAGACTAGTATGATCTTTCGCATGCATATATACTTGAAAGAATAAGTGGTTTTGATCATGCACGAATCATATCGCCTAGGTGGCGCAGCGTAGGTGGTTCAGTCTAAGTGACTATGGTCTAAAATGGACCCAAGTCTAGATGACTGTGTCTAGGTGACACAATTTTCAAAGTGAAATCTTTGCGGCCTGGAATCTTTGTGGCGGGAATGCGTATCCGTTGCATTCATACTCATCATATAATTTTGAGATGATTCTTTATGACATCATGCATTCCTCAAAAGAGAAGTAATTATCCTTGCATGTTTTGAGCGATATCTTTATCATAAGATTTTGCAATTGTACAATTGTTCTACATGACACTTTTATAAACTCTTTATTTTAAAGTATATTATATTGTTGGGACACTTGTGTCCATTCGCTGACCGTGTGGTAGCTCACCCGTCATTATTTTCCCTTTTCAAATTTGAGGACTTAGAGTGGTGGATCTCGTGTAGCAGCGGCTAAGATAATGATGTCCGAAGCACTAGACTTTGTGTAGAAGGTGTTGGTCATTCCTTTGGGATGTAGAGAACCCATATGTATGATAGTGTAGATATATTTAATTCATTTGTTCTCGATGTATACCTAGTATATTGAAAACTTGTGTTGGATTATAGTCTAGATAATTGATGTATAAATTATGGTTGAATCCCTTAAATTACTCTAAGATTCAAGGTTTATGTTAAGTATCACATTGTCTCCCTCGCCTAAAATAGGTTGTGGAATCGAGGGCATTACAGAATCAATGACCCCTCAATGAGCCATCCATAACCTAGACTGTGTTGAAAATAAGACAGATCGAGACTTCAATGGAACATTTCGAGTCGCGTTATGGTGTCGCTCTCCTTAAGACAATATTTGCCCCCAATATAGTGTGCACATGGTACTGCAAATCTGTATGCAAGATAACTCGAAGCAATTTCCACCAGTGTCTACATTGGCGACAGTGAACAGAATACTGAGACCCAAATGAACCAAGACCCAAGTATCAAGTTTTGCAGAAACTCAATAATGGAACGAAGTTTTGAAAAAAAGAGAAAGCCTTTGATTATTTTTCGGATTGGTTTGAATGGTAGCAATCATGCCCATTAATAGACATTGGAGCACCCTTTCAAGGCATTCCAAGAGGCCCAATCTGGACCATTAGATCTTCAGTTACAAGATCGACGGTCCATATCGATCACCACCAGATGCACCCCTTCCAATGGCACCCCTTGATCAGTGTAATCGATTCTTGATCGATTCACAACGCATATTGCATCTGCATGTCCACCATTTGGATGGTCTTGATTGCATCTGATGAAATTTATCTCCACCGTCTGATTAACCAAAAAGAAAAGGTTCCAGCTCCTAGCGATAATGCGCACGTGTGCCAACAAAGTGCCACATTACACAAGCGGACGCGTGTGCGAACGGTGCTTAAGCACCGTGTGCATAACACTTTACTATTCATAAAGCAAACAATACTTTACAACCACTACACTTTATATAGTGCACAAGTCTATTCTCTTTTTCCGATGTGGAACTAAAACCCAAAACACAAATTTATAAACATAAGACCCAAACTTACAAGACACATAAAAATACATTTTGAAAATCACTAACAGACCGACGGTCCATTAATAGGCCATCCAGAATCACCCATAGATGGCTCATGTATGAGCCGTCTAGAACACTGAAAACTCCCAATTCCCTCCTAAGCTTAATAGTGACATCTCACTCCTTCTAACCCATACATAAACACTTTAAAATTTTCTATAAACAATTTACATATTTTACCTGAACAAAACTTATTCGTTAAATCGAATTGATTTGAAAATAAGTTATTTGAAAACATCAAAAACACCGATAACACAATGAATAAAATTGGAAAATACTAAAAACAAACATACTCGATAAAACCCATTTGAAATTAGGGTTGGTAAACGAACCAAGCCGCTCAGGCTCAGCTCGGGATAGGCTCGGTTTGAGCTCGTTAGGGCTCGTTCAATTAGACAATTGAGCGAGCTTGAATAATTTTTAAAGCTCGGTTAGGCTCGAGACCTGGATCGAACTTTATTTTGTGTTCAAACTCGACTCATTTGTGTTATAAAAAACATAGGTGAAGCTTGGCTCAAATTCTTTGTAAAATCAAAACATTAAATCAATACAAAGTTATGCTAGGTTTGGCTCATGTGCTTGGCTCATTTAGGCTAAAATTTTGTTTCTAACCCCTAAAAATCCTAAATTGAAGAAAAACATTAGGCTCGTGAGCTCGGCTCAGCTCGGCTCGTTCGACTTGTTTACCACCCCTATTTGAAATCAGCAAAGAATAATACATTATTATACCTAGCATGATATCCTTCTGTTTTAAATTCTAGATCTAAAAATATTCGCAAAATATGCATATCAAACCAATTAAATCTCATTCAAAATTTCTCAAAAACCATAGATCTATCATATAAAAGAATAATTAATATGGATCTATGTTAAAACTCTATAAAAATTTGTATATGCATATATGGATCAAAACAAGACATTAGACGATTCCTAAACATGATTTCTACCTTTAATAAACAAACCTAGGCATGATGTATACATAATCCTATTCATTTTACAAGAAAGACTTATAAAATATCTTGAAAACCTCATAATTTCATAGCTATAATATAAAGATCCAAAAATCATTTAAGCTATATCAAAATTCATGAAAACCCAAGAAGAAAAACTCATGAAACCATCCAATCCAAAAATAAACATGCGAGACCTAATATCATCACCTAACACTTTGTAAAACATCACAAAAAACATTATGATTTCATGGCTATATCCTAAGGATCCGAAATTATAGCACTCCCTTCCCAGACTCCTCACAAACGAGCACCAAAACAAAGAAAAAGAAAAGAGAAGCCTTTAGCGTTTTAGGGTTTCAAATAAAAACAGAGAGAAATGGTAATTATATACTCTTATACATGTGGGAAACAAAAAAATTTCCTCATCCCAATCATATCAATTACGAAATAATGCATTAAACCTTTCTAAAAACTAAAATTTTCGAATTTGAAACTGCCTTCAGGTCAACGGCACCCTGTGGACCCGTCACAAAGTCGATGGCTCGCTCTGGAGCCATCACTATTCCTCTACCTAACCTCTTAACATAGTTTGACCCATAACATAACATATACACATCGGATTGGAAATTCGAAAGACGTGTGGAAAGCTAACAGAATAAGGATTCCAACTATACTTTAATTTCTGAAATTGGAGGTCTATAAATCCTCCAAAATCTTATAGGAACATAATCCAATGCACAAAACTTAACTTGAAAACATGAAATGACAAGGAAAACCATAGTCGTTACAAAGACGAGGGAGGAGAGAAAGGGGTGTTCGAGCAAGAGTAGAAGGAGACGAGGGACTTGCCGCCGCCGACCCATGCGAGCTCTGACGTGTAGCCTTCCCCGTCTGAACTAGGGGTGCAACTCGGGCGGGTTGGGTCGGGTTGAAGGCATGCCCAAACCCAACCCGCGATGCACAGAGCCCAACCCGAGCCCGAGCCCGAACCCGACCTTAACCCGAAGGATGCAACCCGAGCCCGAACCCGACCTCAACCCGCGGGTTCAGGTCGGGTTCGGGTTGAGCCCGAATTCGGATTTAAACCTTAACAAAACAAAAAAAACATATTATATAAACATTCAACTTCAATGTTTGAAACAGTTTTTTCTAAATCTTTAATAGTTTCAAGGTTTAAGCATACTACAAACATAAGTAACTGAGTCCACACAAATTTAAAACACATCTGTGTCATCATCTTGATGGATAAAAACATACAAAAAAAAAATCCCTACAAAATAGACATAATGTCACCATACAATCCACAAAAAAAAGAGAGTAGGATATAATGTTCTTCAATCTTCAGTGCCTCACAACTTCATTATATCCCTACAAAACACATGAGAAGAGAACAAAAAAATTTCAATCTAGGCTTTTGTAAGGAATGATTTGTTGAAATTTGAATGGTTGTCCCCTTAGATTTAAAAAAAAAAAAAGTCATCTTCATCTAGGGTTTTGTTAAAAAAAAAAAAAGATCCATGAATCATTGAATCCCAAATCAATAACTCAAGTACTCAACAAAACAACAAATAACCAACAACAATGAAATCACATATTCACATGAACAAATGGACAAACCTCTCTTTTCCACCTCTCCTCCCGGAAGCATCGACGGTGATGGACGGTCAGGCGAGGAGGGTCGGCGATGGTCGCTGAGGGCTGAGGGTCGGCGAGACTCGGGGAGGGTTGAGGGTCGGCATGGGTGTTGTGAGATCTCAGAGAGAGTGAGAGCTTCTTTTTTTCTTTTTTTTTGGGTGTGTGTGTTTGTGACGGCGTGAAAGAGAGGGATGAGTGAAAAGAGAGGATAAAATTAGGGTTAGATTTGAAGGGTTGTGATTTTATCTTATTATGGGATGGATGGTCAAGATTTGGTGCATCTGTACATACCATTAGCCCCCACAAATCACAATCATCTTCGGGTTCGGGTTCAACCCGGTCAACCCGAGACCTCAACCCGAACCCGACCCGAATTGGGTTCGGGTTGGTTCGGGTTCGAGTCGGGTTGAACCCGAGGGGAAAAAACCCCAACCCAAACCCGCCCACGGGTCGGGTTAGCTAGGGGGCCCCATCGATGCGCGACGCGTGACTACGCGCGTTGAGCGCATCCTGAGGGGGGGGGATTGGATCGAACCACTCATTGATACCTGGATCACCGTGCGTCCGGTCTATGAGATCTGCAAAACACAACCAATGATCTATAATTAAATTATGGAACCTCCTATCACACATATAAGCTTACTTCATGAAGACCCTAACCCCTGATACTTCCATATTATCACCCAAGACACATGCAACCAACTCCTTGACACTCAACCAAGTAAAACTGCTAAACCTGCTGCAACCAGCCCTACTAATTGGTCTTCACAGCACCCAATACACTTCCAAAAATTATGAAATAAATCATGCACATTCTATGATATGCTGGGATCATAATCCATGAAGATATTAGAACCTAATTTTGCCTCTACAAGCCCGAAACAAATCATTTCCCGAAGCAGGACAATTCCTACGCGAATCTGGACAGGTCATGCAAAACTGGTTCTAACTTACACCACAGATATCATAATGACCCCAAATTTCATATATAACATCTAGACACATAGCTGATCAAATCATAAGCAGACATAATCCTAAAAATATGCCTCTAAATACTAGATTCACTGAGATCTTTAAAAGACAGTGAGCTGCCTTACCGAAACAGGGAGAGGGAAATGGGGAGATGCGGGGTTATCGACACACCCACAACCACCTCAACCACCACCACCTCAGCCTCTCGACCAGCCCTTCTTGGCAGAAAACAGGGGTGCAAGGGCATGAGAAGGGGATTGAGAGAAGAGAAACAACAACAACAACAACAACAACACATGCTCACCTTTTCTCACCCTTTCTCACTCTTTCTTGAGCTTCTTCTTCATCCTTTCCTCCATTAACAACACACACACAACCAAAAAAAAACAGAGAGGGGGAGGAAGACGAGAGTGAGAGGGAGTGAGAGGTTTCCACAAAAGGGGGGTTTTAAATGGAATTAAAATGAGTTGGTTTGGGGGGGGGGGGGGGGGGGGGGGGGACAAGACCAAATCGTCCCTGACCAGAAATTCTGGACGGGCTTCACTAGAACAGCCATAACTTATACGACATAGCTCCGAATTGCACAATTCAAAATCCTTTGGAAAGCCAAGAAGATTATCTACAACTTTCATGTTTATGCCAAGATCAAATAATCCCTTCAGCTATTCCGAAATGAGAGCTAAACATTGAACAGGGCTGCTGCCAGAATTTTTCATCCCCGGGCTATACTTGGAAAAATACCCATAACTTTTACTACATGAATCCAGTTGATCTAATTCAACTTTTGTACGAAAGCTAACTCAAAACTGAGCATCTCATGATAAATCATATTTAAACCTCTTCATCTTGGATTTTAACAAAATTAAATCCAAATACCAATAAAAAAATATATAACTTCTAGGAGAAAAATTATGTAGCCAAATTTTCAATCAGAGCGCTTCAACTCCTGCAGGTGGCTAAAAGCCAAAATTTTAGCGACTCCGATCGAAAAATAAGGCTCCAAATGACACAGGCATAACAGGGGGAGTCCAAAGCCTTCTTCAACTCATCACCAATCACAAGCTCAATCAACACTTCAACCATTCAAATTCCATACTTGAAACTCACGCATCCACCAATTTCATACCCACACCCTTGAGAGAGAGAGAGAGAGAGAGAGAGAGAGAGAGTCTTATTTTTTATAGAAGGAAATCCATTTTCTACCAAATTCCGCTCTCCACAAACGCTCTCTTAAACCCTAGTTAAACCTGGTTTAACCTTAGCCAAAGCCTAAACCAATAATCACCCAGGTTCTACCCAAATAGAACCAGGTCCCAGGCAGCTAACCTTAACTAGCCGTCCCCCTTTAGGCGTCTAAGCCTAACTAGCCAGCCCCTTCCTTACTTTTAAAACTCCCTTTGTCAAGTCCTAGAAGCATAAATGATTCCCCGTTTTCACCTATGTGTACGGCTAACCGTGTCTCAGAGCAGAGAATCCACAATCTACCCCCACGTGGCGATCAACAACAACACCAACTTTTCCTGCTTTCTTAGAAAGCAGGTGGTGATCACACCAACCCCTGAATCCCCTGGAGGAGTTGTCGGGCGACTCAGCAAGGAAACCAACCACACCCCCCCTTTCAAGTGGGGAACTGACCAAGGCCGCGAGGTGGATCAGATCCAAAGACTCCCTGAAACCATTACCTATCGTACGGGCCTTCCCAAGTGGCCCCGAGTTTCTCGACATTGAGCTCTCGTGTGTTATCAGTGACACGCCAAAGAACCCATTCGCCCAGGGGAAACGAATAGGGGCACACTCTTAGTTCTTCGAGGAGCACGACGTTGTTGGCGAGGGTCTCAGCATTTTCGAGGGTAAGGGTGATGCACGGCCTCAAGGTGGGTAGGCCCACTTTGGTAGGGATGACGGCTTCAGTCCTGTATGTGAGGGTGAATGGCGACTCACTGGTGGATTTCTTTCGAGTGGTTTGGTATGCCCAGAGGACGTCCGAGAGTTCTTCCAACCATGCCCCCTTCTTCTCGTCAAGTCATTTCTTGAGCAAGGTGAAGATGGTACGGTTGGTGACCTCGGCTTGTCCGTTGCCTTGCGGATACGCCAGGAGGAGAAGCGCTGTTGGATCCCGTATTTCTCATAGAATTCTCAAATGGGAGCGTTTGCGAACTACGTCCCATTATCTGCCACCAGGACCTTTGGGATGCAAAACCTACATATAATGTGAGTCCAAAAGAAGTTCTTGATGTTGAAGTGCTTGACGGTCTTGTATGCCTCGTCTTCCATCCATTTTATGAAATAATCAGTCGCTAGAAGAACGTATCTCTTGTCCCCTGTGCGACCGGGAAAGGACCCACGATTTCCATGGGGCCGTGACTATGTGCAACTCATTCGCGGTGGCGTGAATGAGTGGGGAGAATTTCTGGCCTTTCTCACATCACCAGGCGAAGGTGAGGGTGTCCTTTCTAAGTGATGGCCAATAGTACCCCTAGGTGAGGATGCGATGGATGAGGGAACGTCTGCTTGAGTGGTTGTCACGCCCCAAGGCGGCCGTCCCCGAGATGTGGCAATAATAAAATATCAGCTATCAATACCTGTTGTGCCTCTGTCATTTGGAGCGCTCTGATTGAAAATTTAGGTACATAATTTTTTTCCTAGAAGTTATGTATTTTCAATTTGGTATTTGGATTTGATTTTGTTAAAATCCAAGATGAAGAGTTTTAAATATGAGTTTACTATGAGATGTCCAGTTTTGAGTTAAATTTCGTATAGAAGTGGAATTAGATCAACTGGATTCTTGTAGTAAAAGTTATGGGTATTTTTCCAAGTATACCCCGGGGAGGGAAATTCTGGCAGCAGCCATGTTCTATGTTTAGCTCTAATTTTGGAATAGCTAGAGGGATTATTTGATCTTTGCATAAACATGAAAGTTGTAGATAATCCTCTTGGCTTTCCAACGGACTTGGAATTGTGCAATTCGGAGCTATATTGAGGATGTTATGGCTGTTCCAGTGAAGCATGCGCAGAATTTCTAGTCAAAGGGCGACTAGGTCTTTTCCCTCCTTAGATATTTGTGTGATAAATATATCTCTCTCTCTCCCTCTCTCCCCACCCATTTTTCCCCACGTCAACCTCATCTTGGACCCCTCTTTCACTCTCTCAAAGCCCCCAAGGTGTTTCTGAAAATGTCTCAAAGAGATGGTGAAGGAGATGGTGCAAGTGCTTGAGTAGGTTTGTGTGGGTGTGTTGTTGTGGATGATCCCCTCTCTCTCAAGCTCCCTTTACATGGTTTCCCCCCCCCCCCCTGATTTGCAGCCATTGGAGGGTTGAGGAGGGCTGAGGTGGTGGTGGTTGAGGTGGTCGCGGGTGCGTCGAGGGCCCCCGAACCTCCCCCTTTCGTTCCCCCTCCAAGGTGAGCTCCACCCCTTCTTTTCTTGGTTTTCATGGCTTAAGGGGATGTTAGGGAGGTCATGCATGCTAGGTAGATGGGTTAGGGTGTGTGTGAGGCGTTGGGGAGGGTTAAAAAGGGGTAAGGGTTGGCTGGGCGCGCGTTTCGGGTTGTCTGCGCGCGTGCGCGCGCAGGCGGGCACTGGCAGGCGCAGTCGGGCTCGCAGACGCGCGCGGGTGCGCGCGAGCGGGGGTGTGCGGGCGTGCACGCTAGCGTGCGCGCGCGCGGAGCAGTGCACCTAGGCATGCGCCTGGGCGCAGGGCTGGGGACCAGTGCGCGTGTGCGCGTGCGTGCGCGTGCTGGGACGTGCGTGGGGTGCTGCGCGGGGGGCGCAGTGCGCGCGGGTAAGCGCTGGGCTGGACGCGTGGTGCCCACGGGCAGGCGCGCGGCAGTGCGCCATTGGTGCTGGGGTGCGTCCGTGCGTGCTCATTCTTGCGTGCGCGTGCGGTGGGCCATGCGTGTGGCTGCCCGAGGGTTCGGGTAGGTGTCGGGGCACTCGGACTCGCGTGCGTACGTGTGTGCTCGCATGCGTGCGAGTCCGTATGCATGCTTGTCCGAGTATTGGGTATTTCTAATGATTTCCTTGTGTATATTGTGTTCTTTCTCACCAGTTGGATGCCGCTACCTTGCAGATTTTGTCGGATGGGATGCGCGAGGTCCCGGGTCGTAAGGTGAGTGGTTTGATTCCAATCCCCCCCCCCCTCTAGGATGCGCTCGACCCGCATAGACGCGCGTCGTGCATCGATGGGGGCCCCTAGCTATAATATGGGAATAATATGCATCCCACCCTAGACTCATATGCTAGGGATATGCACCCTTATATTGAATGCTATGATATAACCGTGCCACATTAGACCTCGTATGCTAGGGAAATGCATCCTGACAAAAGCCTCGACCTATGCATGTTCCCATTTAGTTTAATTTATTTAAATCAAGATGGGATTATGTGATTATATTGCTGTAAGCATGCCTCAGAGAATATTATAACCTTGTTGTTATAATATATGTTTCCCTGCATCTTAGTTATGCGCCCTGGAGGAATTCTTGAGAATTCATGACATTAGAAATGTTAGGAAGCGTTGTCGACGGATCCCAGAGGATCGCATGAGTGTGGGTAGGCTGTTCTCTTCCCTTCGTTGGATCCGTGTAGTGACATCCCCGGCGTTAGACAGGCTGTCCTGACAGAGGGCTCCCATCTGTAGGTACCTCCGATGCATCGGACTGTGCTGATCGTGGGAGTATACCAGGTAAGCTACGGAGCAGGGAGAGGCTACCGGTGGACCAAGGGTGAATAGCAGTCTAGTCAATCCCAAAAGGCCCATGTCACCCCCTAAAGGGTGAGGGTGAGGGTGGGGTGGGTCGGCGATGTTACGACCCACTAGCTTGTACAGTTACTCCCGTTTAGTGACTGTAATTATTTTAAGGTTAATAGGTGTTGCGTTGCATAGTTTGTGCCATTCACTGAGTGTGTGGCACCTCGCATTTTCTTCTCCTCCAGAGTGGTAGTTGTTTCCATGGGGTTCGCTTTGCGAACATGGAATGTTCACTCCCAAGGTTGTCCGAGTTGAAGAGGCCGGGTTGTAGCTGTCCTGACAGAGGGCTCCCATCCGTAGGTACCACCGATGCAGTCGGAGGAGTACTGATCATGGGAGTATACCAGGTAGAGGCTACCCGGAAGAGGGCTAACGAATGATATCGCGAGCGTGGAATCGTCCCCCCCCCCCCCCCTTCGTTGGATCCGGTGTAGGAACTCCCCGGCGTTGGATATACCTGTCAGAGGACTAGGCGGAGGCCACGAGGGCGGGAGAGGCTACCGGTGGACCAGGGGTGTGGATCATTCTTCCTTCGTTGGATCCGATCTAGGAACTCCCCGGGGTTTGCTATACCTGTCAGAGGACTAGGTGGAGGCCACGAGGGTGGGAGAGGCTACCGGTGGACCAGGGGTGCAGAGCAGTCAAAGTCTCTTCCCAAGTCCCAAGATGTCTCCTTTCAGGAGTGAGGGTGTGGATGAGGCGAAGACACGTCGCCTCGTGACCCATTCGTTGTTCGACCGTTCCCATAGTTGTTGGGTCCGGTCTCGTGATCGATGTTGAAGGACATCGTTGGGCGATTGTCTAGATGTAGATGATCCAGTAGTGTTGAGTAGACCAGTAAATCCGGGTCTCTTCGACCGACGGTATGGTCTCTAGACCAGTAAATCCGGGTCTCTTCGACCGACGGTATGGTCTCTCCCCAAAAGTCCCAAGAGACTCCCTCCGGGAGTGAGGGTGGGGGTGAGGTTGGTCGCGCCGCCGCGTGACCCAGTTATCCATGGATTTCTACCCATGTTTTTCCTTGAAAGGAAATGGCTTATGTATTGAACTGTAGAATGGTGATTGGTTTCTAGCCACTCACTGAGCTTGTAGCTCACCCCTCGCATACTGTTTCTTTTCAGTGCCAGGGTTGGGCGTGGAGCTGGAGCTTTTCTGTGGCTTGGTCTTATGGGCGTGGAGCGTTCTGCTGGCGGGTGGCGAGTGCGAGGCTGTCAGCATTCCTAGAGTCATTTATGCCTTGTAAATCGTGCATGTGGCACAGGTTGTATTTTCTTTGGTCTAGACTTGGCTTTCACAGGACATTGATTGTGTATTCGGGTCTGTAATAATGTTTTTGATTTACAGACATTGTTATATATTATGCTTCCGTTTTTCAGTCAGTTATCATTATCTTGCTTTGCCGCCTTGTGTATTGTTGTTGGTGTCCTTATTGACCTCAGGTATTGATAACTGATATTATATTTATATTTGCCACGTCTCTGGGACGCCTGGGGCGTGACAATACCTGAGGTATACAAAGACTCCAACAACAATACACAAGGTGGCAAAGCAAGATAATGATAACTGACTGAAAAGCGGAAGCATAATATATAAACAATGTCTGTAAATCAAAAACATTATTACAGACTCGAATACACAATCACTGTCCTATGAGAGCCCAGTCTAGACCAAAGAAAATACAACCTATGCCACATGCACGATTTACAATATATACAATGACTCTAGAACTGCTGACAGCCTCGCACTTGCCACCCGCCGGAAGAACGCTCCACGCCCATGATACCACGCCACAGGAAACTCCAACTCCACCCCCAACACTGCCCCTGAAAAGAAACAGTATGCGAGGGGTGAGCTACAAGCTCAGTGAGTGGCTGGAAACCAATCACCATACAACAGTTCAATACATAATCAATTCCCTTTTTCAAGGAAAAACATGGGTAGAAACCCAATGGATAAAAGGGTCACGCGGTGGCGCGACCAACCTAACCCTCACCCTCACTCCGGAGGGAGACTCTTGGGACTTTTAGGGAGAGACCATACCGCCGGTCGAAGAGACCCGGAATTACTGGTCTACACAACACTACTGGATCATCTACATCTAGATAATTGCTCAACGATTCCTTTAAACATCGATACAAGACCGGACCCAACAACTATGGGAACGGTCGAACAACGAATGGGTCACGCGGCGATATTCTTCACCTCATCCTCACCCTCACCCTTTAGGGGTGACATAGGACTTTTGGAAGAGATTTAGACTGCTCTACACCTTTTGTCCACCGGTAGCCTCTCCCTCGCGTAGCCTCTACCTGGTATACTCCCATGATCAGTACGCTCCGAACGCATCGGTGGTACCTACGGATGGGAGCCCTCTGTCAGGACAGCTTTCCCAACGCCGGGAGTCCCTACATCAGATCCAATGAAGGGGAGAACGATTCCCACACTCGCAACATCATTCGTTAACCCTCTCCCGGGTAGCCTATACCTGGTACACTCCCACGATCAGTACGCTCCGAATGCATCGGTGGTACCTACGGATGGGAGCCCTCTGTCAGGACAGCTACAACCCGGGCCTCTTCATCACGGACGACATTGGGAGTAAACATTCCATGTTCGCAAAGCGAACCCAATGGAAAAACAACTGCTCTCGATAATCACTTATCGATATATCGAATACTACTGTACTCCCACACCGTTGCGTCGCTCAGACACAAAGGGGTTGCCTCTGCTCTCACGTAGGAATAATCCCATAAGCTAATGAATCCACCTGAATTCTGAATGAGTGCATCGCTCGGATGCACGGGGCGATTACATCGCTAGCGCTCTAACTAATAAGGTACAACCCGACAGCGGGTCATACCCATGCCTATTTCAGATAGGCCCAATTGGTTTTAACATGCGCATATATTTTATAGGAGAATTTAATCTTAGTTATGTGCATGAACCCTATACACGATCACATATCAATTAATTATAGGGATACTCCCTAATCATAGATTTACATCATAAATAAATCATACAACATGCATACATGGTCATTAATCACATAAACATACAAAGTATACTCTAATATCCGTTGGATATCGCCAACTTAAAAGAAAGGGTCAAGCGCGATCTCGCGCACTAACAGGTGCATGCCAATATTCCAAACGAACCTGAGTCGAGTAGGAAATCGCATCTACTTACTCAGTTCGTTCAGAGGGAGGGGGCGGGGGAGATCATCATCTCATGAAGCTGGTCATAGCTTTGCCCCATTAGCATGGGCGCAACAACTACACCACGCCCTCGAGTCTTATCGCAAGGGAATATTAGGCAGGTGCCCATTATTAACCCAGACTTATTCATGTTCGATATTCCAATTAATATGGTGGGAGTAGTATTACAATACTACCTAAGACATGCCATATTCTATACATCCATACACATCACACAATACATGCCCATACTAGAGGGGCTCATGCAACACAATCATTCATACATGAATACAATACATGTATATAAGCCTAGCATGCAAGATATCTACATATTATAGCTTAAGCATGGCCATACTACTTATCTACACAAGTAGTATAGCTAGGGGGCCCCATCGATGCGCGACGCGCGACTACGCGCGTCGAGCGCATCCCGAGAGGGGGGGGATTGGATCGAACCACTCACCTAACGAGCGCACGGCTCGCGAAACGCAAGAGGGCGAAAACAATTGAATCCGAAGCATGATACCAATCCGCCAAGAATCATCCAATCCCGAAATTGACCAATGGTTTGGGTTGGGCTATAACAAGGTGCTCGATACCCCGAAACACACCCCGAACGGGTCCGAATACTGCAAGCACACCCCTAAGCACCGCGTGCACGCGGCCCACGCACTCCGCACGCATCGGTGAACGCCCAGCACGCCCTCGAGCACTCCGTGCACGCTGCCCACGCACTCCGCACGCATCGGACAACGCCAAGCACGCCCTCGAGCACCTCGTGCACGCTGCCCACGCACTCCGCATGCATCGGACAACGCCAAGCACGCCCTCGAGCACCTCGTGCACGCTGCCCACGCACTCCGCATGCATCGGACAACGCCAAGCACGCCCTCGAGCACCTCGTGCACGCTGCCCACGCACTCCGCATGCATCGGACAACGCCAAACACGCCCTCGAGCACCTCGTGCACGCTGCCCACGCACTCCGCATGCATCGGACAACGCCAAGCACGTCCTCGAGCACCTCGTGCACGCTGCCCACGCACTCCGCACGCATCGGACAACGCCAAGCACGCCCTCGAGCACCTCGTGCACGCTGCCCACGCACTCCGCATGCATCGGACAACGCCCAGCACGCCCTCGAGCACTCCGTGCACGCTGCCCACGCACTCCGCATGCATCGGACAACGCCAAGCACGCCCTCGAGCACTCCGTGCACGCTTCCCACGCGCTCCGCACACATGCGAGAATGCTAAGCATGCACTCGAGCACCCGATGTGCCAACCCTACGCCCCTTTTAGCCTATAAACACAAGTTCAAGTGATGCATGAGGAACCTCATTTGAAAGAAGAGAAGAAAAGGCATACAAGGTTCACTCACACATACTCACAAACGGGTGGCGTACACACATACACAACACATAACGCATGAACATGGGCTTCTCTCCCTCATCCTCTTCAATTCCATGCATGCACAACAACAACACAAAGCAATGGAGCTTCCACTCCTCCCCATCAGCTACAAAAGACATGGCTGAACCCAACACGGAGAGCGGGAGGTCCATACGCGGCTCCGGCACGCCCACACGCCACAGCTCCACCTTTATCACCATTGACGCCCGAACCTCCCTTCAAACAACAAACATACCAAGACATCCGAAGAGGGGACTTCAACACCACCTCCACTTTATCTTCTTCATTTTTCATAGACGGAAGGGCTGGTCGAGAGTGTTAGGCGAGAGAGACAATCGGGGATTAAATAGCCAAAAGAGGGATTTAAATGACCAAAATGTCCCTGACCAGAAATCTCTTGACAGGCTTCACTCGAACGGCCATAACTTCCACGATATAGCTCCGAATTGCACAATTCAAATCCTTTGGAAAGCCAAGAAGATTATCTACAACTTTCATGTTTATGCCAAGATCAAATAATCCCTCCAGCTATTCCGAAATGTGAGCTAAACATTGAACAGGGCTGCTGCCAGAATTTTTCATCCCGGGGTATACTTGGAAAAATACCCATAACTTTTACTACATGAATCCAGTTGATCTAATTCCACTTTTGTATGAAAGCTAACTCAAAACTGAGCATCTCATGATAAAATCATATTTAAACCTCTTCATCTTGGATTTTAACAAAATTAAATCCAAATACCAAATTATGTAGCCTAATTTTCAATCAGAGCGCTCCAACTCCTACAGGTGGCTAAAACCCAAAATTTTAGCGACTCCGATAAAAAATAAGGCTCCAAATGACACAGGCATAACATTCTCCCCCCTTAGGAAATTTAGTCCTCGAAATTTAAGGAAACCCAAAGGGAAGACCGAATGTAGCAAGTATCACGCATAGACCTTTTGCTTCCAAGTGGTCTATGCACCAGACTGGCGCTACCAACACACTTTAATCAAAGGAACGGTCTTAGCGTGGAGCCTCTTCTCATGTTGGTCCTTGACCTCGATCCACTGCTCCACGAACAACAAATCTAGCTCGAGATGAGACGGTCGAACTGAATGACATGAGCAGGATCTTGGACATGACGCCTCAGCCATGAGACAAGGACGACGTCGTGGGCATGAGCCAGCTGTGGGGGAAAGGCTACATGACAAGCCACCTCCCCAGTCCACTCAAAGATGAGAGAACCGGTCTGATGAAAGGCCGACTCAGCTTGCCCCGAACGTCGAAACAGAGGATGCCCTTAAACTGGGACACCTTCACGAAAACATGGTCGCCAAACCCAAAGGTAAGCTCCTGGCGACGATGACCTGCGTAGCCCTTCTGTCGGTTCTGGGAGGTGCAGATGCACACACGAACCAACCTGGCCACCGCAAGGTCAAACAACTAACTTATGGCCCTCCAACTGGCGCTCCTCAACCGTCCCAACACAAGGGAGGTATAAAACTGCGCCTGTAGAGTGCCTTTCAGAAGTCCATCTGGATGCCCGAATGGCAGTCGTCTTGCAGGCATACCCCAACAAATGGGTGGTGCCTCACCCAACTGCCCTCATCATCGAGCACGCAGGCACTTAGCATGTCCTCCAAGGTCTGAATCGTCCTCTTTGTCTGGCTGTCCATCGGCGATGAAACGCTATACTTAAATGGAGGCTCGCCAAAGCCTGCCAAGGCTGCGCCACAACCTCAAAGTAACCCTCGCGTCTCAACCGAAAATAGCGCCGACGGAGTGCCATGAAGACGAACAATCGCGAAGGTGAAAACCCACGTCAAGGCGTCCAGAGACTCAATCAGTCGGATTAGGGAGGGAAGCGCGGACTTAGTCAGTCGGTCAATGATCACCTAGACGGCATCGTGACCCGAACGTGACATTAGCGAGTCCGCAACAATCCTGATAACCCACTCCCACGTCCGCTGAGGAATCTCGATGGACTGATGCTTTCCACTCAATGATGATTCTCGAACTTTGCCTGAGGGCATGCCAAACTGGGAAACAAGGTCACCCATATCGCCTTTTCATCGCACCACAGCAATCTCAATGAAGACTACCCCAAAGTAGTCCACGGAAGCCCAATAAAACTTTTGAGATCCACGAAGGCATCCGGCGCATTCGTCAACCCCGACGGCAGTACTTAAAACTCGTAGTGCCCGAAACGGTCACGAAAGGCCATCTACGGGATGTCTGACTCCCGGATGTCTGACTTGTGGTACCCTTGTGCGAAGATCGATCTAACAGCAGACACCCGCTCCCAGAGCTGGTCAAATAGATCATCAATTTGCGGCAAGGGTAATTGATATTCAACCTCCACGAGAGATCAAAACAACACCTCGAACAATTAAGTCCAGATTCTGCTCCTCAAGCATGGCTGGCGCTCATGATGACACTTACACGCTTGGTAAGCCGCTCAACCGCACTTAATCCACAAGACACGCAATAAGGGGTCGTCGAACCTCGACAATGCCTATGCGACGTCATCTATCTGATAGGGCGGTTGAGTCCCATCACGAACGCTAGCATCGCGTCTCTTTATTTGCGACCAATGTGGGGCAAGACGCGACAATATCCACAATTGTGCTTCACATGCCACTAGAGATAGGTCGCTCACCATAGCCATTGGAACTCCAGCATCCTGCACTCCATGGGCAGATTCATCATAGGGAGTCCACGCTCTCGACATCATCCAGTAGCACTCTCCCGGTGTGGCCTCTACCTGGTAGCCTCCCAAGCCCACTATCTCTGCCATATGGGCGCACCAACAAGCATAGTATCTGGGAGCACCTCACAGGGCTCTGGCCTCAACCGGCAGCTACAACGCACAATGATATATCGAAGCGACTCCAGATGCCACTATGGAACCCAGTCCACAAGCAATTGCCCACCAAGCTGCAATAGGACGCACCCAATCCCGATCGTATGCATCACCACTCGCTACAGCACCTTCCAAGTGAGAGGAAAAATCCATCATCAATTTGATGCTTCAAAGGTATTCCTTGACTGGGAAAAGAACCTTGGGAGGGCACCATGAGGTCCCGATATAGGATATCCCGACAACCAAACAAGGAACACGGAGTACCCTAGCCCGGGTCTCAACGATGACCCCGCAAGGCCCCTTAATCCTGAGTAGGAAGGCTGGAAGAAGACATCACCCCTTAATGAGCAATACGCCACATCCTCAAACTTGAAACTGGTGCCGCACGCGAACTCCATGGTTACCAGCAATACCGATGCACGGGAAAGAAGCTCCATTATCGAGACGCAATCCATACCTTAGAAATTGCGACCAATTCATCACTATCATACTACTGGCTGGAATCTCCTACCCAAGCCTTAATCCCACCACAAGGGATCCAACAACTGACCCTATTCAGTCGACCCAGTCGACAACTTAAGGGTGGGTCCAGGGGGTCACGTCCACGTCAACGGATGCGAGGAGGCATGTCAGCAACCTAAGATAACTTCTAAAACAAGAGTACTCAGATGACAATCCTACGACTCATCATCTATACGACTAGACTTAGGCTCTGACTAGAACCAGGCTCTGATACCAACTATTGTCACGCCCCAGGGCGGCCGTCCCTGAGACGTGGCAATAATGAAATATCAGCTATCAATACCTGAGGTCAATAAAGACTCCAACAACAATACACAAGGTGGCAAAGCAAGATAATGATAACTGACTGAAAAGCGGAAGCATAATATATAAACAATGTCTGTAAATCAAAAACATTATTACAGACTCGAATACACAATCACTGTCTTGTGAGAGCCAAGTGCAGACCAAAGAAAATACAACCTGTGCCACACGCACGATTTACAATATATACAATGACTCTAGGACTGCTGACAGCCTCGCACTCGCCACCCGCCGGAAGAACGCTCCACGCCCATGAGACCACGCCACAGGGAAACTCCAACTCCACGCCCAACACTGCCCCTGAAAAGAAACAGTATGCGAGGGGTGAGCTACAAGCTCAGTGAGTGGCATGAAACCAATCACCATACAACAGTTCAATACATAATCAATTCCCCTTTTCAAGGAAAAACATGGGTAGAAACCCAATGGATAACAGGGTCACGCGGCGGCGCGACCAACCTCACCCTCACCCTCACTCCCGGAGGGAGACTCTTGGGACTTTTGGGGAGAGACCATACCGTCGGTCGAAGAGACCCGGATTTACTGGTCTACTCAACACTATTGGATTATCTACATCTAGATAATTCCTCAATGATGCCTTTAAACATCGATACAAGACCGGACCCAACAACTATGGGAACGGTCGAACAACGAATGGGTCACGCGGCGATATTCTTCACCTCATCCTCACCCTCACCCTTTAGGGGTGACATAGGACTTTTGGAAGAGATTTAGACTGCTCTACACCCTTGGTCCACCGGTAGCCTCTCCCTCGCGTAGCCTCTACCTGGTATACTCCCACGATCAGTACCCTCCGAACTCATCGGTGGCACCTACAGATGGGAGCCCTCTGTCAGGACAACTTTCCAACGCCGGAGAGTCCCTACTCGGATCCAACGAAGGGGAGAACGATTCCCACGCTCGCAACATCATTCGTTAACCCTCTCCCGGGTAGCCTCTACCTGGTACACTCCCACGATCAGTACGCTCCCGAACGCATCGGTGGTACCTACAGATGGGAGCCCTCTGTCAGGACAGCTACAACCCGGGCCTCTTCATCATGGACGACATTGGGAGTAAACATTCCATGTTCACAAAGCGAACCCAATGGAAAAACAACTACTCTCGATAATCACTTATCGATATATCGAGTACTACTGTACTCCTACACCGTTGCATCGCTCAGACACAAAGGGGTTGCTTCTGCTCTCACGTAGGAATAATCCCATAAGCTAATGAATTCTCCTGAATTCCAAATGAGTGCATCGCTCGGATGCACGGGGCGATCACATCGCTAGCCCTCTAACTAATAAGATACAACCCGACAGCGGTTCATACCCATGCTTATTTCAGATAGGCCCAATTAGTTTTAACATGCGCATATATTTTATGGGAGAATTTAATCTTAGTTATGTGCATGAACCATATGCACGATCACATATCAATTAATCATAGGGATACTTCCTAATCATAGATTTACATCATAATAAATCATACAATATGGATACATGGTCATTAATCACATAAACATACAAAATATACTCTAATATCCGTTGGATATCGCCAACTTAAAAGAAAGGGTCAAGCGTGATCTCGGGCACTAAGAGGTGCATGCCAATATTCCAAACGAACCTGAGTCGAGTAAGAAATCGCATCTACTTACTCAGTTCATTCAGAGGGAGAGGGCGGGGGAGATCATCATCTCATGAAGCTGGTCATAGCTTTGCCCCATTAGCATGGGCGCAACAACTACACCACGCCCTCGAGTCTTATCGTAAGGGAATATTAGGCAGGTGCCCGTTATTAACCCAGACTTATTCATGTTCGATATTCCAATTAATATGGTGGGAGTAGTATTACAATACTACATAAGGCATGCCATATTCTATACATCCATACACATCACACAATACATGCCCATACTAGAGGGGCTCATGCAACACAATCATTCATACATGAATACAATACATGTATATAAGCCTAGCATGCAAGATATCTACATATTATAGCTTAAGCATGGCCATACTACTTATCTACACAAGCAGTATAGCTAGGGGGGCCCATCGATGCGTGACGCGCGATTACGCTCGTCGAGCGCATCCCGAGAGGGGGGGGATTGGATCGAACCACTCACCTAACGAGCGCACGGCTCGTGAAAACAATTGAATCCGAAGGATGATACCAATTCGCCAAGAATCATCCAATCCTGAAATTGACCAATTGTTTGGGTTGGGCTATAACAAGGTGCTCGATACCCCGAAACATACCCCAAACGGGTCCGAATACTGCAAGCACGCCCTCGAGCACCGTGTGCACGCGGCCCACGCACTCCGCACGCATCGGTGAACGCCCAGCATGCCCTCGAGCACTCCGCGCACGCTGCCCACGCACTCCGCACGCATCGGACAACGCCAAGCAAGCCCTCGAGCACCTCGTGCACGCTACCCACGCACTCCGCATGCATCGGACAACGCCAAGCACGTCCTCGAGCACCTCGTGCACGCTGCCCACGCACTCCGCACGCATCGGACAACGCCAAGCACGCCCTCGAGCACCTCGTGCATGCTGCCCACGCACTCCGCACGCATCAGACAACACCATGCATGCCCTCGAGCACCTCGTGCACGCTGCCCACGCACTCCGCATGCATCGGACAACGCCAAGCACGTCCTCGAGCACCTCGTGCACGCTGCCCACGCACTCCGCATGCATCGGACAATGCCAAGCACGCCCTCAAGCACCTCGTGCACGCTGCCCACGCACTCCGCATGCATCGGACAATGCCAAGCACGCCCTCGAGCACTCCGTGCACGCTTCCCACGCGCTCCGCACACATGCGGGAATGCTAAGCATGCACTCGAGCACCCGATGTGCCAACCCTACGCCCCTTTTTGCCTATGAACACAAGTTCAAGTGATGCATGAGGAACCTCATGTGAAATAAGTGGAGAAAAGGCATATAAGGTTCACTCACACATACTCACAAACGGGTAGCGTACACACATACACAACACATAACACATGAATATGGGCTTCTCTCCTTCTTCCTCTTCAATTCCATGCATGCACAACAACAACACAAGGCTAGGGAGCTTCCACTCCTCCCCATCAGCTGCAAAAGACGTGGCTGAACCCAACACGGGGAGCGGGAGGTCCATATGCGGCTCCGGCACGCCCACACACCACCGCTCCACCTTTATCACCATCGACGCCCCGAACCTCCCTTCAAACAACAAACATACCGAGGCATCCGAAGAGGGGACTTCAACACCCCCTCCACTTTATCTTCTTCATTTTTCATAGACGGAGGGTGGTCGGGAGTATTAGGCGAGAGTGACAATCGGGGCTATTAAATAGCCAAAAGAGGGATTCAAATGACAAAATCGCCCCTGACCAGAAATTTTTGGACAGGCTTCACTCGAACAGCCATAACGTCCTCAATATAGCTCCAAATTGCACAATTCAAAGTCCACTGGAAAGCCAAGAAGATTATCTACAACTTCCATGTTTATGCCAAGATCAAATAATCCCTCCAGCTATTCCGAAATGAGGGCTAAACATTGAACAGGGCTGCTGCCAGAATTTTTCATCCCCGAGGTATACTTGGAAAAATACCCATAACTTTTACTACATGAATCTAGTTGATCTAAGTCCACTTTTGTACGAAAGCTAACTCAAAACTGAGCATCTCATAATAAAATCATATTTAAACCTCTTCATCTTAGATTTTAACAAAATTAAATCCAAATACCAATTTGGAAATACATAACTTCTAGGAGAAAAAATTATGTAACCAAATTTTAAATCAGAGCGCTCCAACTCCTGCAGGTGGCTAAAAGCCAAAATTTTAGCGACTCTGATCGAAAAAATAAGGCTCCAAATGACACAGGCATAACAGTGGTCGCCGCATGACCCTTCGTGTATCTCCTCCATTAGCGACTTGGTTTTGGTTGCGCTAAGGCACCTCAAGAAGGGGCCGTCAGCATTTCAGTGATAGAGTGTGCCATCGATGACATAGCTAGCGGACCGACGCCTGATCTTATGAGCTTCGGTTTGATCTGTCGGGAGAGTTCCGTCCCAAATGTAGGCTTCGATCGGGTCCATCCAGTAGGGAATCTCCTCTCAATGGAGCACACAGCAGAGATCGGGTCGATGGAGGGTTGTTGCAAGGTCTTGGGTACGACCCACCGACCTCTGACAGCTGTAGCCCCTGTGGCCAATGAATCCAACGTCCTGTTCTCATCTCAAGGGAGATAGTTAATCTCGAAGTCGAAGAACTCCTGTGAGAGTTTAGTGGCCAAATGGAGGTATCACTCAATTTTCTCATCCTTGGCAATGTAAGTTCCTTGGACCTGTAGCACTATCAATTGTGAGTCACAATAAACACGTAGATAACTGATATGGAGAGCCCTAGCGAGTCGTAGCCCATTGACGAGGGCCTTGTACTCTGCTACGTTGTTTGAAGTGGGGAAGTCCCTCTACATCTGACAATTGCAAATACATATCATGAAAATCAAAGGGTCAATAAGTGGCAGGGATACCTCCTCTAGATCGAATTGATGGCGATTGCTCGTTTGAAGATCGGTTCAGTGATAACGCACTTTCGGGACCCTGAGTGATATTTTGATTGACTCCATGTCGCTGGGGATGGGTTGGCCATGGATGACTGTGACGATTCTGGTCAGAGGATCCCCCGGTTTTGGGGTGGCTCTAGCTAACAAAACCATTTGATGCTTATCGCACTTCGTTCGAACAATACCACACATGAAACACAATGCGAACAACCAGTGCAATAAAAGAAATTTGATTGATTACGAGGTTCGGTACATGCAAAAAAAATTTAATTTTTCACAGGGCCCATCACTGAGGAAGATTCGAATAAGCATTCAGGCCGAACCCCTCCTCCCAGGCTATGGCCTCTGGCGGGATCCTCCTTAAGCTCCTTGCCGACAGGAGCGCGGCGTTCCAAGCTTCACGGTACATTCAGGCATGAGTCAGCCTGAGCCCAGCCTCGAGGTCATCCTCGAGCGCCCGAACCTCTCGTTCGAGTTCCAATGCACGCGTTTGCCAGCGCGTTGTGAACCAATGAAGGACTCGCGTTCCACCTCCATCGAGGAGAGCTCCAGGGCAACTTGGAGAGCTGACTCCTCCGCTCGAGCAACCACCCCTGAGGAAGGTGTCCTCCGACCTATGGAGGCAGAAGCCGAAACGTCCTCCTAGTCGCCAAACTCGGACTCCTCATCATCACTCTCGATGATGAGCCGACATTTCCCTTGATGATCAGCTGCCTGAAAGGAGTGTCCACCAGCTTGGCTGCCCGCAATCGCCAGCAGTTCCCTCACCTTTAGAACAAGTGTGTCCATGGTGATTAGGTTGAAGAAAGCCTAGTCCCACATTAGCCACTTCAAGGCCTCGAGAACATTGTTTGTCAGGAACCGAACCCGAGACTTAGGCATCCCCACAATGGGATCGAGGTGCCCTGCAAGAATAGTAGCATGCAAATAAAAAAAAAAAAAAAGAGAGAGAGAGGAAGAGAAACGATGTCTACTAGAAACTCAACGTACTGAGTTTACCGAAGGACGTCCGAATGGGTGGCACACTGACTACTGGGCATTGCTAGGGCCCCCCGACCGCTACGGTCTCCTCTTTCCAGCCTCGATCCCTATCTGAGATACCGAGCATGACGATTCGGCACTCCCTCATCGTGAAGTAGTACCTCTGTGAGCTCCCGGGGCAGTGGACAAATCGATAGAAAAATATCACATCCCGTAGTCCAAGGCCATAACCCGCGTCTCGTTGAGGTAGAGAGCGGCGGCCAAGACCTAGAACACGTTTGGGTGCACCTGCATCGGCGCCAGCCCGAAGAAGGAGATGAAGGTGGGGATGAATGGGTGGAGCGGAAACTGCAACGCCGTTAAGTGAAAGATAGAGAAGTATGGCTCTCCAAGCCGGAGACCAGCCCCGTCACGAATGAACGGCCTGGCCTCCATCGACCTCACACTCATCCCCCTCGACAACGGGAACCTCCTCTCCACCATCTCAATCAAACTACAGGGAAACACCGAGAGAGAATAACTGAAATAATGGACGAAGGAAAGATGGGAGGTGATGGAGACATCTTCATCTCCTCAGAACAATTTATAGGCCAAAAACCTGCCTCTTCGTCTTCGCTGTGCCGTTCCTCGAACCCAGACAATGATTGATGATGGGGCGTAATCATGGCTCGTCATAACCGTCGGGCGCTCCACATGAAGCGACATCCCTTCGGTCTAGCCGACATGGCAACTTGACAGGCTTGCCTTCATTGCCCTCAAAACTCAAATGGGCCACCAGATCAAAGGAGGCGCATCAAATCTAAGCAACATCATTTCTACGAGACGGGGGTGACACCAGACACGTGGCACCTCGGTTATTGTTTTTCCCATTCGACAGGATGGCCTCCCAATCGACGGAGAAAAGGGGGGCATTTGTGGGAGCCAAATTTTCTAGCCCAATAAGGTTGGTCAGATCTGGGAAGGCCCAGTTCCCGACCAAGCAGGTCTACGGCCCAATCGGTCCGAACCCGACAAGGCTCTGCCCATCCGCCCACTTTGATCTGACGACGACATCCCAAGTCAATACATTTTAGGTCGATATTTCTTTGTTCCCTAAAAATATATTCACTTGATTTGGAGTTATCAGCATTCAATTTTAAAATCACAAAGAATATCCCACAAGATCAGGCCATCATGGACTAATCCATGAAATTCCAACAAAATATATATATTTATCATGATATGATTAACAAAATCAAAAGTATATATCTTTTGTCCCCTTGAAAATCATGTATCTCTTCTCATCCGTCCGATGAGAAGAGATCAACCAGAAACCCTAGGGCAATGTTGAGAACCTCTATAAATAGGGAGTGAATCCTCTCTATGAAGGTATGTGACATTCTTTTTCAACAACTCAATTTTCGGCCACCATTACTGACTTGAGCGTCGGAGGGTCTTCTGTAGGTCCCCACCTCCCCGTGTCTTCAACGTTCGAGGAGTGCTTGCTGGCGGATACCGTCAAAGGAGGCGGAAGAGAGCGGGAGCGCCCAGATCCGATTACCCGTACCCGGTAAATCGATTTATGCCCCTTCATCTTCTTTTAAAAAAAATAAAAAAATAAAAATGCTTGGAAGCGCATGTGTGGTTGTACAGGTAGAGTTGTCCCTTTTTTTTCCCACACATCTCATTTACCCTCACTGGTTAGCAGCAGATATGACTATGAGGCTAAAATGAAAAAATTACATGTCAGCACCTTGTGGAGTCTCATACACTATCCTGATGAAATACATGCTGTTATACAAAATGAAATATATACTAAAATAAAATAATATATTTTTTTAAATTTTTTTATCATCCACTATAATATATAGGGACTCATATACTATTACGTAGTTGTATAGAATTGCAACCGGGCCGTAAAATGGACTGGTTGTACCTGCGCTGGGGTAAAATTCAGCATTACAACCGCAGATGACACTTAAAACCGGGGCCCAACTGCCGCTTTCATATAGGCACAATCGCGGTGGCAGATTCACAAAAAGTAAGAAAATCTTGATATGCGTTCGTCATCTTCTAGAAGGAGAAGAAATAAGAAGTCCTCGAGAAACCGAGTATCTCCCCAACACATCTTTCTTGATGGCCCGCTCGCCAAATATTACCCCTTCATCAAGTCATGGAAACACTTCAAAAATATAAAACAAAAACTCAACTCATAAGCATATCACAAGATCAGAAGAGGAAGAGGCGAAGAGCCACAATAGGCTAGGCTATGTATGCACAACTAAGCCGCCTCTGTTTCACACTCCCCTCCGACGCAGAGGAGATCCTACCTCCTGAAGTGCACCCAAAATCCCCGGAGACGCGACGCCATGTCCGGCGACCACTCGTTCGCTTCCGCAGTGGCCGACGTCGGCAGAAGCAAGTGTTCTACGACATCCCGGGCGTGATCGATTCGACGGCCGCGGCGGGGGAGAGGGAGAAAGTCACCTGCGACTGCCCCAAGATCTTCACCTACAACGAGCTTTACGTGGCGTCCAACGGCTTCAGCGAGTCGGAGCTCCTCGGCGGCGGCGGCTTCGGCCGGGTCTACCGCGCCGTCCTCCCGAGCGACGGCACGGTCGTGGCGGTCAAACGCGTGGCGTCCAAAGTCAACGAGGAGCAGATCAAGAAGACGTTCGCGGCTGAGCTTTCAGCTGTGGCGCAGCTGCGCCACCGCAACCTCGTCCGCCTCCGCGGGTGGTGCGTCCACGACCGCCAGCTTCTCCTCGTCTATGATTTCATGCCCAATCGCAGCCTCGACCGCTGCCTCTTCAAAGGCGGCAGCTCCGCATCTCCTCCGCCGTGGGAGACGCGGAGGAGGGTCGTCACTGGTCTAGCGGCGGCGCTGTTTTACCTCCACGACCAGCTTGAGGCGCAGATCATCCACAGGTGTATCTGTCAACAGATTTGATATATCGTACCTTAACCTAATCATTCGGATTTAAATCATTTTGAATGCTCATTATTTTGAATAATTAAAATATTTAAATATTAATATTAATTTCAATATTAATGTTTAAATATTAATATTAATTTCAACCTGAAGTGATATGTTAAAAAGATATAAAAAATACCGTTATTTCAATTTCATTTTTTAATTAGTCATTATAGGTGGCACTAATAAAGATAGAATGACAAAGTAAAAAAAAAAAAATGATTCGTCATTTCTTTTCTTTTTTCAAAGGGGAATCAAAGACTCTTCTTGTTCTTATATAATTCTTATGTATTTGAGTGTGAATCCGCATTAGTCTTTCTCCGTAAACAATCCTTTTATTTACGATCAACATCTTTTGGAACCTTTGTTGAGCGAACACATTTCTATGTAAAAATGATGCTTTATTTTATTTCATATATTATGCATTAAAAATTTAATAGCAATAAAAAATATCAATAATACGTAATATAAACACATAATTTTTAGGATCAAATAAACTAATTCATATCCGTACTCCGAATATTAGAATATATCATATTTCTTAAATTTTTTTATATGAATTCAAATTTTTTAAAGATAATTGACAGGCTTATTCACAGAGACGTGAAGACCAGTAATGTCATGCTTGACTCTGGCTTCAACGCCCGTCTCGGCGACTTCGGCCTCGCGCGTTGGCTCGAGCACGACGATGACACAGAGCCCCCAAAAAAGTCCTACTCCGTCAAGGGGGATCGCCAATTCTGTGCCACCAACACTAGCGGAATCGGAGGCACGATCGGGTACCTCCCACCGGAGAGCTTACAAAGAAACGGAGCAACAACAGCCACGGCAAAGACCGACGTGTTCGGCTTCGGCATCGTCGCGCTCGAGGTGGCCTCGGGGAGGCGCGCGGTGGACCTGTCATACCCGGAAGAGCAGTTGTTCTTGCTCGATTGGGTGCGGAGTCTCTCCGATGATGGCACGGTCCTCAACG
Source organism: Acorus gramineus (assembly GCA_030737835.1). Lineage (NCBI taxonomy): Eukaryota > Viridiplantae > Streptophyta > Magnoliopsida > Acorales > Acoraceae > Acorus > Acorus gramineus. The sequence goes on along the minus strand of JAUJYN010000031.1, from coordinate 1,512,803 downwards.
CGGGAGATGGACGGTTACCGGACAATTCATACGACCTCACCGAAATGCAGCAATTGCTCCACGTCGGCCTCCTCTGCACCCTCCACGATCCACAATCCCGCCCCACAATGAAATGGGTGATGGAAGTTCTATCAGGAAGCCTCATAGGACAACTCCCCTCCCTCCCATCTTTCAAGGCTCAGCCTCTCTACATCACCTTATCAACCACAACCGTCTCTGCCAACATAAATACACTGATTTTCAACACAACAGAGAGTGGGTACGGAAGCATCGATCACCCCGTCATCGACACGCCACAGGAGATACCGTATGCGGAGATATTCGCCATCACAGATGGGTTTTCCGAGTCACGGATGGTGGCGGAGATGGACTTTGGCACGGGCTACTGCGGCCTACTCAGGAATAGGTACTGTTTGAGTTATGTCTTAATCCGATATATCATATCGTATGAATAAAATTATGTTAGGGTGGCACCTAATTAGTATACCAAATCTTAATTAATACTAAAAGTGAATCTTCTAAAATCAGATAAACAATATTTGTTTGTTAGGAGGGTTATAAGAAATGGAAACCCTATGAGATTTTGCTCACTGATGTAAGCCTAGGCTGCGCCACCTACATCTAGTGTTTTTTATGTGATAGTTTTCCATTCTTGTGTTCGATCTCGGTTTTGTTGATGGCTTTCGCATAAACAGGTACCATGTCCTTGTGAAACGTCTCGACCTGAAGACTAGCACGGCATTGCGTTCACGGTTCGTGATGGAGCTGCTCAACCTCGGGAGGCTGCGGCACCGCCACCTGGTGCAGCTGCGCGGGTGGTGCACCGAGCAGGGCGAGATGCTTGTCGTCTACGACTACCTCCCCGGCAACTTATTGAGTAGCCTCCTCTTCAGCCATCACCACACCCAGCAACGCATTGTGTTGCCGTGGCATCACAGGTACAACATTGTAAAATCTCTAGCCTCTGCTATGCTGTACTTGCACGAAGAGTGGGACGAGCAGGTCATCCATAGGAACATCACCTCCTCCGCAATCGTACTCGACTTGGACATGAACCCGAGACTCGCAAGATTTGCGCTCGCTGAGTTCTTAACGAGGAACGACACAAGCCACCACCATCGCCAATCCCCCGTCCAAGGCATCTTTGGGTACATGTCCCCAGAGTATTTGGGGACGGTGAGGCGACTACTGCGGCCGATATCTACAGTTTGGGTGTTGTTATGCTGGAGATTGTCACTGGGAGGATGGCGGTTGATTTCCCGCTCTCGGAGGTGCTTTTGGTTAATAGGGTGCATCGATTGGTGGCGACGGGGACCCCGGTGATGGATGTTGTGGATTCAAGGCTGGATGGCGAATTCAATTGCCAGGAGCTTGTGAGACTGGTGAAGTTAGGAATAGTGTGCACGCGTTCGGATCCGGAGCAGAGGCCGAGTGCTAGGCAGATCATTAGCATACTGGATGGGAATGATGAATTTTTGAAATATGAAACAAGTTGCAGATTGGAGGGCAAAGAGGAGTGGGAAGAGAAGAATGCTTGTTATCTGTCCTTGATCAACAGAATCCAAGCACTGGGCATCTACTGAAATCATCCGTAATTTATATGTATGGATGGAATGATAACTAGTCAGAAGCACAGTTTTTTGTCAGCACATTTCACTGATGTTTTCTCTGTGTTTTCTTTTGTGAGGTCTTCATCATTGTGCTGTAACATAGAATGTGAATTAGCTGTATAAATAGAAAGGTAGAAACAGATTTTTCAGACTGTTTTGAAATCAAATTCTGAAATGTGGCTCCCCATCCCAACAGCCCATTTTTCTATGAATTTTTTTGAGGTACAAACCACGAAATATAGGGAAGTTTTAACCCCCTAATTGCTATTAATGAGGCTGAGGCAATGGAAATAATATAATAATGCAGCAGAAGAACGATAAAATAATTGGATGAGCTAGAGATGAGAGTAGTTAGAGAGGTGGAATAGCAGCCTAGTCGAGCACACCTCAGTCAGGTACAAACCAGTCAAGCATAACCCAAACAACCCAGTCAAGCAGTCCAATTAGACATTATAATTAGCCTACTCAAGCACAGCCCGGTGAGAAGGATAGAGATAAAAAAAAAAAAGACCTATCAATGAAATAGTAGGTAACTTTCGATGATGACAGAAAAGACCCAGGATATATAAAAACAAATAGGGTTTATAGTGAGTTAAGTTATCACGATATCTACCATTCTAATCCTAATAATTGTGTCCCAGAATATGAGGAGGCATTTGAGGTCCAAGCAGAGGAAGATATAGACATTAGAGTAGGAGCGAAGTTTGAGACATTAAAGCTCTCATATTGACATTGAGACAACATGCAACAAAGGAATTGTTTGAAATATATTAGGAGTGAACCAACAAGATTAACTGCTAGGTGTGATGATATCACATGCCCTTGTTTTGATTTATTTAGAATATTTGTATGAGGTCATTCTTTTTATTTTATTTTTTTTGCTTGGTAAAAGTTTGTATTGTTACTTGAGGTCAAAATTTACATGAATGTACATCACACTGAATGCCACAAAAAGTAAACCATGAGAGCCAAAGTGCTGGGCAATTAAACTTTCAGTCACTCTGCTGTGCTGTTAGATAGGTGCACCAAAATGAAAATGTGGAGATTTAAAAGCTGTCAACAGTGACTATTGAGTTCGTAATTGTACTTTGCCTTCTTTGTCTTCTTTTTATTGATGGTTTGATTTTTATGTCATTCGTGATTTTTATGTCAACGGTCATTCTTTTTATTGATGGTTTGATTTTTATGTCTGACAGAACAAATGGGCTACATGATTCCATGAAGCAAGTGTTATCAATTGCTTACAAGTCCTGTGTGAGGCATTTATATTCCTGTGAGAGTGAACTCTTTGAAGGAGTAAACCTTGAATCTTCAGTTAGCTCATGCACACTTCTCTCAACAACTCCTCCGGATGAATATGTGGTTAATGTTGCATTTCTTTGGATATAAATAGAAGCATCACTAGATGCAGATAAGTATTGAAAAACATAGTAAAGAACCACCAAAAAGTCTCCTGAGTTAATGGAATTGGTCAATGAGTGACCATAAAAATAACAATTGAATGGTTCGTTGACGGTCCGGATCGTTTGCTTGATTGAAATAATACTAGAATTTGCTTGACTTGTTGTGTAAAGCTGCAATGTGTCATCTGTTACAATGGAAGGTGGGATTTAATATCGCTGTGGGTCACACTTTTTTTTTTCCGATCACAACAACAAATTTTATTTTATTTTTTTTATTATTTTTTTTTTAGGTGGGGTGGGGTGTGGGCTTACTTGGACCCCACATTCCCCTTCATCCAAACTTCTTACTTTTTTTGCTTACAAACTTTTTTTTTAATTTCGTGTTTGACAGCCACTTTTTCTAACTTTTTTAATTTCTTCCAAACATACTTAAGTCTTTCTTACCGTCCAAGCCAAGAAGTCTCTTTTCATTTATTCAAGTTATTATTAATCATGAGTAATGATACACGCAGTTTCTTTTGTAGCCCAGGCTACAGTTTCCACGTCAGATTGCAAAGAAAACCATCATCTCTCCACGTCAGCGCCAGCCACGTCAGCCATCCTTTTTTTTGTTTTCCCTCTAAAATAAAATTTTCATTTCTCTCCAAAACCACTTTTGACGAAAAGAAATAAAACAGAATTCATTTTTTATTTATTTCACTTTTGACTTTGCTTAGTGGGACATTACGCTCTTTTGTGCTGAATCTTATGAAATGTGGGTTTTCGTTGTTTGTGCTACATTTTTGCTCAATATTTGAAGCATTAACATTTATATCCAATTCAAAACAGAAAGTAAGTATTTGTTTGTTTGTATTTAATTTTTCAGATGATACGAGTGAGCATAACTCTTAATATCTATAAATCTTGATATTTTCTTTTGTAGGAAGGAATGTGTGTCCTTTTTTACTTTTAATATTTGTACAACAAGGGTTCATTTCAGAAAAAAAATTTACGCTGTTATTTTATTTTTAAATTACTATTTTATGGATGAGATTTATTTAGTGTGTACCATGACACGCATGTTGAACCGTCTTTCTCTTCAATCCTCTAAAATATATTTGTATATACTACGTTATCTTAGTGTATACTTATGTAACATAGCGTATACATATTTAACACAGCATATACTAAGTTAATGTTGTATATACTATTTTAATAAAGCATATACCATTTTAACAAAGCATATACCATTTTAAACAAGTACATGCTAAATAGATTGTGTATTTTTTCAGTACATGGGTTTGTGCGGGGGCGACAAAATACATACAACAGCGGCATAAGTCATCGTGGAAGACGAGGGAAATGGAGACACGGAACTGAAGGTTGGAATGGAATTCAAGTCAATCGATAAAGCCTTCGAACCCTATAAAGAATATGTTTTCCATTGTGGGTTCGGCATCTCTAAAACGGGAAGGAAATACATTGTTGAAGGAGATTTAAAGGCCTTGATATTTGCGTGTTCCAAGGAAGTTAAGCAGAGGAAGATGGCAACCGAGAGCAGCCTGATGAAATATGTGCATCGTCATAAACCAATATGTAAGATAAACTACAAGGCGAGAATGCAAATTAAGACGTACAGAGATGGTATGTGGCAAAAACAAATAAAACAAAAATTATTTTTCATTTATTTCATGTATTTGTGTGGGGACGACGAAATGCATTCAATAGAGGCATGCCATCTAGGAAGAAGAAAAATGAAGACTCGGAACTGAAGGCAAAGATGGCTTTCCATGTGTTTGGAAATTATCTTACACTTTCGTCAATTGGTAGCACACCCACGCAAGTTGATAAAATCTTACCCCTGAAGTTGTATAATCTAAGGGTCGTCCTCGCAAGACAAGGTTGAAATCCATTACTAAAGTTGATGCAACAAGAAGAAAAAACTGATGTAAGTATATTATCAACTTCGGTTCATACACTATTTAAGTACGTACTTCCTTAGGCTAGCATATGTTGTGTTGATGATTATTTCACCCACACTTTTTTCATTAAACAAAGAAGAATGGCAAACGTGTACCATCAACACAAGATTCTATGCCAATGTAGGCCCATGTAATGTCAACACATGAATGCATGCAAGCAGAGGAGAGTCAATCAATGTGCACCATCAACTTGGTCCGTCGTGGATGCATATGCTGATGGAAAATTTTATCGTTGGATTCCTTGGTGGCCAAAACACATTAAGTTGTAAAAGTTTCAGTTGACTGTAATTTGATATTGTAATTTGATTGTAGAAATTGTAAATTGTAAGTTGATTGTGAAATTTCTTATTGGCCAAAACACAAGTTACATAATATATTTCAGTTGTTATCATAGTGTATACGTTGTTAGAACATTACGTACTTTAGTAAATTGGTGTACACCATGGTTACAGAGTATATCATGGTTAGAATTTTGGCCAAAATTGTTAGTGGTATACCATGGTTACAGAGCACAGAGTAAGTTAATTGTGAAATTGTAAATTGTAAGTTGATTATAAAATCTGTTAATGGCCAATTATTTATTTGTATAAGAAGTATTCGTTTTAGAAACGGTTCAATCAGCTATTTTATTTTGAAATAAGTATTTAGTGAATGAGATTTATTCAGTGTATAACATCACACACATGTTGAATAGGACAAAAGAGTGGCAGAATATTCGATTGTAAAGCATACATTGTATTATCTTAGTATATACTATGTTATCATAGTGTATACTTAAATAACCTAGTGTATACATATTTAACGTAAGATATACTAATTTAATATAGTATATGCTCTTTGATTATAGTATATACCTTTTCATTGAGTATCTACTTAATACATTGTGTATTTTATCAATTCACACATACACAATTCAAACCACCAATAAAAAGACATAATGTGGAATAAACCATCAAAAACACATGTTCACATTACAAACACTACCACTAAAGATATTTTTTAAATACATTAACAAATCGCACATGTTTATATTAAAAAACACCATGACTGAAGTAGTTATCGTTAAAAACATCGGAACAGTTCGCCAAGCAAAAAAGAAGCAGTGACTCGTGGGAAGTCAATGTCTTTCTTACTGGAGTTACTACATCAATTAGAGCCGGTGTCACTTCTTTATAAATAGGCTTTTGTGGTGCATCAGCCTCCTTCGATTCCTCCAAGGCCTTCTTCAGGTCTGGGTCTTTCTCTTCTTCTTTAACTTGGACTACCTTTGTTTTCTTTGTCCTTTTTAACTTAATTTTTTGGACTGCAGTAGGGTTCCCCCTTGTCGTACAACCCTAGACAATGACCTTCGTATCCTGGCCCTTGGTTGAACGCCTCTTCCAGTCCTGGTCTTTATGGGGATAGTCGAGATGCCATGCCCATCTTTTGAAATGCCTAAAAAGTGTATACTTTATTAGAAATGTGTATACTATTATAACAAAGCATATAATAACTAAATAAAGTATATATATACAATGTTAACGTGGTACACACTATAACAACAAAGTATACACTATACTACAAAAGTATATACATATACCATGGTTCAAAATATAATAAATCAAAGTCTCAAAGTGCATTTATACCTGCTGATTCAGGAACAATCAACGCAACTGGGGATGAAACTAGTGATTGCACAACTGGTGCTAGTGCTGCTTCAACAAATTAAGCATGTGATGAAACAAATGAAGTATGCACTAATTAGGAGTCTTATATGTATAACTCTCTAAAGATGAAACTGTCCTTAGCAAACACTACAGTAATATAGTATATATTGTTATGCCTGTGTCATTTGGAGTGCTCTGATTGAAAATTTGGCTACATAATTTTTCTCCTCGAAGTTATGTATTTCCAATTTGGTATTTGGATTTGATTTTGTTAAAATCCAAGATGAAGAGGTTTAAATATGAGTTTATTATGAGATGCTCAGTTTCGAGTTAGCTTTCATACAAAAGTGGAATTAGATCAACTGGATTCATGTAGTAAAAGTTATGGGTATTTTTCCAAGTATACCCCGGGGATGAAAAATTCTGGCAGCAGCCCTGTTCAATGTTTAGCTCTAATTTCAGAATAGCTAGAGGGATTATTTGATCTTGGCATAAACATGAAAGTTGTAGATAATCTTCTTGGCTTTCCAACGGATTTTGAATTGTGCAATTCGGAGCTATATTGAGGAAGTTATGGCTGTTCTAGTGAAGCATGTACAGAATTTCTAGTTAGGGATGAATTGGTCATTTCTATCCCTCCTTTAGATATTTATTGCCCAAAATATATCTCTCTCTCTCTCTCCCACTCACACGTCTACTCTCTTGGGCCTCTCTTTCTCTCTTTCAAAGTCCCCTCCAAGTGTTTGTTTTATTTCCTCAAAGAGAAGGAGAAGGTGGAGGAGGAAGTGATGGTGAGAGTTAGTGTAAGTGTTGTTGTAGTTGTTGATCTCTCTTCTCTCAAGTTCCCTTTCATGAACTTTCCCCCCCTGATTTGCAGCCAAAGGAGGGCTGAGGAGGGCTGAGGAGGTGGTGGTAGTGGTGGTGGTGGTTGAGGTGGTCGCGGGTGCGTCGAGGGCCCCCGAACCTCCCCCTTTCATTTCCCCTCCCAAGGTGAGCCCTTCCCCTTCTTTTCTTGGTTTTTATGGTTGGGGAGGTCATGCATGGTGGGTAGATGTGTTAGAATGTGTGTGAGGGGTTGGGGAGGGTTAAAAAGGGGTTAGGGGTGAGTGGGCGCGCGCTGGCAGGCGCAGGCGGGCGCGTGCGCGCGGAGTGGGCGCATGGGTGCGCTGGAGCGAGCGGGGGTGCGCGCGGGGCAGTGCGCCTGGGCGCGCGGCTGGGCACCAGTGCGCGCGCCATGCGTGTGGCTGCCCGAGGGTTCGGGTAGGTGTCGGGGCACTCAGACTCACGTGCGCACTGCGTGCTTGCATGCGTGCGAGTCCGTATGCATGCTTGTCCAAGTATTTGGTATTTCTAGTAAATTTCATGTATATTTGTGTATTTTACTCACCATATTGAATGCCCATGTCTTGGCGAACGATCACGCAACGACCCAGGTTGCGGTGAGTGGGTCAATCCAACCTAGTAGGGAGGCGTTCGATGCACGTAGGCGTGCATTGCCCTCCCCTGGGGCACCATAATTGCATATTAACTTGTGTCAATGAAAAACTATGTTAATACATGTTTTACTATGATGTAACCATGCCATATTAGACATTGTATGCTAGGGATATACATCCATGTATCATGTATAGAGGCCCATACATGTCTAGAAGCCTTGATCTATGCATGTTTCCCATTTAGTTTAATTTAATTAAATCAAAATGAGATTATGTTGGTATAAGCATGCCTTAGAAAATATTATAACCTTGTTATTATAATATATATTTCCCCGCATCTCAGTTATGCGCCCTGGAGGAATTCTTGAGAATTCATGACATTAGTAGTGTTAGAAATCGTTGTCGACGGATCCAAGAGGATCGTATCCGTGTGAGTAGGCCATTTTCTCCCCTTCGTTGGATCCGAGTAGGGACTCCCCAGCGTTGGGAAAGCTGTCCTGACAGAGGGCTCCCATCTGTAGGTACCACCGATGCGTTCGGAGGGTACTGATCGTGGGAGTATACCAGGTAGAGGCTACGCGAGGGAGAGGCTACTGGTGGACCAAGGGTGGAGAGCAGTCTAGTCTGTCCCAAAAGGCCCATGTCACCCCTAAAGGGTGAGGGTGAGGGTGGGGTGGGTCGGCGATGTTACGACCCACTAGCTTGTACAGTTACTCCCGTTTAGGGACTTTAATTATTTAAGGTTAATATGAGTTGTGTTGCATAGATTGTGCCATTCACTGAGCGTGTGGCTCACCCCTCGCATATTCTTTTCCTCCAGTTGTTACTGAGTCGGATCTGAAGGAGGAGCTCCCCGAGGCATCACATCAGTAGCGGAGCAGCGTTCACGTTTTGGGTTCTGCGAGTGAGAGGCCATCAGCATCCCCTTCTTTGCTTGTATGTATTGTTATCCGTGCTTGGGCACAACACTTGTATTGGATGTCTTTGTTTATATTGGCTCTCACAGGACAGTTGATTATGTATTCTGGTCTGTAATATGTCTTTGAATTACAGACTCAGTCGTTTAAGCTTCCGCTATATGTATATATATTATGTCAGCTACATTATTGATTGTGTTGTCATTTTCGATGTTGTTTAGAGTCTTTTATTGATCTCCTGTATGGACTGCTGATATTATATATATTTGCCACGTATCGGGGACGGCCGCCCTGGGGCGTGACAAAAGTTGGTATCAGAGCCTGGTCCTGTCAGAGCCAATTGTTTTCTTAGAGATGAGTCCTAGGATTTCTATATGAGTATTCTGATCCTAGTGTCTGTTTCTTAGGTTGCTGATATGCCTCCTCGCAGAGGAATGCGTGGACGTGGTCCCCCTCAGACCTTGGAGGTTTCCGAACCTACCAGAGGCGAGGAGTCTACTGGAGGGTCCTCGGCTATTGGGCCAGGACCAGCGCAAAAGCCTCCTGCATGGGAGCGTGCTTACGCTCGTATCGCAGATCTAGTGGAGACTCAGACTAGGGCACTGGAGGCCCAGACTAGGGCGTTGGCTGATCAGGCGCGAGAGATCCAGGAGCTGCGGGCGGCCCGCGAGGCAGTTCCACAGGTCCCCTTGGTGGCAGATCCACCGGTGGTGCCCGAGGTACCCCCTGTCCCAGTGGAGATTCCGGTAGTGGGAGTTCAGGATCCCCTGGAGAGGGAGGTGGAGCTAGAGGCTGCGGCACGAGTGCATCAGAGCGGCCTCACTGCCTTTCTGAAGCTTCACCCTCCCGAGTTCCATGGCCAGGACCCCCTTGCCCCTGAGCGTTGGTTGATGGAGGTAGACAAGATCTTCTCGACCATGCACTGCACCGACCGCCAGCGTGTCTCACTGGCCACCTTCATGTTGAAGGGTAGCGCCGCCGACTGGTGGGCTACCCGATCGGTGGACATCCCCGAGGGAGTGGGGCGACTTCTATGGGCTGGATTCCGGAGTTACTTTCTGGAGGAGTACTTCCCATTTTCGACACGCCAGATCGTGATGCGAGAGTTCGAGCAGCTGACGCAGGGCTCCATGTCAGTCGCTGATTACTCTACACGATTCACGAGGCTTTCCCGGTTCGCCCCCGCCTTGGTGATGGATGAGGAGACGCGATGCCGTCGTTTCGAGATGGGTCTCATTAGCACCATCAGGGTGCATGTCACCTCACAGGCGTTCACGAGGTACTCAGACTTGGTGTCTCGTGCGAGGACAGTTGAGCGAGACCTTGGGGTCCCTTTGGGGGTTCCAACCCCTTCTGCAGACCAGAGGCCCCCCAGGAGCCAGGACCAGAGACATCGCAAGGGCAAGCGGCCCCGCTTTGATCAGTCAGCGGCCGCCGCTACTCCAGTCGATGTGGTGATAGTGCGAGGTCCAGCACCCATTGCTGTAGTACCAGTCCAGGCTAGGCGACCGGAGACACGGCGCTGTTACCATTGCCAGCGGATCGGGCATATTTTATATGATTGCCCTGATGCTGGCCGAATGTGCCTCGGCAGCAGCAGCTACAGCAGCAGCAGCCACAGCGTCAGCAGCAGCAGCCACAGGGTGGCCGAGTTGACCAGAGGAGGCAGCCAGTGCAGCCTGCGAGGCGTGCCCTTTCTCCTCAACCGCAGCTTGTTCAGGGTCGTGTTGCAGCACTTACAGCCGAGGAGGCGCAGGCTTCGGGTAGCGTGGTCCGAGGTATTGTTTTGATCTCCCAGCTCCCTGCATATGTGCTATTTGATTCCGGAGCCACGCACTCGTTCGTATCTCCCGCTTTCGCAAGATGGATGGGCGTGGTGTTCGCCCTTCTTGATGTTATGCTGGAGATATCACTGCCCGTCGGAGACCGTATTCTCCTCCGTTCTGTTTACCGGGGGTGTACCGTGGCGATTGCGGAGCATGAGTTTCCAGTAGAGTTGGTAGAGCTCGCCATGACGGACTTCGATGCCATCCTGGGAATGGATTGGCTCTCAGCTAGTCACGCCAGTATCGACTATTTTGCGAAGTCGGTGTCTTTCCACCTCCCTGGTCGGAGATCTTTCCAGTTCGTGGGCGATCGGGACATAGCCCCTTTGGGGTTCGTGTCATCCATCCAGGCGTGGAGACTCCTTCAGGGAGGATGTGAGGGTTTTCTGGCGTATATTGCTGAGGAGGATGCACCACTGCGGGCAGATATCAGTCAGACTCCGGTCGTGGCGGAATATCCAGAGGTTTTCCCCGATGATCTCCCGGGATTACCGCCGGATCGCGCGATCGAGTTTGAGATTAATCTAATTCCGGGGACCGAGCCGATTTCGAGAGCTCCGTACCGGATGGCCCCAGCAGAGCTGAAGGTGCTCAAGGAGCAGCTGGAGGAGTTGCTCGAGAAGGGCTTCGCACGTCCGAGTGTTTCTCCGTGGGGAGCCCCTGTTTTGTTCGTTCGGAAGAAGGACGGTTCGCTGCGTCTTTGTATTGATTACAGGCAGCTGAACAAGCGGACCGTGAAGAACAAGTACCCCTTGCCACGGATTGACGATCTGTTTGACCAGCTCCAGGGAGCGCGTGTCTTTTCTAAGATCGATCTCCGTTCAGGCTACTATCAGCTGGAGATCCGGGTTATGGGCACTACGAGTTTCGAGTACTGCCGTTTGGGTTGACGAATGCGCCGGCAGCCTTCATGGATCTGATGAACCGGGTGTTTCGGCCCTTCCTCGACTCCTTCGTAGTAGTCTTCATCGATGATATTCTGGTGTACTCGAGGAGTCTTGAGGAGCACGCTGACCATCTCCGCACTGTCTTGGAGACTTTGGCCCGACATCAGTTGTTCGCCAAGTTCAATAAGTGCGAGTTTTGGTTGGAGCGTATGGCCTTTCTAGGCCACGTGATTTCCGGCGAGGGTATATCTGTGGACCCGGACAAGACGCTCGCCGTGTCGAATTGGCGGCGACCGTCGAACCCCACCGAGATTCAGAGCTTCCTGGGTTTGGCGGGTTATTATCGGAGGTTTGTCGAGGGTTTCTCGAAGATAGCTGTTCCTCTAACCCGCCTCACTCGGAAGGATGTCCGGTTCGAGTGGTCCCCATCTTGCGAGGAGAGCTTCTTGGAGTTGAAGCGAAGACTCACCTCAGCGCCAGTTCTTACCATTCCGTCTGGGAGTGGTGGATTCGCAATCTACTCCGATGCATCGCGGCTGGGTTTGGGTTGCGTCCTGATGTAGTACGGTAAGGTTGTGGCTTACGCGTCGCGTCAGTTGAAGCCCCATGAGCAGAATTACCCCACCCACGATTTGGAGTTAGCAGCGATCATCTTTGCGCTGAAGATGTGGAGGCACTACCTCTATGGCGAGGAGTTCGAGCTCTTCACCGATCACAAGAGCCTGACTTACTTGCAGTCCCAGCCGGAGCTCAACATGCGTCAGAGACGTTGGGTCGAGTTCCTGAAGGACTATGATTGTGACATCGCTTACCATCCGGGTAAGGCGAATGTCGTGGCCGATGCTCTCAGTAGGCAGCCCTTGGGCATGGCCGCCCACTTGGCTGTACGTCGTTGGAGGCTTCTGGAGGAGGCCGCTTGCTGGATCAGCGTTTGAGAGACACCTGCGGGTGGCTTTTTGGCCAGGCTAGTGGTGCAGCCCGTTCTTCTCGACGAGATCCGCACGGCTCAGGGGCAGGATCCTCACTTTCTAGTCCTCTCTGAAGGCGTTGCCTGGGGGGAGCGTCCGGACTACCAGTTCCGCGAGGACGGAATCCTGCGGTTCAGAGGTCGCGTGACAGTCCATTGAGATTCCTCAGTGGAAGTGGGAGCAGATCACTATGGACTTCGTTTCGGGTTTGTCGAGGTCACGTTCGGGTCGCGATGCCATCTGGGTAATCGTCGACCGACTGACTAAGTCCGCTCATTTCCTCCCCATTCGACTCACTGATTCTCTGGACACCCTGGCACAGTTGTTTGTCTCCGAGATTGTTCATCTCCATGGCACACCCGTCAGCATCATTTCTGATAGAGACGCGAGGTTTACTTCGAGGTTCTGGCGTAGCCTTCAGCACGCCCTTGGTACGAACCTCCACTTCAGTACAGCGTTTCATCCGCAGATGGACGGCCAGTCGGAGAGGACGATTCAGACCCTGGAGGACATGCTGCGAGCTTGCATTCTCGACTTTGGGGGCAGTTGGGAGAGGCATCTCCCGTTGGTGGAGTTCGCCTACAACAACAGCTACCACTCGAGTATTCGGATGGCACCATATGAAGCGCTCTATGGCCGCAGCTGCAGGTCCCCCTTGTGTCGGGACGAGGTTGGAGAGCGCTAGTTGGAGGGACCAGAGATCATCCACCAGACCTCAGAGATGGTCAAGACGATTCGTGAGCGTATCCGAGTCGCTCAGAGCCGTCAGAAGAGCTACGCCGATCGTCGTCGCCGTGAGCTCGCCTTCGAGGTTGGTGACCATGTTTTCCTGAAGGTGTCCCCGACGAAGGGCATCTTCCGTTTCGGTGTGCAGGGCAAGCTGAGTCCGCGTTACATTGGGCCGTTTCTCATCCTTGAGCGGATTGGAGAGGTGGCCTATCGCATAGCCCTGCCCCCACAGTTGGCTCAAGCCCATGACGTCTTCCATGTCTCGCAGTTGAGGCGTTACGTCCACGATCCTGCTCACGTTATTCCGTTCGAGCCGCTCATCTTCGAGCCGGACTTGTCATTCGTGGAGCAGCCGATCGAGATCCTGGACCGACGCGAGAAGAGGCTCCGCACCAAGACCGTCCAGCTGGTTAAGGTGCGATGGCAGCACCGTTTTGGTGCCGAGGCCACTTGGGAGCGCGAGGACGCCATGCGTGGCGCATATCCACATCTTTTCCCTTCCTAGATGTTTTTGTATTAATTTTGTGGACAAAATTTCCTAAGGGGGGAAGAATGTTATGCCTGTGTCATTTGGAGCGCTCTGATTGAAAATTTGGCTACATAATTTTTCTCCTTGAAGTTATGTATTTCCAATTTGGTATTTGGATTTGATTTTGTTAAAATCCAAGATGAAGAGGTTTAAATATGAGTTTATTATGAGATGCTCAGTTTCGAGTTAGCTTTCATACAAAAGTGGAATTAGATCAACTGAATTCATGTAGTAAAAGTTATGGGTATTTTTCCAAGTATACCCCGGGGATGAAAAATTCTGGCAGCAGCCCTGTTCAATGTTTAGCTCTAATTTCGGAATAGCTAGAGGGATTATTTGATCTTGGCATAAACATGAAAGTTGTAGATAATCTTCTTGGCTTTCCAACGGATTTTGAATTGTGCAATTCGAAGCTATATTGAGGAAGTTATGGCTGTTCTAGTGAAGCATGTACAGAATTTCTAGTTAGGGATGAATTGGTCATTTCTATCCCTCCTTTAGATATTTATTGCCCAAAATATCTCTCTCTCTCTCTCTCTCTAATTATGCGCTAATTAGGAGTCTTATATGTATAACTCTCAAAAGATGAAACTGTCATTAGCAAACACTACAGTAGTATAGTATATATTGTTATGCCTGTGTCATTTGGAGTGCTCTAATTGAAAATTTGGCTACATAATTTTTCTCCTCGAAGTTATGTATTTCCAATTTGGTATTTGGATTTGATTTTGTTAAAATCCAAGATGAAGAGGTTTAAATATGAGTTTATTATGAGATGCTCAGTTTCGAGTTAGCTTTCATACAAAAGTGGAATTAGATCAACTGGATTCATGTAGTAAAAGTTATGGGTATTTTTCCAAGTATACCCCGGGGATGAAAAATTCTGGCAGCAGCCCTGTTCAATGTTTAGCTCTAATTTCGGAATAGCTAGAGGGATTATTTGATCTTGGCATAAACATGAAAGTTGTAGATAATCTTCTTGGCTTTCCAACGGATTTTGAATTGTGCAATTCGGAGCTATAATGAGGAAGTTATGGCTGTTCTAGTGAAGCATGTACAGAATTTCTAGTTAGGGATGAATTGGTCATTTCTATCCCTCCTTTAGATATTTATTGCCCAAAATATCTCTCTCTCTCTCTCTCTCTCTCCCACTCACACGTCTACTCTCTTGGGCCTCTCTTTCTCTCTTTCAAAGTCCCCTCCAAGTGTTTGTTTTATTTCCTCAAAGAGAAGGAGAAGGTGGAGGAGGAAGTGATGGTGAGAGTTAGTGTAAGTGTTGTTGTAGTTGTTGATCTCTCTTCTCTCAAGTTCCCTTTCATGAACTTTTCCCCCCTGATTTGCAGCCAAAGGAGGGCAGAGGAGGTGGTGGTAGTGGTGGTGGTGGTTGAGGTGGTCACGGGTGCGTCGAGGGCCCCCGAACCTCCCCCTTTCATTTCCCCTCCAAAGGTGAGCCTTTCCCCTTCTTTTCTTGGTTTTTATGGCTTAGGGATGGTTGGGGAGGTCATGCATGGTGGGTAGATGTGTTAGAATGTGTGTGAGGGGTTGGGGAGGGTTAAAAAGGGGTTAGGGAAGAGTGGGCGCGCGCTGGGGGCTGTCTGCGCGCGTGGGCGCGCGCAGGAGGGCGCGTGCGCGCGGAGTGGGCGCGTGGGCGCACGCGGGCGCTGGCGCGAGCGGGGGTGCGCGCGCGTGAGCAGTGCGCCTGGGCATGTGCCTGGGCGCGCGGCTGGGCACCAGTGCGTGCGCGTGCGGGGGGCCATGCGTGTGGCTGCCCGAGGGTTCGGGTAGGTGTCGGGGCACTCGGACTCTCGTGTGCACGTGCGTGCTCGCATGCGCGCGAGTCTGTATGCATGCTTGTCCGAGTATTTGGTATTTCTAGTAAATTTCATGTATATTTGTGTAGTTTACTCACCATATTGAATGCCCATGTCTTGCAGATCTTGGCGAACGGTCACGCAACGACCCGGGTTGCGGTGAGTGGGTCAATCCAACCCAGTAGAGAGGCGTTCGATGCACGTAGGCGTGCATTGCCCAACCCTGCGGTACCATAATTGCATATTAACTTGTGTCAATGAAAAACAATGTTAATACATGTTTTATTATGATGTAACCATGCCATATTAGACATTGTATGCTAGGGATATACATCCATGTATCATGTATAGAGGCCATACATGTCTAGAAGCCTTGATCTATGCGTGTTTCCCATTTAGTTTAATTTAATTAAATAAAAAATGAGATTATTTGGGTATGAGCATGCCTTAGAAAATATTATAACCTTGTTATTATAATATATGTTTCCCCGCATCTCAGTTATGCGCCCTGGAGGAGTTCTTGAGAATTCATGACATTAGTAGTGTTAGAAATCGTTGTCGACGAATCCAAGAGGATCGTATCCGTGTGAGTGGGCCGTTTTCTCCCCTTCGTTGGATCCGAGTAGGGACTCCCCGACGTTGGGAAAGCTGTCCTGACAGAGGGCTCCTATCTGTAGGTACCACCGATGCGTTCGGAGGGTACTGATCGTGGGAGTATACTAGGTAGAGGCTACGCGAGGGAGAGGCTTGTCACGCCCCAGGGCGGCCGTCCCCGGGACGCGGCAAGCGTATACATGATATCAGCAGTCAATACAGGAGATCAATAGCATACCATAAACAACAGCTAAAAAGACAACACAGACAACAAAGAGACTGACATGATGTATACACAGATAGCGGAAGCTAAAAAGACTGAATCTGTAAATCAACAACACATTACAGACTCGATACATAATCATATGTCCTGTGAGAGCCAATATATACACATACATCCAAACACAATCCAAACTGGGTGCCCAAGCACAGAAATATATACATACAATAAAAAGGATGCTGATGGCCTCAAAAACTCGCGGGACGTAGCGCTACTCCGCTACTGGTGCACTCTCTTAGGTAGCTCCTCCTTCAAGTCCGCTTCAGTAATCACTGGAGAAAAATAATTATGCGAGGGGTGAGCCACACGCTCAGTGAATAGCACAACCCATGCATCACAATTCATATTAACCACAATTAATTAGTAAAGGCCTCAAAGTGGCATGAACAACACAAATCCAGTGGTTTGCTACATCGCCGAACCACCACACCCCCACCCTCACCCTCACCCTGTTATATATGTGTCACTTTTTAGCCTGCTGGTAACCGTTGGAGCATTTCTGGCAGTTTTAAAATTTTTAGGGTTTTTCGATCGGAACCGCATAATTTCAGACTGTTAGCTATCGTCTGAGCTAGAGGACTCCGATTGAAGATCTAACTGCATATTTGGTGTCCTGGTGCCATTTTAAGCCACTCATGAAAATTTCATCGAATTCTGGCATCGTTTGCAAAAATTTCGCAGTTCCGGGGCGTAGCCGGGTTTTTAAGTCGCGCACTATATAAGTGAGAGCTAAAATATCCCGGGTTACTGTTCATCGTCTTCCTCGTCGAGATCTCTCTCTCCCCTCTCCGTTTTTCTTCCGTTTGAGCCCCCTCCACCCCTCAAAATCGAAAACCTAAAGCACGGGAAGTGTAGATCGGGTCCCGATCTACGCTCCGGTGTCTTCAAATCCGAATTCCGACGATCCTAGCCTCCCCGACCTCCCCTTTTCGTCCTCTGATTTGGCCCATTCCGAGGGACAAGCTAGATCGGGGCGTGAGAAGGCTTTTGGGAAGGGTTTCGGCGCGTGGAGATCCACCGGACGCCTCTTCCTCCCCTCGGTAAGCCTTCTTTCCCTCTTATTTCTTGTCTAGATGATTGCTAGGGGAGGGTTTTGGGTTTGGGAGGTGGTTGGTGGCAGTGGGGGTCGTCGGAGGGTGGTCGGAGGTGGTTGGAGGGTGGTCGGTGGTCAAGGGAGGGGTGGTGGTGGCGCTCGGGCAGTGGCAGGTCGTCCGGGCCAATCAGCAGCAGCAGCAGCAGCCCAGGCGGCGCGCAGGTCGGGTGCGCGCGGGCAGGCGCGCGTGCGCGCGCGAGCGTGCGTGCGCGCGGCGTGCGCGCGGGCGTGCGCGGGTCTGGTGCGAGCTGCTCGTCGTGCTGGGGGCCTCAGGCAGCGAGCGCAGGGAGCCGGCTGGGCGTGCGCTCGGGGGAGCGGGTCACGGCGGTGCGAGGCGTGCGAGCTGCTCGGGTGGTGCTGTGCGCGGGTCTGTTCGTGCGGCTGAGCGCGAGGGGCTGATGCGAGGCATGCGCGAGGTGGTGGCCGAGGTGTTAGGCGGTGCGCGCGAGGTGAGGCGAGGTGCGTGCGAGGTGCGCGCGAGGTGCGGCAAGGCGTGCGAGGTGTGCGCGAGGCGCAGCGGGGCAGGCGAGGTGCGTGCGAGGTGCGCGCGAGGTGCGGCAAGGTGGCGGAGGTGCGCGCGGGGTGCGCGCGGGGCGGGGCGCTGCGCGCGGGGGCGTGCGGGGTGCCCCGGGAAGCTCGGCGGTGTGTCTCGGCGGCGGGCAGGGGCCCGGCGGTGCGCGGGGTGCGCGGGCCGAGGCGCGGCGGTGCGCCCGGGCGGTCGGGTGGCCGTGCGGGTGGTTGCCGGCCGTGCGGGTGGTTGCCGAAGTGCTCGGGCTAACGTGCGTGCGGGTCGCGTGCACGTTTGCCCGAGTGTTAGGTGTTTGTGGTGGGTTTTGGGTATTTATTTGTGTATTTAATATTTGTGGATTTATACTTACCAAGTAATACCCTATCTTGCAGATCCCGACGGACGGTCGCGCGTCGACCCGAGTTCTGGTGAGTGGGACAATCCAACCCAGTAGAGAGGTGCTATACGCACTTGTGCGTATACCGACCTCTCCTGGGGCACCTTGGATGAATATTGACCATGTGTAATATGTATATCATGCGAGCATGATTTAATTGTAGAATGCATGTTACCCTAGACTTTGCATGTTAGGGACTTGCACCCTTAGGATGTATATGAGCCATGCAGCATGTCCCCTGGTTCCATGTTAGGAAGCCCGGCCGATGCATGTGCCCTACTAGTTTATTTATTTGATTAAATGCTAGTATTTGTTTACAATGCATGTTATAGTGAATATTATAGGGGAGGGGCCTTGCGAGGACAGCGGTGAGACCCGGGTTAGGGTACACCGTGTTCCTTGTTTGGTTGTCGGGGTGTCCTATAGCGGGAACTCACGCTGCCCTCCCGAGTTTCTTTCCCCAACGATATTCCACATTGTTATAACCTTATGCATGTTCCCCGCATCGTAGTTATGCGCCCTGGTGGGTTCTGAGGAATTCAGAACATTAGTGTTGTTATAATGTGCCGTCTGCGGATCCAAGTGGATCATATGCGATGGTTAGGCTGTTCTGTTCCCTTCGTTGGATCCGGTAGAGACTACCCCAACGTTAGACAGGGCCTTCCTGACAGAGGGCTCCCATTAGTAGGCACCTCCTGATTTTGGACGGACTGTGCTGAATGTGGGAGTAGACCAGGCGGCCTACGGAGTGGAGGAGAGCCTATCGGTGGACCAAGGGTGACCAACAGCCTAGTCAGTCCCAAAATCCTGTGTCACCCATTGAAGGGTGAGGGTGAGGGTGTAGCGGGTTGGCGGAAGCGACCCGTTGGTTTTTGGTGCAGTTAGTCCCAATATCCTATGTCACCCATTGAAGGGTGAGGGTGAGGGTGTGGCGGGTTGGCGGAAGCGACCCGCTGGTTATGTGTAGTCAGTCCCAAAATCCTATGTCACCCGTGGTAGGGTGAGGGTGAGGGTGTAGTGGGTTGGCGATGAGCGACCTACTGGATTTGTGAATGGATTATTATCAGTCCCAATAACCTATGTCACCCATTGATGGGTGAGGGTGAGGGTGTGGTGGTTCGGCGAAGTACGAATCACTGGATCATGTTGTTATGTCTTAGAGGCTGGATAAATAATGGAATTGTGGTAAATATTGTCTGTGATGCATGGGTTGTGCCGTTCACTGAGCGTGTGGCTCACCCCTCGCACAATATTTTTTCTTCAGTGTCATCTGAGTCGGATCTGGAGGAGGAGCTCCCCGAGGGACTTCATCAGTAGCGGAGTAGCGCCACGTCCCGCGAGTTGCAGAGACTATCAGCATCCTTTGTACCAGTATGTATTATTTTCCGTGCTTGGGCACGCGTTTGTGTTGTATTTGGATCTCTTTGTATGTATATTGGCTCTCACAGGACATGTGATTATGTATGGAGTCTGTAGTGTATTTTGATTACAGATTCAGTCTTAGTTATCCGCATTTGGTGTATATATATCCTGTCAGCCTTGCTTTTGTTGTCTGTGTGTCATTTTGGCTGCTTGTGTATGATATTATTGACCTCCTGAGTAGATTCTGATATATATATACACTTGCCGCGTCTCGGGGACGCCCGGGGCGTGACACACCCCTCAATAGGTGACATAGGATAATGGGACTTAATAGGCTGATAATCATCCTTATACAAATCCAGTGGGTCGCCACATCGCCGGCCCACCACACCCTCACCCTTACCCCTCAATATGGTGACATGGGATATTGGGACTGACTAGGCTGTTGGTCACCCTTGGTCCACCGATAGTCTCTCCCCACTCCGTAGGCCGTTTGGCCACCCCCACATTCAGCACAGTCCGTCCCAAATCAGGAGGTGCCTACTGATGGGAGCCCCTGCACGGGACAGCCTTTCTAACGCCGGGGCAGTATCTACACAGATCCAACGAAGGGAACAGAACAGCCCATCCATACGCATATGATCCACTCGGATCCGACGACAACACATCTCAATAACTCTAATGTCCTGAATTCTTCAGAATTCCACCAGCGCGCATAACCAAGATGCGGGGAAATTATATATAATAAAAATGAGGAAAAGAAACCTTGGGAGGGCAACCTGAGGTCCCGATATAGGACATCCCGCCAACCAAACAAGGAACACGAAGTACCCTAGCCCGGGTCTCAATGCTGACCTCGCAAGGCCCCTTAATATTCCCTAAGGCATGCTAAAAATATCATAAGCTTGCATTTAATTTAATAAATCAAACAAATAGGACGCATGCATAGGTCGAGGCTTTCCTAGCATGATAACAAGGTGACAGGATGCACGGCTCTTACACATATCCTAAGGGTGCAAGTCCCTAACATACAAAGTCTAGGGTGGCATGCATTCTACACACTAATCATGCTCGCACAGATTACATATTAATCAGTTAATATTAACTATGTGCCCCAGGGGAGGACGGTATACGCCCAAGTGCATATAGCGCCTCCCAACTGGGTTGGGTTGTCCCACTCACCGGTGACCAGGTCGTCGCGCGACCGTCCGTCAAGATCTGCAAGACAGGGTAATTAACTTGGTGAGTAACATACACAAATACCACAAAATACACAAAAATACACTAAATACCCAACACTCGGACAAGCGTACATACGGCCTGTACGCACGCGACTCCGAGCATCCCGACTCACTCCCGAACCCTCGACAACCATCCGCACGGCCACCCGCCCCCGGATGCACCGCCCCGCGCACCCAGGCGCACCGCCGGGCCCCTACCCGCCACCTGGACACGCCGTCGAGCTCCCCGGGTGCACCGCGCGCTCACTGCGCCCCAGCGCAGCAGCCCGCGCGCACACCGCACGCCCTGCGCCCAGCGCCTAGCCCCGCGCGCACCCCGCACGCACCACCGCTCGCCCAACGCCCCCATCGCTTCGCCCCCCGCGCGCACCACCGGCTCGCCCCACCGCGCACACCCGCACGGCGCCCTGCGCGCAGCACCTGTACGCGGCCCCCTGCGCGCGGCACGCACCGCGCCTCTGCGCAGCGCCCCATGCGCACACCCGCGCACGGCGCCCAGCGCCCAGCACCCGCGACCAGCGCCTAGCACCCGCGACCTTCGCCCAGCGCCCGAGCGCACCCCCACGCGCACGCGCGCGCGCGCGCCCTGCCACCCGCTCCGCCTGCTGCGCTGCTTGTGCTGCCCTCCTGCCCGAGACAGCCAACCATCTGCCCGAGCCACCCTACCTCCTCTAACCGGCCACCAATGGCCACTAACCACCACCAACCACCACCAACAGCCACCACACACCCAAAAACACCCCCTAACATGCATCTAAACATGGAAAAGAAGGAAAGAAACCTTACCCAAGGAAAGGAAAGGAAAGGAAGGGGACCGGGAGCTCTTCGTGCACCGAAACACCTCCCCAAAGGCCTCCACCACCAAGCTCTTCCTCAGCCCTCGAAATGGCTGAAATCAGAGGAGAAAAGAGGGCGTGAGAAGGGGCTAAACACGAGGGAACTCGAATCCGAGACCACCCGTAGATAGATCGGGATGAGATCTAACCTTTCTATTCTTTGTGTTTTGAGTTTCAAGCACTCTAGGTAGCTCAAAATCAAGAAAAAGAGAGAGGGGGAGAGAGAAAATCAATGGGGAAGATGATGAATAGTGGGGGGCTAATTTTTAGATTCACTTAAATAAGTCAACACCACTTAAATTAGGGTTAACTAGGATTAAGGCTTGATTAATTAGATTTAAGTGAGTTTTGACTTAGGTCAACTCAACCACACAAAAAAACAAAAAGGGTTGACCAAGTCATGGGCCCACTTTGACCGAGTCAACTCTCCCAATGACTTCTCGCTCGGTCAAAACCCGGATACACCCCGGAACTGTGAAATTCTGAAACATTACCGGAATTCGATGAAATTTTCGTGAGTGGCTTGGAATGGCACCAGGACACATAATATGCAGTTAGATTTTCAATCGGAGTCCTCAAACACAGGACGATAGCTAACAGTCCAAAATTTTGCGGTTCCGATCGAAAAATGAAAAAAATTCAAAAACTGCTAAAATGCTCCAATGGTTACCAAAAGGTCAAAAGTGACACATATATAACAACAAGGGTGGAGAGCAGTCTAGTCTATCCCAAAAGGCCCATGTCACCCCTAAAGGGTGAGGGTGAGGGTGGGGTGGGTCGGCAATGTTACGACCCACTAGCTTGTGTAGTTACTCCCGTTTAGGGACTTTAATTATTTTAAGGTTAATATGAGTTGTGTTGCATAGATTGTGCCATTCACTGAGCATGTGGCTCACCCCTCGCATATTCTTTTCCTCCAGTTGTTACTAAGTCGGATCTGAAGGAGGAGCTCCCCGAGGCATTGCAACAGTAGCGGAGCAGCGTTCACGTTTTGGGTTCGGCGAGTGAGAGGCCATTAGCATCCCCTTCTTTGCTTGTATGTATTGTTATCCGCGCTTGGGCACAACACTTGTATGTGGATGTCTTTGTTTATATTGGCTCTCACAGGACAGTTGATTATGTATTCTGGTCTGTAATATGTCTTTGAATTACAGACTCAGTCGTTTAAGCTTCCGCTATATGTATATATATTATGTCAGCTACATTATTGATTATGTTGTCATTTTCGATGTTGTTTAGAGTCTTTTATTGATCTCCTGTATGGACTGCTGATATTATATATATTTACCACGTATCGGGGACGGCCGCCCTGGGGCGTGACATAACCATGCTACCAAGGACAGTTGAGTAATTTCTCCAAGTTAGTGGCGTGCATGTCAAACCAAAAGGGCATTTTTTGAAGTCTCGGTTGTCCAATAAAAAGCAATCATTACTTTTCATATTTCTGAAATTCAAATATTTAAATATCACATTTAAATAAAGAGTAAAATATTATTTAAAAAAACTAACACGGTGTATACTACGATAGGAGCGTATACACTTCAGTGTTACAAGGTAATTGATTTGACGGCTCATTTATTACCCCCTCGGTTATCGTCCCACGCCGTACACGTGGAAGTCAAAGTAGGTGTACCCCTATTTATGAGCTGTCGAATCTAGTCTCGCAGTTTTTCAAAAAATCTAATATAATATAATCTATTTATATTATTAAACATTCAAAATATATAATAATAACAAATTTTATTTACTTGAAACGCATACATTACACTACATCAGCATACGCTATACTAGTGTAGTGTATGCATTTTTAGACAAGGTGTTGTTCAATCATATCTCACAATTTTTTTTAAAATATAATATAATATATATTACTTTGAATATTCAACACACATAAAGCATAAAATAATATATAACTACTATTTAGTAAATGATGCATACACTATAATAGCACAACATACACTATGCTATTATAGTGTATACGTTATTGTTAAATTTTAAAAAAGTATTTCATTTGAATGTAGATCTACAAAAAAAAAACATATAAAAGACTACAAAAAATGTAAAATAAACTATGAAAACAAAAAATATAAAAAATATACTACAATCAAATAGGAGAAAAATTACATATTGCATAGGTTGTATCCATATAAAACGTAAAAGAAACCATAAAACAACGCACCACACTTTTTCTAACAGAAACATAAGTATTGCATAGATTGTGTAAAAAAAATCATAAAACAAAACACCAAACATACCACATTTCTTCTAACATAAACATACGTACTTCATGGAATAAATATCTTCTTTTTACAAGAAGCAACCACCTTTGTGTGTACGTGTGTGTTGGAATGGAAGAGAGAACAAGAAGATGATCCTCATCCACTTCTATGTGTGTGAGAGAGACAAGTGAGATAACAAAGAAGAAATGAAGAATAGACAGAGGAACAATGATGAACAAAAGAAAAAAAAATTGTGAGAGAGAGAGAAGAAAATGAAAAGAATAACAGATAGTAAAAAAAAAAGAAGAGAAGAAGAGATTTTTCTGTGTGAGGGAGAAAGTGCAGTGAGAGAGGGAGGGAGGGAGTGGTACATTAATTGATATGTCAGAGAGTTTTGAATTTTGAATTTCAAAACTTAAAACCAGCTGGGAAATAAAATAAACTAAGAAAAGCC
Source organism: Acorus gramineus (assembly GCA_030737835.1). NCBI lineage: Eukaryota > Viridiplantae > Streptophyta > Magnoliopsida > Acorales > Acoraceae > Acorus > Acorus gramineus. The sequence continues at coordinate 1,488,096 of JAUJYN010000031.1, read as the reverse complement.
ACGTCAGATTGTTGAGGTGGAGACTGTGCACTGGGTTGCAATTGAGACTGAGCCACGTCGGATTGCTGAGGTGGAGACTGTGCACTGGGCTGCAATTGAGACTGAGTATATCATTTTCCTATTAATCATATCTTTAAATCGATAAACCTTAGGATCAAAATAAATTTTTTCTGATCTATTTGTCTCTAATCCATCTTTTTAAATATCAAATGTGATTGTAATTTTGTATTTAAGATGAAATAGTCATGTTCTATTTTGTATGTAATTCTACCTTAGGTATAATTTATCTTATTCCTAATACTACTAATCTTAGAATCCTAAATTTTTTTTTATTTTTGATCTTTTTTTTTAATATCAAATGCTATTGTAATCTTGTATTTGAGATAAAATTAAATTTCAAAAATTGGAGGCGGAGTACGCATTATGTCAAAAATTGCCCAAGGTGAAAGTACCTATAGCGATGCTAGTTCAAGCAGGAAAAATATATACCAAAGTAATATTTGAGGAGTTTAAAGATCAAAAAAACATATACCAAAATTGCCCAAGGTAAAAGTACCTTCGTAACAGTCTCTTGATTCATGTGTAACAGATATCTTTGAAAATGACGAGAATACTTTGTATACAGTTACCATGTATGGCTATGAGTCTAAGGGGTGACATGTTACGAAGCAGAGAGATGGTACCATCTCTTACAGTTGTAGATTGTTCGAAATGAGGGGCATTTTGTGCAGTCATGTGATTAAAATCTTCAAAGATAAATTGAATTTTATGGAAATTGATGATCAACATATCTTAAAAAGGTGGACAAGAAAAGCAAGATCTGAAAGGGTTCAAAATATGTGTGGGCATAACATTGAGGTAGATCCTAAGTTACGACAGACCTATCGATATAGGTCCTTATGCTCCAAGTTCAACAAGATATCAAACCGGGCCTCCAAGAGTGATGAAAAATTTAATTTTTCAATGAAACAAGTTGATAAACTGAGCAAAATTGTTGATGACATGTTAAATTTATGAATGGATGGTTAAATGCATGATACTGTCACGCCCCAGGGCGGCCGTCCCCGAGACGTGGAAATATATAAAGTATCATCTATCAAGTACAAGAGGTCAACAATGACTCCAATAAATAACACACAAGCTGGCAAAGCAATGATAACTGATAACTCAAATGAAAAGCGGAAGCATAAAGATATCAATAGGTTTGTAAACCAAAAATATCATTACAGACTCGAATACATATACAACGTCCTGTGAGAGCCAAGTCTAGTCCAAATAAAATACACCCTATGCCACATGCACGATTTACAATACATAAAACGACCCTAGGACTGCTGACAGCCTCGCACTCGCCACCCGCCAGACAGAACGCTCCACGCACATAAGACCACGCCATCGGGAAGCTCCAGCTCCACGCCCAACACTGTCCCTGAAAAGAAACAGTACGCAAGGGGTGAGCTACAAGCTCAGTGAGTCGCTGAAAACCAATCACCAATACAACAGTTTAATGTTAAGGCAATTTCCTTTCAAGGAAAACATGGGTGGAAACCCAATGGATAACAAGGTCACGCGGTGGCGCGACCAACCTCACCCTCACCCTCACACCCGGAGGGAGACTCTTGGGACACTTGGGGAGGGACCATACAGTTGGTCGAAGAGACGCGAAATTACTGGTCTACACAACACTACTAGATAATCTTCATCGAGATAACTGCCCAACGATGTCCTTGAACGTCGATACGTAACCGGACCCAACAGCTATGGGAATGGACGAAAATGAATCGGTCACGCGGCGACGTGACTTCACCTCATCCTCACCCTCACCCCTAAGGGTAATACAGGACTGTTGGAAGAAAACCTTTTGTTCTACACCCTTCGTCATCCGGTAGCCCTCTCCTGAGTTGCCTCTACCTGATATACTCCCACGATCAGTACATCTGCCGAACGCATCGGTAGTACCTACAGGTGGGAGCCTTCTGTCAGGACAGCTTTAACGTCAGGTAGCTTCAACGCGGATCCGATAAAGGGGAGAACGATTCAACGCTAGCATTATCATCCGGTATCCCTCTCCCGCGTAGCCTCTACTGCCTGTCATGCCCCAGGGCGGCCGTCCCCGGGTCACGGCAAGTGTATACAAGATATCAGCAGTCTAAACAGGGAATCAATAAATCACTCTAAACAACAACTAAAATGACAACAACACAGATGAAAGCAAGGCTGACATAATATATACACAGATAGCGAAAGCTAAAAGACTGAGTCTGTAATCCAAAAACATACTACAGACTCGATACAAATCAAATGTCCTGTGAGAGCCAATATATACACATACATCCAAATAATACACAACTGGGTGCCCAAGCACAGAAATATATACATACAATAACAAGGAAGGATTCTGATGGCCTCAGAAACTCGCGGGACGTAGCGCTACTCCGCTACTGGTGCAGTCGCTCAGGGAGCTCCTCCTTCAAGTCCTCCTCAATAATCACTGGAAAAATATTATGCGAGGAGTGAGCCACACGCTAAGTGAACGGCACAACCCATGCATCACAGTTTATATCAACCACTAATAATCAACAACCAGCCTCAAAGTGGCTTAACAACATAATCTAGTGATTTGTTACATCGCCGAACCACCATACCCTCACCCTCACCCCTCAATAGGTGACATAGGATATTGGGACTTATAATCATCCAAACACATCCATACACATCCATACACCCTCACCCTCACCCCTCAACAGGTGACATAGGATATTGGGACTGACTAGGCTGTTAATCATCCTTGGTCCACCGATAGCCTCTCCTCCACACCGTAGCTTGCCGGGTCTACTCCCACATTCAGCACAGTCCGAGTCCAAGATCAGGAGGTGCCTACTGATGGGAGCCCTCTGTCAGGATAGCCTGTCTAACGCTGAGGAGTTCCTACACGGATCCAACGAAGGGAGAGAAACAGCCTACCCACACGCATATGATCCACTCGGATCCGCTGACAACACATCTCTACAACTCTAGTGCCTTGAATTCATCAGAATTCCTCCAGAGCGCATAACCAAGATGCGGGGAACATGCATTATTATAGACGGGAAAAGAAACCTTGGGAGGGCACCATGAGGTCCCGATATAGAACATCCCGATAACCAAACAAGGAACACAGAGCACCCTAGCCCGGGTCTCAATGTTGACCTCGCAAGGCCCCTTAATATTCCCTAAGGCATGCAATAATATTACCAGGTTGCATTTAGCTTAACAAATTAAACTAATAGGAGCATACAAAGGCCGAGGCTTTCCTAGCATGATAACAAGGGGACAAGGTGCATGGCTCTTACACAACCTAAGGGTGCAAGTCCCTAACATACTCAGTCTAGGGTAGCATGCATACTACATATCAATCATGCTACATGGATTACATATTAAACAGGTTAATATTAATCTATGGTGCCCCAGGGGAGGACGGTATACGCCCAAGTGCATATAGCGCCTCCCAACTGGGTTGGATTGTCCCACTCACCGGAAGTCGGGTCGTCGCGCGACCGTCCGTCAAGATCTGCAACACAGGGTATCAACTGGTGAGTGAAATCCACAAATACCACAAAAATACACAAAAATACTCCAAAAGTACCCAACACTCGGGCAAACGTGCATACGGCCCGTACGCACGCTAGCCCGAGCACCCTGACTCACTCCCGCACCCCCGACAACCACCCCCACGGCCACCCGCCCCCGGATGCACCGCCGCGCCCCAGCCTGCGCACCTAGGTGCCCTGCTGAGCCCCTGCCCGCACGCCAGGACGCGCCGTCGAGCTCCCCGGGTGCACCGCGCGCTCACTGCGCCCCAGCACAGCCGCCCGCGCGCACACCGCACGCCCAGCTCCTCGCCCCGCGCGCACCACCGCTCGCCTCGCCGCGCACCCCGCGCGCACCACCACTCGCATCACCCACTCGACCAGCACCCCCAGCACGCCCAGCGCCCAGCACGCCCAGCACGTCCAGCGCCCAGCACGCCCAGCACCCAGCACGCCCAGCACCCCGCGCCTGCGCCACCCGAGCGCATGCCCGCGCGCACGTCCGCGCGCACGTGCTCGCGCGCCCTGCCACTGCACGCCTGCTGCGCTGCCTGCTGCGCCTGTGCTGCCATCCTGCCCGGGGCAGACTACCACCCTGCCCGAGCACCTCTACCACCACCCACCGACCACCAACGGCCTCCGACCGCCCCCCAACCACCACCGACAGCCACCAGCCGCCCTCCACACTCAACCACACCCTCCTAACATGCATCTAAACATGAAAAGAAGGAAAAGAACCCTTACCCAAGGAAAGGAGAGGAAAGGAAGGGAACCGGAGGATCTTCGTGCACCGAAACGCCTCCCAACGGATCTCCACCACCAAGACCTCCTCCTACCTCAAAAAGGGCTGAAAACAGGGGAGAATAGAGGGGGTTAGAGGGGGCCAAACTTGTCGGAACTCGAATCCGAGAACACCGGGGGATAGATCGGGACCGGATCTAACTTTTCTATGTTTTGAGTTTTAAGCTTCAAGCACCCTAGGTGGCTCAAAACTAAGAAAAGGAGAGAGGGGGAGAGAGAAAACTAATTTGAGAAGATGATGAATAGTGTAGGGCAACTTTTTAGATTCACTTAAATAAGTCAAACCACCCTTAGATTAGGGTTAATCAAGCTTAATTAGGCTTAAGAGAGGCTTTAAGTGGGATTTGACTTGGGTCAACCCAACCACACAAAAAAACAAAAAGGGTTGACCAAGTCATGGGCCCACTTTGACCGAGTCAACTCTCCCAATGACTTTTCGCTCGGTCAAAACCCGGATACACCCCGAAACTGTGAAATTTTGGAAACGTTACCGGAATTCGATGAAATTTTCGTGAGTGGCTTAGAATGGCACCAGGACACATAATATGCAGTTAGATTTTCAATCGGAGTCCTCAAACACAGGACGATAGCTAACAGTTCAAAATTTTGCGGTTCCGATCGAAAAATGAAAAAAACTCAAAAACTGTCAAAATGCTCCAATGGTTACCAGCAGGCTAAAAAGTGACACATATATAACACTGCCGGCCTTCCATGATCGGTACATCAGCCAGATGTGTACCGCGATACGCATCAGTAGCACCTACAAGTGGTGTCACCCAAACAGGACAGCTTCGACGATGGGGTGTTTCGATGCACGACGATGTCGGGAGGAAGCACCCCATGTTCGCAAAGTGAACCCTATGGAAAGTCAACTACGCTCGATAATCACATATCGATGATATCGAATACTCTTGTACTCCCACATGGGTTGCGTCACTCGGACGCGAGGGGTTACCTCTGCTCTCACGTAGAAATAAGCCCAAGGCATATAACCCAACAGGTGGTTCATATACGCGCCTCGCACGGGTAGGCCTAATTTAATGCCATAGCCGCCGGTTTAACAAAACTAATACAACAAATGAATTCTCTGGAATTCCGTTCAAGTGCATCACACGGATGTAGGGGCGATTACATCTCTTGTGCACTAACTAATGAGGTACATCCTGACAGCGGGTCGTACCCACACCTATTTCAGATAAGCCTAATTAGTTTTAACATGCGCACATAAGCATACAAGGTATACCCTAAAATGCATTGGATATCACCAACTTAAAAAGGAAGGGTCAAGCGCGATCTAGCGCACTAACAGGTGCATGCCAATATTCCAAATGAACCTAAGTCGAGTAGGAAATCGCATCTACTTACTCAATTCGTACAAAGGGAGAGGGCGAGAGAGAGCTCATCATCTTTTGAAGTTGGTCATAGCTTTGCCCCATTAGCATGGGCGCAACAACTCCACCACCCCCTCGAGTCTTATCACAAGGGAATATTTGGCATGTGCTCGTTATTAACCAAGACTTAATCATGCTAGATATTCCATTTAATATCGTAGTATTACTCATAGGAGCTACCTAAGGCATGCTTATTCTATATTTTCATGAAAACACACATCACACATGTCCATACATGAAGGGCGCATGCATACATAATAATTCACGCATGAATATAATACATAGGCAAGTACATGGTAGAAAAGGGGGTTCTACACAATATACAAGCTATACAAGCCTAGCATGCAAATATCTAGCATATTTAGGGTGTAAAGGAGCCCCATGGATGCGCGATGCACGACTACGTGCATCGAGCGCATCCCAAAGGGTTGTATCGAACCACTCACCGCAATTTGGGACCTCACGCTGTTATATATGTGTCACTTTTTTGGCCTACTGGCAACCATTGGAACATTTTTTGCAGTTTTAAAATTTTCAGGGTTTTTCAATCGGAACCGCATAATTTCAGACTGTTAGCTATCGTCTGAGCTAGAGGACTCCGATTGAAAATCTAACTGCATATTATGTGTCCTGGTGCCATTTTAAGCCACTCATGAAAATTTCATCGAATTCCGGCATCGTTTGCAAAAATTTCACAGTTCCGGGGCGTATCCGGGTTTTTAAGTCGCGCTCTATTTAAAAGGAATAAAAATATCTTTCACTATTCATCATCTTCCCGACTTGCTCTCTCTCTCTCCTCTCCTCCGTTTTTCTTCCGTTTGAGCCCCCTACACCCCTCAAAACCAAAAACCTAAAGCACGGGAAGTGTAGATCGGGTCCCGATCTACGCTCCGGTGTCTTCAAATCCGAATTCCGACGATCCTAGCCTCCCCGACCTCCCCTTTTCGTCCTCTGATTTGGCCCATTCCGAGGGATAAGCTAGATCGGGGCGTGAGAAGGCTTTTGGGAAGGGTTTCGGCGCGTGGAGATCCACCGGACGCCTCCTCCTCCCCTCGGTAAGCCTCCTTTCCCTCTTTTTCTTGTCTAGATGATTGCTAGGGGGGGGTTTTGTGTTTGGGAGGTGGTCGGTGGCAGTGGGGGTCGTCGGAGGGTGGTCGGAGGTGGTTGGAGGTGGTCGGGGCAGTGGGAGGGGTGGTTGGAGGTGCTCGGCAGGCTGGGGCACTGTCCCGGGCAGCAGGGAGCAGCGGCAGCGGCCAGGCAGCGCGCAGGCCGGGCGCGCGCGGGCATGCGCGCGTGCGTGCGCGGGTGTGCGTGCGCGCGGCGTGTGCGTGGGTGTGCGCGGGTCTGGTGCGTGGGGATGGTCGTGCTAGGCACGCTGGATGGGCTGGCAGCGCTGATTCGTGGGCTGGGGGCCTCAGGCAGCACAGGCAACGAGCACAGGAGCCGGCTGGGCGTGCGCGCGTGCGTGCGCTCGGGGGAGCTGGTCGCGGCGGTGCGAGGCGTGCGAGCTGCTCGGGTGGTGCTGTGCGCGGGTCTGTTCGTGCAGCTGTGCGCGAGGGGCTGATGGCGAGCTGGTCTGGGCGCTGGTCTGGACGCGCGAGGTGATGGCCGAGGTGCTGGGCGGAGCGCGCAGGTGCTGGCCGAGGTGCTGGGCGGAGCGCGCGGGGGCAGGAAGGTGTGCGCGAGGCGTGCGCGGGGCGCGGCAAGGCAGGGGTGGTGTGCGCGGGGGCGAGGCGCCGCGCGCGGGGGCGTGCGGGGTGCTCGCGGGCCAGCGCACGGCGTGCGGGGCGCGTGCGGGCTGCCGCGGCTGGGCTCGGTGGACGCGCGGTGCCCCGGGCGGTGCGCGGAGTGCGCGGGCTGAGGCGCGGCGGCGCGTCCGGGCGGTCGGGTGGCCGTGCGGGTGGTGGCCGGCCGTGCGGGTGGTTGCCGGGGGGTGTTGGGTGTCTATTTGTGTGTGTTATGTATTTTTGGGGTCATTATGGATTTATTCTAACCAGTTAATACCTTGTCTTGCAGATCTCGACGGACGGTCGCGCGTCGACCCGATTCCCGGTGAGTGGGACAACCCAACCCAGCGTGGGAGGCGCTACATGCTTTGGGCGTGTACCGTCCTCCCCTGGGGCTTATAGTTAATATTAACTGCTTGATGTAATCCATGTATGCATGATGTGTGTGTAGAATTGCATGCCACCCTAGATTGTGTGATAGGGACTTGCACCCTTAGGATTGTGCATGAGCCGTGCATCCTGCCACCTCGCTATCATGCTAGGAAAGCCCGACCTCTACATGCGTCCTATAGTTTGATTTGTTTATTCAAATGCTAGCATAAATGAGGATTGCATGTTTTAGTCAATATTATAGGGAGGGGCCTTGCGAGGTCAACATTGAGACCCGGGTCAGGGTACTCCGTGTTCCTTGTGTGGTTGTCGGGACGTCCTGTATCGGGACCTCACGTTGCCCTCCCCAGGATACTTTCCCAATAATATTGCACCCCTGTGTTATGATTAATAAATGCATGTTCCCCGCATCCTGGTTATGCGCGCTGGTGGAATTCTGAGGAATTCGAGACATTAGAGTCGTAGAGATGTGCTGTCAGCGGATCCGAGTGGATCATATGCGATGGATAGGCTGTTCTGTTCCCCTCGTCGGATCCGTGTAGAGACTACCTCGGCGTTAGACAGGTTGTCCCGTGCAGGGGCTCCCACTAGTAGGCGCCTCCTGACTTGGAAGGACTGCGCTGAACATGGGAGTGGCCAAACAACCGCGGAGTGAGGAGAGACTATCGGTGGACCAAGGGTAACCAACAGCCTAGTCAGTCCCAAGAGCCTAGGTCACCTGTTGAGAGGTGAGGGTGAGGGTATGGTGGGCCGGCGATGCGACGACCCACAGGATTATGAATGGATGTTTATCAACCCGCTAAGTCCCAACATCCTAGGTCACCTGTTGAGGGTGAGGGTGAGGGTGAGGGTATGGAGTTCGGCGATGAACGAACCCCCGGATGGTGATATTATGCCACTTGTGGCTTATGAATTGATTAAATATGGTTAATATGAACTGTATGCATGGGTTGTGCTATTCACTGAGCGTGTGGCTCACCCCTCGCATATTGTCTTTTCAGTGATCTCTGAGGGAGGAGCTTCCCGAGCGACTACACCGGCAGAGGGCAGCGCCGCGTCCCACGAGTTTTGAGGCCATCAGCACCCTTCTTTCTGTTGTATGTATATGTTCTGTGCTTGGGCACTTAGTTGGATTATATTTGGATTTTGTTGTGTGTATTTATGACATGTTGGCTCTCACAGGACTTTTGATTATGTATCGAGTCTGTAGTGTGTTTTGACTACAGACTCAGTCTTTTAGCTTCCGCACTCGGTGTATATATTATGTCAGCCCTGCTTTTATCTGTGTGTCATTTTAGTGATTGTTTGTGGTTTATTATTGATTTCCTGTCACTGATATCATATATACACTTGCCGCGTCCCGGAGACGGCCGTCCTGGGGCGTGACACACGCATCCCATCCGACGCATCCCATAAGGACATCCAATTTGGTGAGTATAATCACATTATAACACTTAGAATTTACTAGAAATACCAAAGACTTAGACATGCACGCATATGTGCTCGCATGCATGCGAGCACGCACGCACGCACGTATGCCTGAGTGCCATAGCACTTACCCAAGCCCCTGGACAGCCCCGCGCGTGCCCCTGCATGCGCGCGCATTCGCACGCACTCGCGCGCGCACAGTCGCCCTGTCGCATGCCCAAGCGCGCCCAGACTCGCTGTCCCGCGCGCGCGTAGGCTCACGCTCACCCTTGCGCACAACCCACGCGCACCGCGCGCGCTGCCAGCGCCTGCGCGCTTGCTCCGTGCACACCCGCACGCCCGCGCGCACGCGCTTGCTTGAACCCTACTACGCGCGCGGACAGACCCGCGCGCGCGCCCTGACCCCTTTGACTCCTCCCCCACCCACACTCACTTTAAACCAACTACATAGAATGCAAGACCTCCCCAACCATCCCAACAGCCATTGAAAATTAGAAAAGAAGGGGAAGATGACTTACCAAAAGAGGGGAAGGGAAAGAGGGAGATGCGGGGCTCTTGTTGCACCCACGACCACCTTAACCACGACCACCACAACACCTCCTCTTCAGCCTCTCCACCAGCCCTTCTTGGCTGAAAATAGGGGAAAAGAAGAGGCATAAAAGGGGGCTAGAGAGAGGAGAATCGACAACAACAACAACAAAGGCACCCACACACACCTTGCTCTTCCTTCAATTGCTTGTTCTTCTCCATCAAAACACACCAAAAAAGGGGCCTGAAACCAGGGGAAAGAGAGGGAGATAGTTCAGCTCGAATGGAGAGAGAGAGGGAGAGAAAAGGAGGGCAAAAATGACTTTTTCATGCCCAAATAGTGCCTAGGGGTGACCATAAGGGGGGGTGAGGTTAGGGTTAGGCTCACACCACAAATTATTTTTGCTTTATTGGGAAGCGTGCAGAGAAGCACCACACACTCGAAAATATCTCTGTCACGCCCCAGGGTGGCCATCCCCGAGACGTGGAAATATACAAAGTATCAGCTATCAAGTACAAGAGGTCAACAATGGCTCCAATAAATAACACACAAGCTGGCAAATAGCTGATAACTCAACTGAAAAACGGAAGCATAAAGATATCAATAGGTCTGTAATCCAAAAATATCATTACAGACTCGAATACATAATCAACGTCCTCTGAGAGCCAAGTCTAGTCCAAATAAAATACAACCTGTGCCACATGCACGATATACAATACATAAAATGACACGAGGACTGTTGATAGCCTCGCACTCGCCACCCACCGGACAGAACGCCCCACGCACATACGACCACGCCACAGGGAAGCTCCAGCTCCACGCCCAACACTGCCCCTCAAAATAAAAGTATGCGAGGAGTGAGCTACAAGCTCAGTGAGTGGCTGGAAACCAATCACCATTACAATAGTTTAAGTTTAATATTAAGGCAATTTCCTTTCAAGGAAAACATGGGTGGAAACCCAATGGATAACAAGATCACGCGACGGCGCGACCAACCTCACCCTCACCCTCACTGCCAGAGGGAGACTCTTGGACTCTTGGGGAGAGACCATACCGTTGGTCGAAGAGACACAGAATTACTGGTCTACACAACACTACTGGATCATCTACATCTAGATAACTGCCCAACGATGTCCTTGAACATCGATACATAACCGGACCAAACAACTATGGGAACGGACGAAAATGAATGGGTCACGCGGTGACGTGACTTCACCTCATCCTCACTCTCACCCCTAAGGGTGACACAGGACTGTTGGAAGAAAAACTTTTGTTCTACACTCTTCGTCATCCGGTAGCCCTCTCCCGAGTAGCCTCTATCTAGTATACTCCCATGATCAGAACATCTGCCGAACACATCGGTAGTACCTACTGGTGGGAGCCCTCTGTCAGGACAGCTTTAACGTCTGGTAGCTTCAACGCGGATCCGAAGAAGGGGAGAACGATTCCACGCTCGTAAAATCATCCGGTAGCCCTCTCCCGCGTAGCATCTACCTGTCGGCCTTCCACGATAGGTACATCAGACAGATGTGTACCGCGATACGCATTAGTAGCACCTACAAGTGGTGGCACCCAAACAGGACAGTTTCGACGCTGGGGTGTTTCGACGCACGACGATGTTGGGAGGAAGCACCCGACATTCGCAAAGCAAACCCTATGGGGAAGTCAACTATCCTCGGTAATCCCATACTGATGCTATCAAACTAGGCTTAAACTCCCATAGAGGTGCGTCGCTCAGACGTAGGGAGTCACCTCTGCTCTCGCACGGACATAAGCCCTAAGGCATAACCCAACAGGCGGTTCATACACTCACCTAACATGGGTAGGCCAAGCTTAATGCCATAACTACCGGTTTAACAAAACAGATAAGATAATGAATTCTCCTAAATTCCAAATGAGTGCATCTCTCGGATGCAAGGGGCGATTACATCGCTCGCGCTCTAATTAATAAGGTACAACCCGACAGCAGGTCATACCCTCGCCTATTTCAGATAGGCCTAGTCACTTTTAACATGCGCATATATATATACAGGAGAATTATATCTTAGTTATGTACATGCACTACCAGTACGATAACATATCAAATAATTATAGGGATACTCCCTAATATGGATAAACAATATATATACACAACATACGTACCATGCATGGTTAAATAATATGCATACAAGCGCACCTCATATAAACATACAAGCATTCAAGCATACAAGCATACCTCATACAAGCATACTAGCATTCAAGCATATACCCTAAAATTCGTTGGATACACCAACTTAAAAGGGAAGGGTCAAGCGCGATCTCGCAGACTAACAGATGCATGCCCATATTCCAAACGAACCTGAGTCGAGTAGGAAATTGCATCTACTTACTCAGTTCGTACAAAGGGAGAGGGCGAGAGAGAGCTCATCATCTTTTGAAGTTGGTCATAGCTTTGCCCCATTAGCACGGGCGCAACAACTACACTACGCCCTCGAGTCTTATCACAAGGGAAAATTAGGCATGTGCTCGTTATTAACCCAGACTTAATCATGCTAGATATTCCAATTAATATGGTAGTATTACTTATAGGGGCTACCTAAGGCATGCTTATTCTATACATTCATGAAAACACACATCACACATGCCCATACATGAAGGGCGCATGCATACATAATAGTTCACTCATGAATATGATACATAGGCAAATATATGGTAGAAAAGGGGGTTCTACGCAATATACGAGCTATACAAGCCTAGCATGCAAATATCTAGCATATTTAGGGATAGACATGACCATACTACTTATCTAAATAAGTAGTATAGTCAGGGTGCCCAACGGATGCGCGATGCACGACTACGTGCATCCAACGCTTCCCGAAGGGTTGGATCGAACCACTCACTGATACCCGGATTGCCGTGCGTCCGGTCTACGAGATCTGCAAGACACAACCAATGATCCACAATTAAAATATGGAAACTCCTGACCCACATATAAGCCTACTTCATGAAGACCCTAACTCATGATACTTTCCACAACATGCATAACAACTCCTCGACACACAATCGAACAAAACTGCTAAACCTAATGCAACCAGCCCCACTATTTGATCTCCACAGCACCCAATACACATCCAAAAATTATGAAATAAATCATGCACATTCTATGATATGTTGGGATCATAATCCCAGAAGACATTATAACCTAATTTTTCCTCTACAAGCCCGAAATAAATTATTTCCAGAAGCAGGTCAATTTTCAAGCGAATCTGGACAGGCCATGAAAAAAAGGTTCTAACTTACAACACAGATATCATAATGACCCCAAATTTCATATAACAACTAGACACATAGATGATCGTATCATATGAAGACATAATCCTAAAAATGTGCCTCTAAACACTAGATTTTACTGAGATCTTTAAAAAATGGAGAGCTGCCTTACCAAAACAGGGGGAGGGAAATGGGGAGATGCGGGGCTCTCGACACACCCACGACCACCTCGACCATCACCATCACTACCACCAGCTCCTTTGCTTCTCTTCTTCATGGATAGACCAGAAGGGGAGGGAAAAACAGGGGAACATGATGGGAGGCATGAGAGGGTTGGAGATGGAGAAGGGAAAGAAACAACAACACATACACACACACAAACTCACCTTAGCTAGATCATCCCTTCATACACTATTCATCTTCTCCTTCACTTTCTCCACCCAATACACACAAATGAGAGGGAGAGGAGAAAAGAAAGCCTCGGATGGCTTGCACTTAGAGAGGGAGAGAGGGAGACACACACACGAACACCAAAAAGTATCAGCTATCAAGTACAAGAGATCAATAATGACTCCAATAAACAATACACAAGCTGGCAAACCAATGATAACTGATAACTCAACTGAAAAGCGAAAGCATAAGATATCAACAATGTCTGTAAACCAAAAATATTATTACAGACTCGAATACACAATCACTGTCCTATGAGAGCCAAGTCTAGTCCAAATAAAATACAACCTGTGCCACATGCACGATTTACAATACATAAAATGACTCTAGGACTGCTGACAGCCTCGCACTCGCCACCTGCCGGAAGAACACTCCACGCCCATAAGACCACGTCACCGGGAAGCTTCAACTCCACGCCCAGCACTGCCCCTCAAAAGAAACAGTATGCGAGGGGTGAGCTACAAGCTCAGTGAGTGGCTGGAAACCAATCACCATTACAACAGTTCAATGTTAAGGCAATTTCCTTTCAAGGAAAACATGGTTGAAAACCCAATGGATAACAAGGTCACGCAGCGGCGCGACCAACCTCACCCTCACCATCACTCCCGGAGGAAGACTCTTGGGACTTTTGGGGAGAGATCATACCGTTGGTCGAAGAGATGCGGAATTACTGGTCCACACAACACTACTGGATCACCAACCTCACCCTCACCCTCACTCCCGGAGGGAAACTCTTGGGACTCTTGGGGAGAGACCATACCGTTGGTCGAAAAGACCCGGAATTACTGGTCTACACAACACTACTGGATAATCTACATCGAGATAACTGCTCAACGATGTCTTTGAACATCGATAAGCAACCGGACCCAACAACTATGGGAACGGATGAACAACGAATGGGTCACGCAGCAATGTGTCTTCACCTCATCCTCACCCTCACCCTTTAAAGGTGACATAGGACTTTTGGAGAGATTAGACTCTTCTACACCCTTGGTCCACCGGTAACCCTTTCCCCGCGTAGCCTATACCTGGTATACTCCCATGATCAGTACGCTTCTAAACGCATCGGTGGTACCTACAGATGGGAGCCCTCTGTCAGGACAGCTTTTCCAACACCGGGAAGTTCCTACACGGATCCAACGAAGGGGAGAACGATTCCACGCTCGCAATATCATTATTTAGCCCTCTCCCGGGTAGCCTCTACCTGGTATACCCCCATGCTCAGTACATCTTGCCACATGCATCGATAGTACCTACAAGTGGGGGCCCTCTGTCAGGACATCTACAACCCGGGCCGCTTCAACATAGACGACATTGGGAGAAAACACTCCATGTTCGCAAAGCGAACCCAATGGAAAAACAACTACTCTCGATAATCACATATCGATGATATCGAATACTATTGCACTCCCACACGGTTGCGTCGCTCGGACACAAGGGGGGGTTGCCTCTGCTCTCACGCAGAAATAATCCCAAGGCACATAACCCAACAGGTGGTTCACACACACGCCTAGCACAGGTAGGCCTAGCTTAATGCCACAACTACAGGCTTAACAAAACCGATAAGATAATGAATTCTCCTGAATTCCAAACGAGTGCATCGCTCGGATGCACAAGGGCGATTACATTGCTAGCGCTCTAACTAATCAGGTACAACCTGATAATGGGGTCATACCCATGCCTATTTCAGATAGGCCTAATCATTTTTAACATGCGCATATATATCCAGGAGAATTATATCTTAGTTATGTACATGAACTACATGCACGATAACCTATCAAATAATTATAGGGATACTCCCTAACATGGATTTACATCATAAACAACAAATCATACAACATGCATACATGGCCATTACTTAAGCATGCGTTGGATATCACCAACTTAAAAGGGAAGGGTCAAGCGCGATCTCGCGCACTAACAGGTGCATGCCAATATTCCAAACGAACCCTAGTCGAGTAGGAAATCGCCTCTACTTACTCAGTTCGTGCAGAGGGAGAGGGCGAGAGAGAGATCATCATCTCTTGAAGCTGGTCATAGCTTTGCCCCATTAGCATGGGCGCAACAACTACACCACGCCCTCGAGTCTTATCGCAAGGGAATATTAGGCAGGTGCCCGTTATTAACCCAGACTTAATCATGCTGGATATGCAATTAATATGGTGGGAGTAGTATTATAATACTACCTAAGGCATGCCATATTCTATACATCCATACACATTACAGAATACATGCCCATACTAGAGGGCACATGCGATACAATCATTCATACATGGATACAATACATGCAATATAAGCCTAGCATGCAAGATATCTAACATATTATAGTTTAAGCATGGCCATACTACTTATCTACACAAGTATTATAGCTAAGATACTATTATATATGTGTCACTTTTAGCCTTTCGGGCACCTTTGGGACATTTCTGGCAGTTTTTTAACTTTTTCTTTTTTCGATCGGAACCGCTAAAATTTTAAACTTTTAGCTATCATCATGAGCTTGAGAACTCCGATTGAAAATCTAACTGCACATTATGTGTCCTGGTGCCATTTCAAACCACTCACGAAAATTTCATCGAATTTCGGTAACGTTTTAGTATTTGGCAGTTCTGAATCGTATCCGGGTTTTGACCAAGCGGGAATGTCAAAGGGAGACTTGACCAAGTCAAAGATGACTTTGACCAAGTCAAGTTTGACCATTGACTTGGTCAAACTCTTTTGTTTGTTTGCGTGGTTGGGTTGACCTAAAGTCAAACCCAAAAACCCTAAATTTTTCTATGTGTGAGTGTGTGAGTGTGTGTGTGTGTGTGTGTGAGCCATTTAGGCGTCCCCTTCATCTTCTCTTCATCTCTCTCTCTCTCACACACAAATCACTCTCTCCCTCTTCTTATTTTCCCCCATTGGAGCTAATAGAAGGAGTTGAAATAGGAAGCCCTAGAAGGGAAAAAGATTGGTAAGGGCTTGATCTACCTTCCCATGGTTTTTGTTTTGGATTTCCCCTTTTCTCTACCTCCCTCTCATGGCTTCTCCTCCCCTGTTTTCAGCCATATTAGGGCTGATGGTGGTCTTGGTGGTGGTGGTATCGGTGGCGGCGTTTGGTGCGCAAAGGGCACCCGAGTTCCTCCCTTTGTTCTTCCTCTCTTTGGGTAAGCTTTCCTCCTCCCCTAGCTAGTTTAGATGCTTGATTAGGGCATTTAATTGGTTATGCATGCTTGCATGGGTGTTAGGGGGTGAGGGTGGGCTGAGGAGGGGGTGGGAAGGGCTCGGGCGGGCGCGCGGAGCCATCCGCGCGCGTGCGCGCTTGTCTGCGCACGCAGTCGGACGCTGGCGCTGCGTAGACGGGCGCGCTGGCGAGCGCGCGCGCGTACCCGCAGACGCGCGGGCGTTCACGCGGAGTGCTACGCAGGGGCGTAGAAGCGCGTCTGGGCGCGCAGGCAGGGGCGCGGCAGTGCGCCCGGGGCACAAGGGTGCGTGCGTGCGTGCGCATTCGTGCGTGCGTGTGCGGGTGGCCATGCGTATGGCTGCCCGTGGGTTCGGGAGGGTGTCGTGGCACTCGGACTCGCGTGCGTACGCGCGTGCTCGCATGCGTGCGGGCCCGTATGCATGCTTGTCCGAGTGTTGGGTATTTCTAGTAAATTTCTTATGTATTTGTGTAGTTTACTCACCATATTGAATGCCTATGTCTTGCAGATCTTGACGGACGGTCACGCAACGACCCGGGTTTTGGTGAGTGGGACAATCCAACCCAGTAGGGAGGCGTTCGATGCACGTAGGCGTGCATTGCCCTCCCCTGGGGCACCATAATTGCATATTATGTAGTAATAAATGTAAGCTATGCATGCATGATTATATGATGTATCCATGCCCCCTTAGACTTGTATGCTAGGGATATGCACCCATATGTCATGTATAGAGGCCTATGCATGCCTAGACACCAAGCCCCGAACTATGCATGTTCCCATCTAGTTTAATCTAATTAAATCAAAATGTGAGCATATAGTTACAAGCATGCCTTAGAGAATATTATAACCTTGTTGTTATAATATATGTCTCCCCGCATCTGAGTTATGCGCCTGGAGGAATTCTTGAGAATTCATGACATTAGTAGAGTTACAATCGGTGTCGACGGATCCAAGAGGATCGTATCCGTGTGAGTAGGCTGTCTTCTCCTTTTGGTTGGATCCGATGTAGGGACTCCCCGGCGTTGGCTGACCTGACAGAGGGCTCCCGTCCGTAGGTACCTCCGATGTGTCGGACAGTACTGATAGTGGGAGTGGACTAGGTGGAGGCTACGAGGGTGGGAGAGGCTACCGGGTGGACCAGGGGTGGAGAGCGGTCTAGTATGCCCCAAGAGGCCCATGTCACCCCCCGAAAGGGTGAGGGTGAGGGGGGAGGTGGGTTGGCGATGAAACTGGTTGCTCTCGTGTTAGGGGCTATAAATTATAAGGTTGATATGAATTGTGATGCATGGGTTGTGCTATTCACTGAGCGTGTGGCTCACCCCTCGCATATATTTTTCTCCAGTGATATCTGAGTCGGATCTGAAGGAGGAGCTCCCCGAGGCACATCAGCAGTAGTGGAGCAGCGTCACGTTCTGCGAGTGAGAGGCCATCAGCATCCCCTTCTTGATTGTATGTATTGTATTCCGTTCTTGGGCACATACTTGTATTTGGATGTCATTGTATATATTGGCTCTCACAGGACAGTTGATTATGTATCGGGTCTGTAATATGTCTTTGAATTACAGACTCAGTCGTTTGAGCTTCCGCTATTTGTATATATTATGTCAGCTACCTTATTGTCTGTGTTGTCATTTTTGATGTTGTTTAGAGTATGTTATTGATCTCCTGTATAGACTGCTGATATTATATATACTTGCCACGTCTCGGGGACGGCCGCCCTGGGGCGTGACAAAAGTTGGTATCAGAGCCTGGTCCTGTCAGAGCCAATTGTTTTTCTTAGAGATGAGTCCTAGGATTTCTATATGAGTATTCTGATCCTAGTGTCTGTTTTCTTAGGTTGCTGATATGCCTCCTCGCAGAGGAATGCGTGGACGTGGTCCCTCTCGGCCTTTGGAGGTTCCCGGACCTACCAGAGGCGAGGATGCTACTGGAGAGTCCTCGGCTATGGGGCCAGGACCGGCGCAGGAGCCTCCTGCATGGGAGCGTGCTTACGCTCGTATAGCAGATCTGGTGGAGACTCAGACTAGGGCACTGGAGGCCCAGACTAGGGCGTTAGCTGAGCAGGCACGAGAGATCCAGGAGCTGAGGGCGGCCCGCGAGGCAGTTCCACAGGTCCCCTTGGTGGCAGATCCACCGGTGGTGCCCGACGTACCCCCTGTCCCCGTGGTGATTCCAGTGGTGGGAGTTCAGGATCCCCTGGAGAGGGAGGTGGAGCTAGAGGCTGCAGCACGAGTGCATCAGAGCGGCCTCACTGCCTTTCTGAAGCTCCACCCTCCGAGTTCCATGGCCAGACGGCGGACCCCCTTGCCCCTGAGCGTTGGTTGATGGAGGTGGACAAGATCTTCTCGACCATGCACTGCACCGACCGCCAGCGTGTCTCCCTGGCCACCTTCATGCTGAAGGGTAGCGCCGCCGACTGGTGGGCTACCCGATCGGTGGACATCCCCGAGGGAGTGGAGCGACTACTATGGGCTGGGTTCCGGAGGTACTTTCTGGAGGAGTACTTCCCGTTTTTGACACGCCAGATCGTGATGCGAGAGTTCGAGCAGCTGACGCAGGGCTCCATGTCAGTCGCTGACTACTCCACACGCTTCACGAGGCTTTCCAGGTTCGCCCCCGCCTTGGTGATGGATGAGGAGACGCGGTGCCGTCGTTTCGAGATGGGTCTCATTAGCACCATCCGGGTGCATGTCACCTCTCAGGCATTCACGAGGTACTCGGACTTGGTGTCTCGGGCGAAGACAGTCGAGCGAGACCTTGGGGTCCCTTTGGGGGTTCCAACCCTTCTGCAGACCAGAGACCCCCCAGGAGCCAGGACCAGGGACATCGCAAGAAGAAGCGGCCCCGCTTTGATCAGTCAGTGGCCGCCGCTACTCCAGTCGATGTGGTGCCAGTGCGAGGTCCAGCACCCATTGCGGTAGTACCAGTCCAGGCCAGACAGCCGGAGAGGCGGCACTGTTTCCATTGTCAGCGCGTCGGGCATATTTTATATAATTGCCCTGATGCTGGCCGACCCCGTGTGCTGCCCCCGCAGCAGCAGCAGCTACAACAGCCGTACAGCAGCAGCAGCAGCAGCAGCAGCCACGCCAGCAGCAGCAGCCTCAGCGTCAGCAGCAGCCACAGGGTGGCCGAGTTGACCAGAGGAGGCAGCCAGTGCAGCCTGCGAGGCGTGCCCCTGCTCCTCAGCCGCAGTTTGTTCAGGGCTGAGTTGCAGCACTTTCAGCCGAGGAGGCGCAGGCTTCGGGTAGCGTGGTCCGAGGTATTGTTTTGATCTCCCAGCTCCCTGCATATGTGTTATTTGATTCCGGAGCCACGCACTCGTTCGTGTCTCCCATTTTTGCGAGACGGATGGGCGTGGTGTCCGCCCCTCTTGATGTTATGCTGGAGATATCATTGCCCGTCGGAGACCGTATTCTCCTCCGTTCTGTTTACCGAGGGTGTACCGTGGTGATTGCGGAGCATGAGTTTCCAGTGGAGTTGGTAGAGCTCGCCATGACGGACTTCGATGCCATCCTGGGAATGGATTGGCTCTCAGCTAGTCACGCCAGCATCGACTGTTTTGCGAAGTCGGTGTCTTTCCACCTTCCGGGTCGGAGGTCTTTCCAGTTCGTGGGCGATCGTGACATAGCCCCTTTGGGGTTCGTGTCATCTATCCAGGCGTGGAGACTCCTTCAGGGAGGATGTGAGGGCTTTCTGGCGTATATTGCTGAGGAGGACGCACCACTGCGGGCAGATATCAGTCAGACTCCGATCGTGGCGGAATATCCAGAGGTTTTCCCCGATGATCTTCCGGGATTACCGCCGGATCGCGCGATCGAGTTTGAGATTAATCTAATTCCGGGGACCGAGCCGATTTTGAGAGCTCCGTACCGGATGGCCCCAGCAGAGCTGAAGGTGCTCAAGGAGCAGTTGGAGGAGTTGCTCGAGAAGGGCTTCGCACGTCCGAGTGTTTCTCCGTGGGGAGCCCCTGTTTTGTTCGTGCGGAAGAAGGACGGTTCGCTGCGGCTTTGTATTGATTACAGGCAGCTGAACAAGCGGACCGTGAAGAACAAGTACCCCTTGCCACGGATTGACGATCTGTTTGACCAGCTCCAGGGAGCGCGTGTCTTTTCTAAGATCGATCTCCGTTCGGGCTACTATCAGCTGAAGATCCGGGAGTCAGATATTCCGAAGACGGCCTTTCGTACCCGTTATGGGCACTACGAGTTCCGAGTACTGCCGTTTGGGTTGACGAATGCGCCGGCAGCCTTCATGGATCTGATGAACCGGGTGTTTCGGCCCTTCCTCGACTCCTTCGTAGTAGTCTTCATCGATGATATTCTGGTGTACTCGAGGAGTCTTGAGGAGCACGCTGACCATCTCCGCACTGTCTTGGAGACTTTGGCCCGACATCAGTTGTTCGCCAAGTTCAGTAAGTGCGAGTTTTGGTTGGAGCGTATGGCCTTTCTGGCCACGTGATTTCCGGCGAGGGCATATCTGTGGACCCGGACAAGACGCTCGCCGTGTCGAATTGGCGTCGACCGTCGAACCCCACAGAGATTCGGAGCTTCCTGGGTTTAGCGGGTTATTATCGGAGGTTTGTCGAGGGTTTCTCGAAGATAGCTGTTCCTCTGACCCGCCTCACTCGGAAGGATGTCCGGTTCGAGTGGTCCCCAGCTTGCGAGGAGAGCTTCCTGGAGTTGAAGCGAAGGCTCACCTCAGCGCCAGTTCTTACCATTCCGTCTGGGAGTGGTGGATTCGCAGTCTACTCTGATGCATCGCGGTGGGTGTGGGTTGCGTCCTGATGTAGTACGGTAAGGTTGTGGCTTACGCGTCGCATCAGTTGAAGCCCCATGAGCAGAATTACCCCACCCACGACTTAGAGTTAGCAGCGATCATCTTTGCGCTGAAGATGTGGAGGCACTACCTCTATGGCGAGGAGTTCGAGCATTTCACTGATCACAAGAGCTTGACTTATTTGCAGTCCCAGCCGGAGCTCAACATGCGTCAGAGACGTTGGGTCGAGTTCCTGAAGGACTATGATTGTGACATCGCTTACCATCGGGTAAGGCGAATGTCGTGGCCGATGCTCTCAGCAGGCAGCCCTTGGGCATGGCCGCCCACTTGGCTGTACGTCGTTGGAGGCTTCTGGAGGAGGCCGCTTGCTGGATCAGCGTTCGAGAGACACCTGCGGGTGGCTTTTTGGCCAGGCTAGTGGTGCAGCCCGTTCTTCTCGACGAGATCCGCACAGCTCAGGGGCAGGATCCTCACTTTCTAGTCCTCTCTGAAGGCGTCGCCCGGGGCGAGCGTCCGGACTACCAGATTCGCGAGGACGGGATCCTGCGGTTCAGAGGTTGAGTATGCATTCCTGACGACGCAGAGCTGAAGCAGAAGATCTTGGACGAGGCCCATCGTTCGAGGTACATAGTGCATTATGGTGGCACGAAGATGTACAGGGGCCTTCATCGTGGCTACTGGTGGCGCGGGATGAAGACGGATATTGGTTGTTTCGTTGCCCGTTGCTTGGTATGCCAACAGGTGAAGTCGGAGCATCAGCATCCTGCGGGGAAGCTGCAGTCCATTGAGATTCCTCAGTGGAAGTGGGAGCAGATCACCATGGACTTCGTTTCGGGTTTGCCGAGGTCACGTTCGGGTCGCGATGCCATCTGGGTAATCGTTGATCGACTGACTAAGTCCGCTCATTTCCTCCCCATTCGACTCACCGATTCTCTGGACACCCTGGCGTAGTTGTTTGTCTCCGAGATTGTTCGTCTCCATGGCACTCCCGTCAGCATCATTTCTGATAGAGACGCGAGATTTACTTCGAGGTTCTGGTGTAGCCTTCAGCACGCCCTTGGTACGAACCTCCACTTTCGTAGAGCGTTTCATCCGCAGACGGACGGCCAGTCGGAGAGGACGATTCAGACCCTGGAGGACATGCTGCGAGCTTGCGTTCTCGACTTTGGGGGCAGTTGGGAAAGGCATCTTCTGTTGGTGGAGTCTTCCTACAACAACAGCTACCACTCGAGTATCTGGATGGCACCATACGAAGCGCTCTATGGCCGCAGCTGCAAGTCCCCCTTGTGTTGGGACGAGGTCGGAGAGCGCAAGTTGGAGGGACCAGAGATCATCCACCAGACCTTAGAGATGGTCAAGACGATTCGCGAGCGTATCCGAGTCGCTCAGAGCCGTCAGAAGAGCTACGCCGATCGTCGTCGCCGTGAGCTCGCCTTCGAGGTTGGTGACCATGTATTCCTGAAGGTGTCCCCGATGAAGGGCATCTTCCGTTTCGGTGTGCGGGGCAAGCTGAGTCCGCGTTTCATTGGGCCGTTTCTCATCCTCGAGCAGGTTGGAGAGGTGGCCTATCGCATAGCCCTGCCCCCACAGTTGGCTCAGGCCCATGACGTCTTCCATGTCTCGCAGCTGAGGCGTTACGTCCACATCCTGCTCACGTCATTCCGTTCGAGCCGCTCGTCTTTGAGCCGGACTTGTCATTCGTGGAGCAGCCGATCGAGATCCTAGACCGACGCGAGAAGAGGCTCCGCACCAAGACCGTCCAGCTGGTTAAGGTGTGATGGCAACACCGTTCTGGTGTCGAGGCCACTTGGGAGCGCGAGGACGCCATGCGTGGCGCATATCCGCATCTTTTCCCTTCCTAGATGTTTTTGTATTTATTTTGTGGACAAAATTTCCTAAGGGGGGAAGAATGTTATATATGTGTCACTTTTAGCCTTCCGGGCACCTTTGAGACATTTCTAGCAGTTTTTCAACTTTTTCTTTTTTCGATCGGAACCGCTAAAATTTTAGACTTTTAGCTATCATCATGAGCTTGAGAACTCCGATTGAAAATCTAACTGCACATTATGTGTCCTAGTGCCATTTCAAACCACTCACGAAAATTTCATCGAATTCCGGTAACGTTTCAGAATTTGGCAGTTCCGAATCGTATCCGGGTTTTGACCAAGCGGGAATGTCAAAGGGAGACTTGACCAAGTCAAAGAGGACTTTGACCAAGTCAAGTTTGACCATTGACTTGGTCAAACTCTTTTGTTTGTTTGTGTGGTTGGGTTGACCTAAAGTCAAACCCAAAAACCTAAGTGTGTGAGTGTGTGTGTGTGTGTGTGTGTGTGTGAGCCATTTAGGCGTCCCCTTCATCTTCTCTTCATCTCTCTCTCTCTCACACAAAATCCTCTCATCCCCTCTTGTTATTTTCCCCCATTGGAGCTAGTAGAAGGAGTTGAAATAGGAAACCCTAGAAGGAGAAAAGATTGGTAAGGGCTTGATCTACCTTCCCATGGTTTTTGTTTTGGATTTCCCCTTTTCTCTACCTCCCTCTCATGGCTTCTCCTCCCCTGTTTTCAGCCATTGTTAGGGCTGAGGGTGGCTTGGTGGTGGTGGTCTCGGTGGCGGCGTTTTGGTGCGCAAAGGGCACCCGAGTTCCTCCCTTTGTTCTTCCTCTCTTTGGGTAAGCTTTCCTCCTCCCCTAGCTAGTTTAGATGCTTGATTAGGGCATTTAATTGGTTATGCATGCTTGCATGGGTGTTAGGGGGGTGAGGGTGGGCTGAGGAGGGGGTGGGAAGGGCTCGGGCGCGCGTGCGGAGCCATCCGCGCGCGTGCGCGCGCAGTCGGGCGCTGGCGCGCGCGCGCGCGTACACGCAGACGGGCAGGCGTGCGCGTGGAGTGCTGCGCGGGGTGTAGTGCGCGCGGTGTGTGCGGGCGTGCCCGGGGAGTACTGCGCAGGGGCGCAGTACGCGCAGGGCTGGACGCGCGGTGCGCGCGAGCGTGCGCGCGCGTGCGGCAGCGTGTCTGAGCACGCGGGCAGGGGCGCAGCAGCGCGTCTGGGCGCGCGTACAGGGGCGCGGCAATGCGCTCGGGTCGCAAGGGTGCGTGCGTGCGTGCGCATTCGTGCGTGCGCGTGCGGGTGGCCGTGCGTATGGCTGCCCGTGGGTTCTGGAGGGTGTCGGGGCACTTGGACTCGCGTGCGTACGCGCGTGCTCGCATGCGTGCGGGTCCGTATGCATGCTTGTCCGAGTGTTGGGTATTTCTAGTAAATTTCTTATGTATTTGTGTAGTTTACTCACCATTTTGATTGCCTATATCTTGCAGATCTTGACGGACAGTCACGCAACGACCAGGGCTTCGGTGAGTGGGACAATCCAACCCAGTAGGGAGGCGTTCGATGCACGTAGGCGTGCATTGCCCTCCCCTGGGGCACCATAATTGCATATTAAGTAGTAATAATTGTAAGCTATGCATGCTTGATTTATATGATGTATCCATGCCACCTTAGACTCTGAATGCTAGGGATACGCACCCTTATATCATGTATAGAGGCCTATGCATGCCTAGACACCAAGCCCCGAACTATGCATGTTCCCATCTAGTTTAATCTAATTAAATCATAATGTGAGCATATAGTTACAAGCATGCCATAGAGGATATTATAACCTTGTCGTTATAATATATGTCTCCCCGCATCTGAGTTATGCGCCCTGGAGGAATTCTGGAGAATTCTTGACATTAGTAGAGTTACAATCGGTGTCGACGGACCCAAGAGGATCGTATCCGTGTGAGTAGGCTGTCTTCTCCTTTTGGTTGGATCCGATGTAGGTACTCCCTGGCGCTGGCTGACTTGACAGAGGGCTCCCGCCCGTAGGTACCTCCGATGTGTCGGACAGTACTGATAGCGGGAGTGGACTAGGTGGAGGCTACGAGGGGTGGGAGAGGCTACTGGGTGGACCAGGGGTGGAGAGCGGTCTAGTATGCCCCAAGAGGCCCATGTCACCCCCCAGAAAGGGTGAGGGTGAGGGGGGAGGTGGGTTGGCGATGAAACGACCCATTAGAATGTGTTGTTGCTCCCGTGTTAGGGGCTATAATTTATAAAAGGTTGATATGAATTGCGATGCATGGGTTGTGCTATTATTGCCTCTTCTTCTCCATCAAAACACACCCAAAAAGGGGG
This sequence comes from Acorus gramineus, assembly GCA_030737835.1. Classification (NCBI taxonomy): domain Eukaryota; kingdom Viridiplantae; phylum Streptophyta; class Magnoliopsida; order Acorales; family Acoraceae; genus Acorus; species Acorus gramineus. The sequence goes on along the minus strand of JAUJYN010000031.1, from coordinate 1,462,439 downwards.
CTGAAACCAGGGGAAAGAGAGGGAGATAGTTCAGCTCGAATGGAGAGAGAGAGAGGGAGAGAAAAGGAGGGCAAAAATGACTTTTTCATTCCCAAATAGTGCCTAGGGATGACCATAAGGGGGGGTGAGGTTAGGGTTAGGCTCACCCTCACCCAACCACTTATTTTTGCTTTATTGGGAAGCGTGTGGAGAAGCACCAGACACTCAAAAATATTTCACCCACCGAAACCCAGTAACGACCAAACCCGGATGTGATTCGGAACTGTAATTTTTTTCAAAACGTTACCGGAATTCGATGAAATTTTAATGGGCAGTACCAAACGGTACCAAAACCCATAATATACGGTTAGATTCTCAATCAGAGTACTCCAACCCTCGCAGGTAGCTAAAAGCTAAAATTTTAGCGACTTCGATTGAAAAAAAATAAGGCCTTGAATGCCACAGGCATAAGAGATACACGTGAGGGAAATGTTGATGTAGATTACTTGGACAATATAAATGCCATCCAAGAAAAGGGATTGAAGAAAAATGAAAACTCTCATTGAGGAAAACGAAGAATTAAAAGTAGTTTGGAAAAAGTCTTCGCAAAGAATAAAAAAGCATATAATCCTCAATCATCAAAGCTAAAAAACATATGTATAATAATTTATCTCATCGTATTTAGTAACAATAATATTCATTCATTTGGCTTGAAATTGTACAGAGTACTGGTGTCACAGGTGATTGTAGTCCCTATCCTCCGCCAATTGCACATCCATCTCAGGTGATATAAATTTGCATGCATTAAGATTGCTTTAAATTTGATATCAATTATTTTGTTTACTTAAATTAATTTTTCAATTGTATAGGGTGCACAAATACCATCGCACATGGTTTATATGGGTAGCAATAGCCAATGTTCATCATTGATGTGCCATACATATCACGTGAGTGGGTTTTTTTTAATACATTTATATTTATATGTTTATAGATATCATGTTGGTTACTGAAAATATTAGTTGATTCAATCATAGGAAAGTGACATATCTAATTCATCACCATGGTTCTATGATTCAATCATAGAAGCTTCCAATCATTACTTCAACAAAACTCATTACCTCATCAAATCAATTTCATATATCAGAAATCGCAAGCTTCGAATAGCATGACTATTGAAGATACGATGACAAAGAATCCTAATAAAAATGTGTGATGTTCAAATAACATACTGTATAAGGAGTCTTTTAATCTTATTGTATCTTTTGAAAACTTCCATATTCATATTTCTATTTAAGTATTGTCTTTTGTATTTTGGTACACGTGATTATGTTGATTTTTGCAATGTGAAATATGTTTGTTGATGCAGTTTAATTTTATTGGAATACTCCAAATGAAATGTATTTCACTTGTATCAATTTAGCTAATTTTTATAAGTAATTCAATAAATATTAAAAAACTTATTATCCAATTTTATCCAATCTTTTTTATACATTTATTGTAAGAAGTACCAAAAATATATATAATTGAATGGTTCGTATTCAATATTTTTAAATAATTTAGTCATGTGCACATGTTAGTGTTATACCTGTGTCATTTGGAGCATTTTTTTTTTCCGATCAGAGTCGCTAAAATTTTAGCTTTTAGCCACCTGCGGGAGTTGGAGTGCTCTGATTGAAAATCTAATTGCATATTAAGGGTCCTAGTACCGTTTTGTACTACACATAAAAATTTCATCGAATTTCGGTAACGTTTTGAAAAATATGCAGTTCCAAATCGCATCCGGGTTTTGTCGTTACTGGGTTTTGGTGGGTGAGATATTTTCGAGTGTGTGGTGCTTCTCCGCACGCTTCCTAATAAAGCAAAAATGAGTGGTTGAGTGAAGGTGGGCCTAACCCTAACCTCACCACCCCCTTATGGTCACCCCTAGACACTATTTGGGCATGAAAATGACATTTTTGCCCTTTCTCTCTCTCTCCCCCTCTCTCCCATTTCGTGGATCACTCTTCTCTCCCTCTCTTGGTCTCTTTTTCCCCTTTTTGTGTGTGGAGAAGGAGGAGGAAGATGTCACGCCCCAAGGCAGCCGTCCCCGAGACGTGACAATAATAGAATATCAGCTATCAATACCTGAGGTCAATAAGGACTCCAACAACAACACACAGGGTGGCAAAGCAAAGATAATGATAACTGACTGAAAAGCGGAAGCATAATATATAAACAATGTCTGTAAACCAAAAACATTATTAGAGACTCGAATACACAATCACTGTCCTGTGAGAGCCAACTTTAGACCAAAGAAAATACAACCTGTGCCACATGCACGATTTACAATTCATACAATGACTCTAGGACTGCTGACAGCCTCGCACTCGCCACCCGCCGGAAGAACGCTCCACGCCCATAAGACCACGCCACAGGAAAGCACTAGCTCCACGCCCAACACTGCCCCAGAAAAGAAACAGTATACGAGGGGTGAGCTACAAGCTCAGTGAGTGGCTGGAAACCAATCACCATACAACAGTTCAATACATAAACAATTCTCTTTCAAGGTAAACATGGGTGGAAACCCATGGATAACAGGGTCACGCGGCGGCGCGACCAACCTCACCCTCACCCTCACCCCCGGAGGGAGACTCTTGGGACTTTTGGGGAGAGACCATACCGTTGGTCGAGGAGACCCGGGATTACTGGTCCACACAACATTACTAGATCACCAACCTCACCCTCACTCCCGGAGGGAGACTCTTGGGACTTTTGGGGAGAGACCATACCGTTGGTCGAGGAGACCCGGGATTACTGGTCTACACAACACTACTGGATCATCTACATCGAGATAACTGCCCAATGATGTCTTTGAACATCGATACGAGACCGGACCCAACAACTATGGGAACGAACGAACAACGAATGGGTCACGAGGTGACGTGTCTTCACCTCATCCTCACCCTCACTCCCGGAGGGAGACTCTTGGGACTTTTGGAAGAGACTTAGACTGCTCTACACCCTTGGTCCACCGGTAGCCCTTTCCCCACGTAGCCTCTACCTGGTATACTCCCACGATCAGTACCCTTCCGAACGCATCGGTGGTACCTATGGATGGGAGCCCTCTGTCAGGACAGCTTTTCCAACACCGGGGAGTTCCTACATCAGATCCAACGAAGGGGAGAACGATTCCACGCTCGCAATATCATTCGTTAGCCCTCTCCCGGGTAGCCTCTACCTGGTACACTCCCACGATCAGTACGCTCCCGAATGCATCGGTGGTACCTACGGATGGGAGCCCTCTGTCAGGACAGCTACAACCCGGGCCTCTTTAACACATACGAAAAGCGAACCCAATGGAAAAATACTACACTCGATAATCACATATCGATGATAGCGAACACTATTGTACTCCCACATGGTTGCGTCGCTCGGACACAGGGGGGTGTCACCCCCCAACTACCGGCTTAACAATCCGATAAGATAATGAATTCTCCTGAATTCCAAACGAGTGCATCGCTCGGATGCACGGGGCGATTACATCGCTAGCGCTCTAACTAATAAGGTACAACCCGACAGCGGGTCATACCCACGCCTATTCCAGATAGGCCTAATCAGCTTTTAACATGCGCATATAAATATATCCAGGAGAATTTTATATCAGCTATGTGCATGAACCATATGCACAATCATCTAATAATTATAGGGACACTCCCTAACATGGATTTACATCATAATAATTCATACAACATGTATACATGGTCATTAATCACATAAACATACAAAATATACTCTAACATCCGTTGGATATCGCCAACTTAAAAGAAAGGGGCAAGCGCGATCTCGCGCACTAACAGATGCATGCCAATATTCCAAACGAACCTGAGTCGAGTAGGAAATCGCATCTACTTACTCAGTTCGTTCAGAGGGAGAGGGCGGGGGATCATCATCTCATGAAGCTGGTCATAGCTTTGTCCCATTAGCATGGGCGCAACAACTACACCACGCCCTCGAGTCTTATCGCAAGGGAATATTAGGCAGGTGCCCGTTATTAACCCAGTCTTATTCATGTTCGATATTCCAATTAATATGGTGGGAGTAGTATTAGTAGTATTACAATACTACCTAAGGCATGCCATATTCTATACATCCATACACATTACAAAAATACATGCCCATACTAGAGGGGCTCATGCAACACAATCATTCATACATGAATACAATACATGTGTATAAGCCTAGCATGCAAGATATCTACATATTATAGCTTAAGTATGGCTATACTACTTATCTACACAAGTAATATAGCTAGGGAGCCCCATCGATGCGCGACGCGCGTCTACGCGCGTCGAGCGCATCCCGAGAGGGGGGGGGGATTGGATCGAACCACTCACCATTACCCGGGACCTCACGCATCCCATCCAACGAGATCTACAAGGTAAGGACATCAAATTTGGTGAGTAAAATCACAATTTAACACTTAGAAATCACTAGAATTACCAAAGACTTAGACATGCACGCATACGGGCTCGCACGCATGCAAGCACGCGCGTACGCACGCATGCAAGCACGCGCGTACGCACGCATGCCCGAGTGCCCCAGCACCTACCCGAGCCCCTGGGCAGCCCCGCGCATGCCCCAGCACGCGCACGCACTGGCACCCAGCCGCGCACCCAGACACAGGCCCAGACGCACTGCCCCGCGCGTGCCTTGCGCGCACTGCCAGCGCCCGCGCTCACCCGCGCGCCCGCTCTGCGCGCACGCGCACTTGCCCGCCTGCGCCTGCCAGCGCCCCTCTGCGCACGCGCACCGCACGCGCGCGGACAGACCTCTGCGCGCGCCCAACACTCCCCAACCCTCTTTTAACCCCTTTTAACCCCTCCCCCACACTTCTCACTCACCCTAAACCAATTATCTAGCATGCATGACCTCCCAACAACCCCTTAAGCCATGAAAAACCAAGAAAAGAAGGGGAAGAGCTCACCTTGGGAGGGGGAACGAAAGGGGGAGATTCGGGGGCCCTCGATGCACCCGCGACCACCTCAACCACCACCACCACTACCACCACCTCCACAGCCCTCCCCAGCCTCCTTTGGCTGCAAAACAGGGGGGGAAAGGTCATGAAAAGGGAGCTAGAGAGAGGAGGATCAACAACAACAACAACAACACTTACACAAACTTGCTCTTCCTCCTTCACCTTCTCCTTCTCTTCTCTTTGAGGTTTTAATACAAACACATGGGGGGTTGAAAGAGAGGAAGAGAGACCCCCAAAAAAAATCCATGTGAGAGTGAGAGGGGAAGAGAGAGAGAGAGAGAGATATTTTCCACTTGGGGCGGGATGAGTGGAATGGAAAAAGGTGGGGGTGAACTTAACCTAAACTCACCCACTAACACTTTCAATAGTCAATTGGTTGCTTCATCATCAAGCAAAGGGGGGTAAGGTTACCCAAGGTCACCCCATTCACCAAAATATCTCACACTATTTGACTAATCAAACCAGGAACTCTCGAAAACCCGGATACGATTCGGAACTGCATATTTTTCCAAACGTTACTGAAATTTGATGAAATTTTTATGGGTAGTACTAAACAGTACCAGGACCCATAATATGCAGTCAGATTTCTAATCAGAGTACTCTAACTCCCGCAGGTGGCTAAAAGCTAAAATTTTAGCGGCTCTGATCGAAAAATTAAAAAGGCCCTGAATGACCCAGAAGTGACCAAGGCTTAACCGAAATGGCTCCAAATGACACAGGCATAACAGAAGAAGTAAAAGAAGGAGAAGGTGAAGAAGGAAACACAAGAAGGTGTGTTTTTTGTGTATGTGTTGTTGTTGTGATTTCTCTTCTCTCAGGCTCCCTCTCATGTCTTCCCCCCCCCCCTCCCTGTTTTTAAGCCAAAGAAGGATGAGGAGAGGCTGTGGCGGTGGTGGTGGTGGGGGTGGAGGTGGCCGCGGGTGCATCGAGGGCCCCCGAATCTCCCCCTTTCATTCCCCCTCCCTTGGTGAGCTTTCCCCCTTCTTTTCTTTGGTTTTCCATGTGTTAGGGGCTGTAAGGGGGGTCATGCATGCTAGATGATTGAGTTAGGGTGTGTGAGGGGGGTTGGGGAGGGGTGTTAGGCGCCCGCGCGGGGCTGTCCGCGCGCGTGAATGCCTGCCTGCGCGTGCAGGGGGGCGCAGGCGCGTGCCTGCACGTGCGCGCGGGCACGCGGGTGTGCGTGCGGGGTTCTAGCTGGTGCGCGGTGCGCACATGTCGTGCGTGCGCGCATGTGCGTGAGGTGGGCAGCGCGTCTGGAAGTGTGGCTGGGCACGCAGCAGGGCGCCAGCAGGCTCGGAGGCACGTGCGTGCGTGCATGCATGTGCGTACACGTGCGGGGCCATGCGTGTGGTTGCCCCGAGGCTCGGGTAGGTGCTGGGGCACTCGGACATGCGTGCGTACGTGCGTACTTGCAAGCGTGTGAGCTCGTATGCGTGCATATCTGAGTCTTTGGCATTTCTAGTTAAATTCTAAGTGTTTTAATGTGATTTTACTCACCATTCTGATGCCCTTACCTTGCAGATCTCGTCGGATGGGATGCGCGAGGTCCCAGGTTGCGGTGAGTGGTTCGATCCAACCCTTCGGGATGCGCTCGATGCACGTAGTCGTGCATCGCGCATCCATGGGGCTTCTTTGCACCCTAAATATGTTAGATATTTGCATGGTAGGTTTGTATAGCTTGTATATTGCGTAGAACCCCCTTTTCTACCATATACTTGCCTATGTATATTCATGTGTGAATTATTATGTATGCATGCGCCCTTCATGTATGGGCATGTGTGATGTGGGTTTTCATGAATGTATAAAATAAGCATGTCTTAGGTAGTCCCTATGCGTAATACTACCATATTAATTGGAATAACCAGCATGATTAATTCTGGTTCAATAACGAGCACATGACTAATATTCCCTTGCGATAAGACTCGAGGGCGTGGTGTAGTTGTTGCGCCCATGCTAATGGGGCAAAGCTATGACCAACTTCAAGAGATGATGATCTCTCTCTCGCCCTCTCCCTCTGCACGAACTGAGTAAGTAGATGCGATTTTCTACTCGACTCAAGTTTGTTTGGAATATTGACATGCACCTGTTAGTGCACGAAATCGCGCTTGACCCTTCCCTTTTAAGTTGGTGATATCCAACGCATGCTTAAGTTATACCTTGTATGCTTATATGATTAATGGCCTTGTATGCATGTTTAAGTGAGCCATACCTTGTATGCATGTTGTATGATTTGTTGTTTATGATGTAAATCCATGTTAGGGGATACCCTTATAGTCAATTATTAGATGATCGTGCATATGGTTCATGCACATAACTATGATATGATTCTCCTGTTATATATATGCACATGTTAAAACTAATTAGGCCTATCTGAAATAGGCGTGGGTACGACCCACTGTCGGGATGTACCTCATTAGTTAGTGCGCGAGCGATGTAATCGCCCCTGCATCCGTGTGATGCACTTGAATGGAATTCAGGAGAATTTATTTGTTGTGTCGGTTTTATTAAACCGGTGGCTATGGCATTAAGTTAGGCCTACCCGTGCTAGGCGCGTATATGAACCGTCTGTTGGGTTATATGCCTTGGGCTTTATTTCTACCTGAGAGCAGAGGTAACCCCTCGCATCCGAGCGACGCAACCTGTGTGGGAGTACAAGAGTATTTGATATCATCGATATGTGATTATCGAGCGTAGTTGACTTTCCATAGGGTTTGCTTTGCGAACGTGGGGTGTTTCCTCCTGACATTGTCGTGCGTCGAAACACCCCAGCGTCGAAGCTGTCCTGTTTGGGTGCCACCACTTGTAGGTGCTACCAATGCATATTGCGGTACACATCTGGCTGATGTACCGATCGTGGAAGGCCGACAGGTAGAGGCTACGTGGGAGAGGGCTACCAGATGATATTGCGAGCGTGGAATTGTTCTCCCCTTCTTCAGATCCGAGTTAAAGCTACCCGACGTTAAAGCTGTCCTGACAGAGGGCTCCCACCTATAGGTACTACCGATGCGTTCGGCAAATGTACTGATCATGAGAGTATACCATGTAGAGGCTACTCGGTAGAAAGCTACCGAATGACGAAGGGTGTAGAAAAAAAGGGGTTCTTCCAACACTCCTGTGTCACCCTTAGGGGTGAGGGTGAGGATGAGGTGAAGTCACGTCGCCGCGTGACTCATTCGTTTTTTTCTTTTCCCATAGTTGTTGGGTCCGGTTACGTATCAATGTTCAAAGACATCGTTGGCAATTATCTCGATATAGATGATCCGGTAGTGTTGTGTAGACCCGTAACTCCACGTCTCTTCGATCAACGACATGGTCTCTCCCCAAGAGTCCCAAGAGTCTCCCTCTGGGAGTGAGGGTGAGGGTGAGGTTGGTCGCGCCGTCACGTGACCTTGTTCTCTATTGGGTTTCCACCCATGTTTTTCTTGAAAGGAAATTGCTTTAGTATTAAATTGTTGTGATAGTGATTGGTTTTCATCTACTCACTGAGCTTGTAGCTCACCCCTCGCGTACTGTTTCTTTTACAGGGAAGGTGTTGGGCGTGGAGCTGGAGCTTCCCTGTGGCGTAATCTTATGTGCGTGGAGCATTCTGTCCGGCGGGTGGCGAGTGCGAGGCTGTCAGCAATCCTAAAGTTATTTTATGTATTGTAAATCGTGCATGTGGCACAGGTTGTATTTTATTTGGACTAGACTTGACTCTCACAGGACATTGATTGTGTATTCGAGTCTGTAATGATATTTTTGGTTTAAACTTATTGATATTTTATGCTTCCGCTTTTCAGTTGAGTTATGAGTTATCATTGCTTTGTCAGCTTGTGTGTTATTTATTGGAGTCATTATTGATATCTTGTACTTGATAGCTGATACTTTATATATTGCCGCGTCTCGGGGACGGCCACCCTGGGGCATGACAGTTAGTTCTTTTTCAATCTAAATTTCAGTCTCATATATTTCGTTAATACCATATATTAGAATAAGAAAAATTCAAACCAATAATATATATGTGGATTAGAATTGAGACTAAAAATATGTGTGTATTAAAATAAAAACTTAGTAGACTTGTGTATGTTTGGAAAGAATAAAAAAAAACGTAGAAAAAGTGGTTCTCAAGGACTAAATAAGAAAAAAGGTTTGAAAAAAAAAAAAAAAAAAGTTTGAATGCCCCCCCCCCCCCCCCCCCCCCTCAAAAAAAAAACACAATAGGGAGATTAAAATCCCACCTATTGTTGTAATCGCTTTACACAACAAGTCAAGCAGAGGATCCGGACCTGTTCGTTGGGGCATTCCAACAGACGATAAGTAGACGCGGTTTGCATGCACACTTCCATCAACAACTTCCAATTGCATTTCTTTCTCTGGATATAAAGAGAAGATTCGTTAGATGCAAATATGTATTGAGATCCAGCGATCTCCAGCCATCGGCGTCCACTTCACGGCCATCCAGCGATTTGTTATAGATCAAGTTAATTAGGATATGGGTTTAAGGGGAGTATAGGGATTTTCTTAAAAAATCTGGGCCGGGCTATAGCCCGGCCCAGTCTACCTATAGATCCGCCCCTGGTCTTACACATTCAATAGAAACAATTGAATCGATTAGATAAGATCGCCATTTTTACAAATTATTTTTTCGCATACATAGGCAATACAAACACGTCTTGATTTTACACCAAGCAGGATTATCTCGGTGGGTAGAGTTATTCCCCAGACATATTCGATGCACATAATGTGCGGATTATTACATGCATCTGGGTTTTTTTCTCAAACTACGATCGATACTGTCCCACAGCTTAAGAAAGCTTGTAGAGGAATTCCCTCCTTTCAATGAATTAACTGGTGCTATTTCTAAAAAGTAAATTTTTTTAATGAGTATATATTTCATTACGGTGAATATATGAGACTAATGAGATATATAAAATTATATTTAAAACTGTAAAAAAATTTGAATGTAACTACCTTTTAAAGGTCCGTTTGAAAATACATATTGAAAAGTAGCTTTTGGAATAAAGCTACTTTTTAATATGATTTTAGACCTTGACTTTTATTGTGATGTTTTTTTTTTAATTCAGGAATCAATATTTCAAAGCGGTTGATGTTTAACAGATAAAATTATTTTTCAATTTAAAAAATCGATTCCAACCAAAAAAACGTTGTTTTTGAGCTTTTCAAAACACAGATTCCAAGGAAAAAATTAAAAGGAATCCAGCTTCCTATTCTGAATAAAGCTGTCCCATTTGACTGTACGATTTTAGCTTTTCAACTTTTTAAAATATAAAAATTACCCCAAACGTGCAACCAAACGAGGCATAAGACTAATATCATATTCAATGAAACGGATAGACAGCTTTCTATACAGTCCATTCACTCTGTTTTGGTTACTTTGGGAGGTACAATAAGATAAATAGCAAATACTGACTCCCCTGTTTTATCCGAGTCCGTACTTCTACAACAATTATGAACCTCTATTACCTCAAACCCTTCTTCCATGAGTGCTCCCAGACAATCCATCGTTCCCGATCGCACCTCCGTCGCTCCCAAAACAACCAATTCCTTCTTATTAGACAACCTCCTCAGCGTCTCTGCGAGCATAGGCATCACCGTTTGGTAGTAAAATACGTCCGACATCAGCACCAAATGAATCTCACGCTTAATTAAACCTGTCAATTATTATCCGAACAAAGTGTGCATCCACTCTGAATCCTTATCCAAAAAATAAAAAATATCTGATATTCGAATATCCGAAGAGTACGGATATAGATATCATTATATCCGATCTGAAAAATTTCTGAATCCAACATATATTATAAAATTATATATGTTTATATTTTATATTACTTGTATTATTAATCTCCATCATGATATTTTATATTACTAAAAAAAGTTTATGCATAGTATTTGAAAGAAAGAATAAGCTTTCAAATTTTAATTTTAATTTGGATAGAGGTTGTGCCCATCAATAGATTGGGTTGTCCTTCAACCATCTTGTAATTACCGAAAATAATGGCATATTGTGTGAGAAGGGGTGTGTGTCAGTAGATAGCCCATCTACGGATTCACCCCTATTCCTTTCTTGTGGCCCTTTTTTTTTTCTTTTCTTTCTCTCTTTTCCCCTCTCTTCTCTCTCTCTCTCTCTTCGTTCGACTTATAACATTCACTTTTAAATTGAAGCACAATAAGCAATGTCTATCTTTTTTAAAAAATCTTAAAAATCACAATTTTAATTATTATATCTTCATAACATATCATTTGATTAATTCTGAAAATATCAATCTGTATTAAAAAAATTCAAATTTAAAAATTAATATCATTATCCGAATAACTAGGATTGGATTACCTTCAACGCAGTCATTCCCCTCCAATCCCCATACGAGCTCCCGAACCTCGACTCGGTCACCGAGTCCGTTGGACTCGACGTTTTTTCTGAGACCGGGCAAGAGAGGCTCGACATCGGTGAGGATGACCCGCTTGGATCCAATCATGGCTGCGGTTAGGCCGGGAAGTCCGGTACCTGCGCCGAGCTCGACGACGGTCTTACCGACGAGGGTGAGATGGGTTTGGGTCGTGAGCCATTCGGAGAGGTAGAGGGACGATTCCCAAAGCCAGGAACCTGTTAGGGCTCGACCCGTTTTTGGGTCTGAGACGTTTTCCATTTCGTGAATTCGGAGTTTCTTGTCTCCGATTTCGAATTGTTTGATGACCATTGAAGCTAGGGGTGAAGCGTGGATTTTGCTCGGGTTAGATTGAATCTCATGAGCATAAAATTAAGGATAGCACCACCATGGATGAAAGTGGGTGGTCCAGCTCCACGTGATGAGAGACGATGACCACTTGTCTTACCATCCATAAAAGGATAGCGTCATCCCGCATGCGGTGTGAAGCACACATATGGACGGGAAAAAAAAATGATAATGCAGGGGTTTCTTTGCATATATACCCTAGTTAAACCTCAATATTGTCAAATTATCCCGATTAAAATGGTCCGTCCAAAAATACCCCCTGAAAAATTCATAAGTTGTGCTTCCATACCCTTACAATCAATAAACGTAAGTTGGAGTTAATTTTCTCCATTAAGAGGCTGTTAGCTTAGTTAAAAACAGTTGAAATGACCAAACTAACCACCCAAAATTAACACATTTTTCTACCTCAAATCAATTTCATCTTCTTCTTCAACATCCCACCAAATCTTCTTCGCTTGGAACCCATTCAAGACCCAAAACCCTCATACAAAGATGAGTTTATCTCAAGCATCATCAACTCTTCATGAAGGAGAGAAACAGGGGTTTCATGTGGGTTAGGAGGTTTGGAAGGATTAAAAGATGGTAGTTTTGTAATTGCACGTCCATGGTTAACCAATTAACTAGGGTTGGGCACGGGATGTTAACACCATGACATGAAGGGGTATGGATGCACAATTTATAAATTTTTCAGATGTATTATTAGACAGACCATTTTAAGCTGGGTATTTTTAAAAAATCTAGATTTAAAAAGGGTATATATGCAAAAGGAATTTGAAAATATATATACTATACCAACCGTTAAAAAAGTTTATAAAAATTTTTGAAGGGGTATGGATGCACAATTTATAAATTTTTCAGGGGTATTATTAGCCGCACCTACCGTCGCCTCCGGACCACGTCTTTTTTTATATTTTGAAATGTAGGAGTCCCATCGCACATTCACCTCTATCGTGGAAGAGGCATGCAAATCATTGTAGATGGCTCACCTCTGTTTCGGCTGGTCAAGAAACTTTCGAATGTCAAACTCTCCTTGAAAGCATGGAATAAGAACACATTTGACAACATGAAGCATCACCTTCTTCATTGCTGCCAAGAACTTGACAACGCCCAATCTTTACTCCACAGGGACCCTCTCAATGTGGATCTTATGAATGCTGGGGCCACAACTAGTCTGAAGTATAGTTCCTCCCTAGCAGTTGAAGCTAGTTTCCTCCGCCAGAAATACAAACAACTTTGGCTTCAAATCGGAGACAGCAATTTAAAGTACTTCTACTCTAAAATCAAGGCTAGGTCATCTCGCAATTCCATCAGTTGTATTCGATCCCCTGACGGGGCGCTTTGCACAGATCCAACAGGCATCAAAGAGTCCATTATCTCCTACTACTCAATGTTGCTGGATAGGGATTTGGGCTGCCTCACTCCTAGGCTGTCATTTCCCAACTCGATTTCACCAAACCAAAATGAGGTACTCACAAGCCCAATCTCCTTGGAGAAGGTTAGGCAAGCAATATTTAGCCTTGAAGCACTCAGTTCTTCAGGACCAGATGGATTTCCAGCCCAGCTTTATCAAAAATTTTGGTCACTCATAGTGTTGATTTACTTAATGCAATTCAACATTTCTTTCTCCATGGTCACCTTCTTTGGCAAATCAGCCACTCTTTCATTGCATTGGTGTCGAAATCTTCTAATGCTGACACTCTTGATGGCCCATCTCATTGTGCAACACTTTGTACAAAATTCTGACCAAGATCATGGCTACACATCTCCAAACCACTCTTCCTCACTTATCAGTCAACATCAATCGGCATTCGTCAAGGGTAGAAGCATACACCATACCATCCTTCTTGCACATGAGATGATTAGCTTGCTGGGTCGCATGGGTAATCCAAGGGCATGCGTAGAAATTGTCTTACGCAAAGCCTTAGATAGTGTGCGTTGGTCTTATCTTGAAGTTCTTAGAGGCTTTAACTTCTCGAAAAAATGGATCATTTGGTGCACGGAGTGTGTCCAAACCCCCAAGTTCTTGGTTCTCATCGATGGGTCTCTTGAAGATTTCTTCTCTGCCTCTTATAGTCTTCACCAAGGGAATCCGTTATCGCCTCTACTCTTCACACTAGTAATAGTCTGTTTTCATATACATCAACAAGTGTAGTGAAGAGAGCCTCATCGGATCGTATATCAAGGGCCCTTTAAATGTCACTCATCATTGTTTTGCGGACGATCTACTTCTTTTTGTGGAAGCCTCTTCACAAACTGCCTAGTCACTCAAAGAGTTATTCTTCCAATTTCACACTCTATCAAGCCTCCAACTCAATGCAGCAAAAGAGTTATGTTTTTATAAAATTCATATTTCAGTCAATGTCTTGGGATTCCTTAACAGACACTACCAGTTCGCTACCTTGGGCTCCCCCTGTTCTCTAGCTCAATCAAGCACAGCCTTTGTCACCAATTAGTAGACAAGATCCGTCTCTGAATTCAAGCATGGACTGGAAAATTCCTCTCCATAGCATGCAAGCTCGAGTTAATCAAATCAATTCTTAACTCATTCCATATTTTTTTGGTCTGCTACTTTCGCCCTTTCACGAAGAACTATCAAAGAAATCAAAAAGTTGCTCCGCAACTTCCATTGGCAGGGTTGTTCCACAACAAAAAAAACTCCAACATATCAACTGCTCACTATTTGCAAGCTGAAAGAAGAGGGAGGGTTGGGTTTATTGCGTCTATCTGATTGGAGCAGAGGTGCCCAAGGGTGCGCTTCTGGGATCTAGCTTGCAATAAGTTTTCCCTCTGGTCATTCTGGGTTACACTAAGATATCTTAAGAAGTGAACCCTATGGGACCATTCTCCACCGCAGAACTCCCCAAGCTCGTGGCAGCAGATTATCAAGTCAAGAGCTAGATAAAGGAGCCGCTACATCATATGTTGTGCATGTGTCATTTGGAGCCTTATTTTTTCAATCGGAATTGTTAAAATTTTAGTTTTTAGCTATCTGCGGGAGTTGGAGGGCTCTATTGAAAATCTAATTGCATATTATAGGTCCTGGTACGTTTTGTATTACCCATAAAAAATTTCATTTCGAATTCTGGTAACGTTTCAGAAATATACAGT